>JANEYF010001041.1:0-105000 GCA_029963845.1 Rhamnusium bicolor
GTTTCATTATATTTTTTCTTTTAAATAAATAAATACTTATAATTTGATTGTTAGTTCATCTAAATATATTTAGGTCTGGTGAATCAATAAAACAATAAAAAAGTTATAGTTTTCTTTAGACTTAAGACAAATTCACTATTTTCATTGGTACTCTTCAACCCCTTAATCGTGGGTGATATTTACTTCCAAAAATTTCATAATAATATATAGTTCAAAACCGCGTCTGCAAACCGGTTAATCGATTATCTGAAAACCAATTAATCTGTTATCCGGAAAACCAGTTATTGGATACTTGGAAAACCGATTAATAAGAAAATAGATTATCTTGAGTTTATAATTTAGATTTTAGAAGACAAATTGATTTCATTTTTTCATTTCAGTAGATCAGTAGGGTACTTAGTATAAAAACTCACTACAACAATTTTATAAAACTATTAGTGTGTACTAGTTTTTTTGGTCACCTCAGTAAACAAATAAATAGAAAGAGGGCCGAAAGTATTGGTGAATATAATAACACCAACACACACATGTACATTTAACTAGCGATCATAAGAGTATAAAGTATATACGTATTGTCTATAGTTATTTATTTGTGGCATCCTATAATGTTTCTTCTCACCTACTTTGGGTGAGCCATTCACTGTCTAATAAATTATTTAAAAAAATGTATTAAGTAAACTTCTGCGCCAAAAGCGACTATTCTGTGAAAACATATGAATGGAAAACTGTCGTGTTTGAAATAGCTAAAAGGAAATAAAAAAAGAAATTTTTCTCTAATTTTGACATCCCCATCTCTAATTCTATAAATATTGCATAATAAAGAATTGTTCTTCCTGCTTATATTTAAAGAATGTGCACGGTGCAGGCCATGCATGAGTCATGTCATAACGAAAAGCCTAGCTAGACTTTTAGTGTTGTGGTTCTGTACTATATGGTCCTCCTCACTACGTCGCCGACTCGCCAATATATTTTGGTAAAATTTTTCTAAAGAGGTGGGTTAAGTAGAGATGGCCTATAGAGTGGCCTGCAAGATCACCGAACCTAACGACACTCGATTATTTCTTGTATGATTATTAAAGAGCAAAGTCTACAAAGATAGGTCTAACAACATACAAGGCTTAAAAGAACAACCGGCATTAAATCCGTTTTATTCAGCTAGATGTCATTGCGAACATTTGAGAATCATAGACACTGCCAAAAGGTAATGCGACACATTTCGAACGTTCTTTTTTACCCTAGTTAAAGAATTCTAATAATTTTGGTCTTAATTTTTTTCATCTAATCATCTAAATTTTTGTCCTACTGTACATACGCAAAAATATGCTCTATCAAAAGATGCAATCAAAAATAGGTTGCCATTTAAAAAATTTATCGATGACAACTTTGAGAAATATGGATAAAAAAACAAATACGTCTCAGAAAGTTACATTTAAAAAGCAGCATTTGATGTCGAACGTTTTTCCGAAATTTTATCGAATTTATGCGCCGCTTTAGGGACACTATATATATTTTATTTTAAATATAGAGCTATAAATCACTTGCACTATGATAGGATATACAATGGACATCCTACAAGATGGTCGTTTGTGAATGTCCTCGTATATCGCAATTCAGTACATTCACTGAACGTTTGCATTATATTGTATAGAACAAAAATTCACCTTCTGAGAATGTCTGGTCTTACATCGGTTAATAAACAGCATTTCTCTGAGTATCACCACCAGTGTGGCACGTAGTGTGCAAAATTCCAAAATTAAATAGTAGAAGTCGTTTTAGGCAGAACCTATAAAATGTCGTAATATACAAAGTTTAGTAAATTACAACATTTAATTTCAGCTTTTGAAACAATTTTATTTTTAAAAATTATTTTAGGCAAGCCATCTAATAGTTGTGGTCAGTTGATCAACTTGTAATAATGGTTATAATAAGACTGGAAATATTTATCGGTTATTGCGTATTCGGAAAAATGTGTTTGACTGCGATGCTGAGTACACGAAAACTGTGGTAAACAAAGCTAACTTAATAAACACTTCCCCCAGCCAAGTTCCTTTCCCAACCAAGTCCCCCTTACCTCAATCATGCCACCTTCCCTCTACGTGTATCAAACCCACTGCATTCATATAAATGTGGTTTATTGATCGATCTTTAGCAAATGATTTTGTTAATTTCACAGTTTTAGTCATCTCCAGATGATGCAAACTTCAATTTTAATCATCTCCAGATGATGTCAACTTGGTTGGCGAAACGCACTTTGAGTGCAGTACATGGAGTTTTGGTGTTTTCTGAAAAATCACATCAAAGGTTCCAACCCACTTCAGAGTTAGTTTTTTCTTAAAAAACCGTTTTAACGCGCACTATTCTAAATTAAAAAAAATTATTATTTTTTACACCTTTTATTAGCTTCCCTGTATGTTTGTTTGTTTGTTTGTTTGTAACCGACTCTTTGGACTCGATTTTGACCCACTTCTAAACGGACAGATTTAATTGAAACTTTGTACACTTACGAAGAACCGGTAACAATACAATAATTTGATAAGTTTATATCATTATCCTGATCAGGATCGCCAGAATTAAATAATTTCCTTTCCTCTCGTATCCTCTGCGTGAGAGCAAGTGGCTTATTACTGTTAGTACATTCTGTGATTCTCAGTTCGTTCGATGGCCGAGCGGGCTAAGGCACAAGTCTTAGTCGATGCGAAACGACGGACTCCTCGGGCGTGAGTTCAAATCCAGTCTATGGCTGAAAAAATATATATTTTTTTCAGAAGTATCTGTTGGATCGTAATATGTTATAATATCAACATCAATAAGCAATATAAATATAGTTTAAAAAAACTACAAAACACGCTTTCATAGCACATCAAACTAAAAACTGAAAAATAAATATAGTTTAAAAAAACTAAAAAACACGCTTTTAAAGCACATCAAACTAAAAAGTGAAAAATAATTATTAATAGTAAACTGAAAACAATACTGAACGAAAAATACTAAAGTATTATTGTGAAAAAAGCGTGGGGTGTTTTGTGGCATATTTTTCGTATATCGAGCAACCCACACTTTTTTCACAATAATACTAGTATTTTTCGTTCATTATTGTTTTCAGTTTATATTAATAATTATTTTTCACTTTTCAGTTTGATATCTTTAAAAGCGTGTTTTTTTAGTTTTTTTAACTATATTTATTATTAATAAAAGTTTGTTTGAATTCTTGCAACATTGATAGCGCATTGTTTGTGCCAATCTAAAATAAAATAAACAGTTCATTTCCCTACTAATTAATTCAAAGAGCTTTCACACTCAACAAAAAAAAATGTCAACGAATTGTGCTTTGCACATAACTATGTTTGCATTTTTCTATAATTTTACCTCTAATATTCTGATTGTGATTCTTCTGCTTAGTTAAAGCTGAAAATTTGCTCTCTCCCTATGCAGTAGTAGGTATGATAATATCAAAGATGAAGGTCTTCAACTGTCCTTTTCAGCCTTTGGGCTATACTCTGTTCGGCATCTAAATAATTTTTCCGCTCCAATGCAGCTACTGTGTAACATCAAACTTAAAATAAACAAAAGTCAAAAGAGTTCCGTTGCGAGATACTATGCATACAACTTTTGTGCTTTACAAATAAACCACACGTACATAAAATTATCACGAACAAATAAAAGATATGTCAAACATATTTCGAATTAACAACTTGTCACAATTGGACATTTACGACCAAGGATTGTACACCGAAGTATAAAATTTATAAAGAAATATCCCAAGTAATAAAATGTTTATGAAACCCTAATGTCCGTGAGAAAACAACCACATATGCCAAACTCGAACATTTTAACAGCCCTTACAAAATATTTATATTGACATATGACTCCGAATATCAAAAACCAGCTCGACTCTAACCCTCCCTTCTGAATAATAACAACCAAAATATCCCAACCTCATTCGTATGAGCGGTTATAGATATGTTTTATTAGATCAGAAAAAAACATATTTTTGCATAGCTATAATCCTAATCTTTTGGGGATGGTATTGTGCCTGTCGTATCTACACATAAAGTACTCTTTTTACTACTTTTGAAAGTAATGTAGGGTGTTAAATTTAATCCCTGTGGCGGTGGAGTAATACAACATTTTTAAAGTTGCATTAATATTTGAACATATTGCAAGTGAAAAATATTACTAAATGGACTTGCATAAAATATGAGCTGGAGCGGATGGTTTTAATTATATATTTTATGAAATAAAGTAGGAAACTTTATAATAATGTTAGAAGATAATTTGCTGCACTACCATATTTACGATGTGCAGTTCGCAATACATTGCTGTCAAAATTTTAAACAAACCGCTTTTTCAGATCTATTTTTTTTCGACTAGCAAACATTTCCTTGTTTTAGATTTACTTCATAGAGTAATGCCTTACATTTACCTTTTCCCTCAGAGAATGAAAGATTAATTTCTAGATGACTTGAAAACAATGTTTTTTTTTTTATATAGAACACACAGGGTGTCGCACTAGGATCTGCATCGATGGATATAGGGAAAAGTACGCACCAGAAAATTTTGAAAATTTAGGGAATAACTAATGGTAGTGTGGTCAATACAACTAAGATAATTACAAGCATCTGGCACTTCCGGTTATACCGGAAGTAGATACCAACTTGCTCATTTTAAGTGGAATACCCTATATATTTTAGGGTTTTCGAATAGAACATAAAATTCAAAAAATATGTGGAATATCGTATGCCTAAACCCAGTCGATTCAGAGATATTTGACATTTTAAAAAAATTCTTATAGGTGTAATTAATATTGATAGTTTTTTTTTGTGGGGATTTCGGTCAGGTACAACTAATTAAATTTTTTTTTCTAACGTTTCGGTTTATTACACCATCATCAGAGGTGTAATGGTTTACAATAACCTTTACGACTTTCTTCGTGTAAAAGGGACTCATTTGCTGATTGGCACAAAAAGACCATGAGTCAAGATACGCTATACAGTTTAAAGAAATTCAATAATAGTATACCAAGTGTTCCATTTTTGACGTTACATTTTGTAAACTTTAAACCGCGAAAACTTGCTTAAGTCAAATGAAACACTCTGTATTTTTTTAAATCAAGTTATGTATAATTAAATTACTTTTTTTCTGATATCAGCATTATGGGGTTTTAAGTTACAACTTTTTGAAATACTTGCGATTTTCTTAGAAATTCAAGAATTTTTGTAAAAATTTTATCGAATTAGCTATAATTAGAAACAATCAGTAATGTCAGTCATTCTCTTATGTCTAAAGATGCCACCACGTTTAAATTACACCCACGAAGACTTTTTGAATTTGTTTATTATTTATGGAGAATGTGAAAGTAATATCAAGAACTTGTAGTACATTCGTTACTAGATATCCACAAAAACGGAAAATAACGCTAAACACTGTAACACGCCTATTAATCGGATTTAAGACACTTTACATAAACTAAAATAACTAAGATAAAATCAACTAAAAACATGATTCCATTTTAATTTAATAATTGTTTAAAAATTCCGCCGTCAAACCTCGACACATTGTTCGCACCCTCGGATTAGTTCTTTATCGGTAGCTCTTCTAATAGAATCCTGTGATAAATATTGAAATGCATTTCTTCTCTCTGCATACAATCTTCAATAGTTGTTAATGGGCTCTCATAAACTTTATTTTTAATAGTTTCCCCAAATAAAATAATCTAAAATTGATAAATCGGGCGAGCGAGGAGGCCATAGGAAAAGTCCATTATTGGCGATCGATATCGTAAAAAGTTTCTTGTAAAAAATTATTTATCAAATACGCGTTATGTGGGGAAGCACCGTCGTGCTGATAAAAAATGTTTATATGGTTGGCGAGAGGTAAATTTTCTAAATAGTCATTATTCAAAGTTTGTAAAATATTTAGATCTTTCACCTAAAAAAAAAAACAAAAACAAAAAAATTAACTATACATATTAGCAGAAGATATCTTTATAACTTACTGTTTAAATTTTCCTGATAAAATTATAATGTCACCATTCTATTGTTTCTTATGGCACAGCAAACATTAAACTGCCAACTTTCTTGAAAATTTCTCTACCTGAACACATGAGGATTCGAGTCACTCCAATAATGCGAATTGTGTCGATTAAAAAGTCCATTTTTGGTAAATTTAGCTTCATCTGACCATAAATTTCCCAAATAAGAATCGTCGCCTTTATTAGAATATATTCACAAAAAAATTTTCTTCTTAGGAAATCTGGTTCTTTTATTCGTTGAACCATTTGGAACGAAAACGGATGAAATTTATGTTTAATTAAGATTCTGTGAACTGAATCCCTTGCATAGTCCCGATTCCAGAGCAGCTTTTTCTTAACGACAGCATTGGAAATGCATGAAAATATCCCAGAATTGCTATTTCTACGTTTTCGTCACCAACAATAGGCTTCCGCTTTTGAATTCTTGCCTTGACAGAGCCATAGTTTTTAAAATTATCCAGTATGCGTTTTACAGTGTTTGGTGACGGTTTCCGTTTTTGTGGATATCGAGTAGCAATTGTACTATAAATTCTTGACATTACTTTATCACATTCGCCATAAATAATAAACAAATTCAAAAAAGTCTTCGTGGGTGTAATATAAACGCGGTAGCATTTTTTAACATAAGAGAATGACTGACATTACTGACTGTTTCTAATCATGGCTATTTGATAAAATTTTTACTAAAAATTCTCGAATTTCTAAGAAAATCGAAAATATTTCAAAAAGTTGTAACTTAAACCCCATAATTCTTATATCAGAAAAAAAAGAAATTTAATTATACATATTGATTTAACAAAATACAGGGGTGTTCCATTTGACTTAAGCAAGTTTAAGCGGTTTGAAGTTTACAAAATGTAACGTCAAAAATGGAACACTTGGTATAGTATTATTGAATTTTATTTCAGTTAGTTAAAATAATACTACGGTTTTTCTTCCTCCAAAACACAATAGCGGGGAGTTTTAATGATATTGTATAAGAATTATTACACGGAGTATCTCTCTGAGCACTAACTTGTAAGTTTAGTACAAAAGAAAAATTGAAAACACCAAAATTAAATCTTTATTTTGCATTTTTTTTAATTTTTGGGTAGAAATCTTACAAATAAAAACTAATAAAATTACACAAAATGATTGCAGTACAAATAAAAACACAAAACCTTATTCATGCTATATACATGTAGGCTTTAAACATCCATAAGATATTTTAAAACTTCCCTCATTAAGCCTTGAAGGACATTTTCAATAGAAATATAAACTCTCTCAACAATGATGTTAATTATAATCTACCCATATCAAAGACCTGTTGCGTAGTAACCTCAAATTATTTCTGGATTTAAACAGTATTGTTGGCAGAATAAAGAAAGATACATTTTTTGAAAAGAAACACTTGGAAATAAAATTGGAACTGGAGAATGACAAATAATATAATGTCTCTAATGATAATACGTTAAAAGGATTGCAAGTCTATTTGTTCTTTAGAAATATAAAATATCACTTCGTTTTACATAATTTGCTGGATACTGAAAAAAACTTAACCAACTATGTATTAATAATAATAGGGTAGATAATATCACAATGTGTGTATTCACTCGACTCAACTGTTGAGGTAACGATAAGCTTGGATTTATTTTAGATTTGGGAATAACTAGCGATTGCCACCCAGTAGGTACACAGCAGTTGTGGTTAGTGTCTCTCAAGATGTGGTTGAAGTTAGAAAGTCTAAATCTGAGATTTAAATAGTTGACCAAATAAGTAGAATCGAGAGTAGAATATTCGAATCTTAAAAGCTCTTTACTTTATTTAGACATAATTTTTAGATAAATTCTGATCATCAAAATTGTAGTAATAATCTTAGTTTCGTATTAAATCTAAATTTAAAATCTGTGGGGCTAGGGATAAGAATATTACCCGATAAAGATAAATTACGTAAAATAATATATATCTTCAAAACACATGATTTTGACGTTCAAGTAATACCAAAGACAGAAAAAGCAAGATTTAGAAAAAAAAACAACTTATTCAAATAACTACTACGATCAGGATTTTCACCCCCTATATAAAAAAATTAACATATTCGTAACACGTAATTCTGACGTTGTAGAGTAATTCTGAATAGTGCAAAAATATTTACATAAAAGAATGAAAAACAACCTCAAGAGCTTATAGTCCATAACCGTCAGGGAAAAATATTCACCTCTATGTGTAAATTGTATTATACTAAAAAAACACAAAATTCTGAAGTTGTAGACTATTTCTGATGATATATAAGAAATTCGGTTTGATCAAAAACAATCTCTATAGAGCTCATTTTTGGAATTAACGATCACGATCCAGATATTCACCCCACAACCAAAGTTTTACTAAAAATACGTCATCATTCTGACTTTCTACGTTATTTCTGCAAAGTAAAAAAACACTAATCTCGGACCGAAAAAAACCCCAAGAGCCTATGGGATAAGATATTCACCCCTATACAGTGTGGAAATTAAGTAACGCATAAATTCAGTAATTCCGTTGATATTAACTTTTTGGTAAAAATCTCGAAGGGGTATAGCGATTTTAACTTCAGCAAATATTTTCAGTTTCTTATGACATTTATTTTTTAAGTTATGTCGTCTTCGACTTTTTTTTAAATGACAACCTATTTTTTTATTAATTGATTTTGATAAGTAGTTTTTATTCCCGTTCCGACCGTATAAAATTTTCAATATGTTATTATTTGAAAAAATCGAGAAAAAGTCTTAAAGTTCATAAAAAAAAATTCATTAAATTGGGAAAATTTATCTATTTGATTAAGTTTGATGGAAAGTTATCGACGGCACATTCGTTTTTATTTTGAAATTATACAAATAGTTGAAAAAATCGAACTAGAAATTTATTTATCCTTATTTATCAAGTTGCGCATCTTCATTTAATGTCGCCGGACGTCCAGGTTTTGGAAGATTCTTCACAACGTCATGTTCCCGAAATTTGTTTTCAATCCTAATTGTTGATTGATTTATGGGCTGATCCGTATTTTCTCTAAAAGATGACACACTTCTTGATGTGTTCTAGCTCTGTCGCCATAATCAATCATTATTAACACTTCAATTCTCTGTTTGTCGCTCGATTGTACCATTTTTATTAATAAAATAGTTTTTCTAATTTAGAACTTATTCTATTGAGGCATTTACAAATTGTATAATTCTATAGCCATAACTAATGTGATACACCGGCAACTAGATAAATGTACCCAATTTAATGAATTTTTATTATTTGAACTTAAGGACTGTTTTTCTCGATTTTTTCAAATAATACCATATTGAAAATTTTTACGGTCGGAACCGGTTAAAAAACTAGTACCAAAATCAATAATAAAAAATAGAAGTTGTCATTTAAAAAAAAGTCGATGACGTCATAACTTAAAAAATAAATGACAGTAAAAACTGAAAATAGACTGAAAATATTTGCTGAAGTAAAAATCGCTATACCCCCTTCCGAGATTTTTTCCAAAAATTAATATCAACGGAATTACTGAATTTATGCGTTACTTAATTTCCACACTGTATAAAGAATGTGCTATATTAAATAAAACAAAATTCTTACGTTGTAAACCATTTCTGAAGGCAGATAAGATATTCGTTTTGGACAAGAAAAACAATCTTTGCAGCTTATGTTTGAAATAGATATTCACCCCCTACACAACTAAAGTTCACAAAATGACTACTCAACGCCTACAGATGTAACTGGTGCAAATTTAAAGTATGTAATTTTTTCAAAACGTCATATTTACGAATGGTAATTATTTGTCGTAAGAAAATCCACTATATAGCATATTGTAATAAACCCTGACATAGGGTTCAAAATCGTCAATATTTTACATCCTTAGCAACATCCTTAGATATATAATTGAATTGGTGAGTGACTAAACAATATAAACTCCAAATTATAGCATTTCAAACTTATTTGCAGCACAAAAAAATGTCGATAAGTTTGAAATAGACTTTACTGACTCGGCTATTCTAATGAAATGAAAGCTCTAAACGCTATCATCATTCATCAGTTGGAAATTTCAACTTGATGAGAGAGACATCATCACTTCTGTGTGTATTATGTTTTATACTTATAACACTTTGTTGTTACCCGATGTAAAATTATGAGAAAGTGAATAATTTAAGCGTCACACATCATACCTAATATTATTACTACTCACTCTTTGAGAAATATAATATCTGGGAACTACGTTTACAACCATTGCATACTTAAAAGCTCATTATAATTGTTATAGTGAGAAGGTAATAAATATAATACTGTATAAAATAAAATAAACTTTTCCTCTTTGGAACAACACAAGCAAGAAGTAGACATTTAACATTTTCGTAATATAATCAGTACCGGTATTTTACTGTTGTATTTGATCCATCTTGCACGTAACGTGTGTGGCTTTCTATTTTAGTAACAATGGAGGTAATAAAATTTTATCTGTTACAAATAAAGGCGATACAATACATTTTCTTATCTAACTGAACGCTTCTTTGCTACAAAAATTGTAAAGCTTTTGTAGCAAAATATCCACGAACTTTTAGCAAAGTATTAACTTAACGACCGGAATATCAGTTTGTAGGCAAAATTGGACAGATGTTAATACTAAAGCCGATGTTTATAAAAAACTCTTTCAACAACGGATACTTTAATGCTTTTATTAGTGGATTTCGTGGGGTTCTACTGTGCTCTCTACCCCCTGCTGGAGTTGTAAACTCCTATATTATTATACAATGCGCTTAGCTACCGGACCTTGGTTGGGGTATTATGTAAAATTAAAATTATTTAGTATACCGTATCGTACAGAGATAATGCTATATTTTCATGAATGGATTCGGTCTATGTGAACCTTTTCAATATTTTTTGCTCTACATTTGAGTAAAAGCGTGTTTTGATGTATTCAAAATAATGATTTAAGTGCCCTCGTAATGTTTGTCTGTTAACAAGTTTATCATAACTTTATTAAATTAAATTTATTGCATTTTGCTGTATTATACTAGGTAGTTATACAAAAAAATTATTATTATCATTGTGTACGTTGACTACTCGTATACCTTTCATCTTTTTTTAAACGACATGCAAATGAACAGATATCAGCAAAACATTAACTTTCCTCGTTCATCATAGTATTTTGAGTTTGATCACAAAATTTTAAATTTGTGGTTAGACACGTTAAAAAATAACTCTATATCGACATTTCTTTAATTTGCTGGATAATAATTATATATATATATTTTTTAAAATTTTATTAAACTGGTCTTAAAGTAGTGTGGAACCATATACAAAATAATATGCACTAAAATGATCCATGATTATTCTTCTTTATACGTTAAAGCGTTTTGTACCTATTATTTTTGCAACTGTTTCTTATTTTAAAGAAGTTAATACCAGATAGCTCAGATAACAAAATAACCACGTTGCTACAAACACCGCTGAAATTATTGTTCCCCATCAGCACAACGTAGCTTAAATAATGGGATCTTAAATCATTTTCTAATAAATTTTTTGTCGTACTGCTTTGATTCCACTAACTCTCACCGCTTTGTTCGTTGTTGCCAGATGAAATCGCGTAATGCTCATTAGGCTATGTCGACATATCGTTTTCTTATCCGCGTTGCTGTTTCTCCTACTTTTAGCTTGTATGATTTTAAAGTTCGTCTCCTTATGTTTTACCCAGGCAACATCCGGATTCCAAAACGTTTGTTTACGCTTATCTTTTTGATTTCTTACACTTTTAACTTCTAGCCTAACTTGATTTTCTAACCTAACTTTATCTCATAGTTTTCCCGCCAAAATTTAAAAAATTCTGAAATGTCACCTATCAAAAAAATTAATTTGAATAAATGTATATAAATGTATCAAAAGAACGGTTTAGGGGTAGTTTTATGGTAGTTTTGCATTCCAAAATCAATTTTTACGCCTTTTTCAGTTCAAATGGATTTTAAAATCCATATATTGAATGAAAGAAATTGTTTTAAGAGACTGAGATCTAGGAGTGTTTTTTGGGGGGTAATATTTGGTGCAGTATTAAGTTATTTAGGAAACACATTAAAAATAATTTTATTGGCACTGTATTTTGAGGGTTCCTTTCTAATGAGTCGTAAATAATTGTAACAAAAATAAGCTATACTTATCCCTTCAGTTAGTAGTCATCCAGAGATCGCATCTCAAGTAGTCATTTTGCGAATATGAGGGATGAAATCAGCTCATGTGCGAATAATATTTTTAGGTGCAAAAACAAAATAAACAATATCTTACCTTAGACTTTTGACGGAGCATATTTGAAAGTTTCTCAAAGAAGACATATTTACATTAGGATAAGAAAAGTCCTCTTCTTTGCCTGTAAAGGGTACACTGTATGACACATAGTATTAAATCTCGAGCTAGTATTCAAAACTATTTGAAATTTTTGTTTCACATAGTCCACAATGATTCCTGATAACTGGAAAATGCATTGGAGTAGATCGTGTACAACATTCATTGTGTTGAGTAGTGGTGAGAGGTATGTGAAACTTCTCATATGGTCCAAATGTTACTATCCGACCGACATCATAGGTGTCTCTGTGGCGGATAGTGATTTGCGAAGCAAGTACCGAGAGCGGCGACCTCTAGCCCAGGTGGACTAAACTACTGTTATTAGATATGATTTGAACGAAACAACATCTCAGCGGGCAAATACCCCGACCTGCATTGGATTATACCTTCAAATCATGATAGATCTGGGCTAGAGGTCGCCGCTCTCGGTACTTGCTTCGCAAGTTGCTATCCGCCACAGAGACATCTATGATGTCGGTCGGATAGTAGCATTTGGACCATATGAGAAGTTTCACATACCTCTCACCACTACTCAAGTTACCTTAGTCAGTATATGACTAGCAGATTGGCAACTATCATTTGTCTGTTCCATAACCTATGGCATACTGAGGAGAACTAAAAAGTTCGAAACCGGTCTATGTCTGGTTAGAAATTGACAAATGATATTGGCTCCCGAACTGTCATGATTTGAAGGTATAATCCAATGCAGGTCGGGGTATTTGCCCGCTGAGTAGTTGTTTTGTTCAAATCATATTTAATAATTCATTGTGTCAACTAAAGAAAATTGTGATGTTGGCTGACGCTCATGGCTGTGGGATTTCCTAAAAATTTCCATGTATGTAGGCCAAATTGTCATGAACAGTTGCATCCATAAATGCTCAGTTGCAATGTACGATGGGAGTTCTGTCTTACATGGGTGTCTGCGCTTATGTTTATTTATCTGAATTGCGACATGTTATACTCGCTTTCAATTTATAACATCGTACAAAATCTACATTCAATTTATTGCTCTGTTGTTTAGTTTTAGGTAATTCATACGGGTTAAATTAAGAAAAATTTATTATAGACTGTTTCAGTAATGAGGTACTAATCTTCTACATTCAAAATATGACAATACATCGTATATTTGTAACATGACGGCACCCACATTTAAAATGTAGTTTTTTGTTTCTTCATTATTTCAATTAATTACGCTAGTACATAAATGTGTTGTATTTTGCAAGGAATTAGCAATATACAATACAATAACATGAAATAGGTTATTAATTAATTCCTAAGAGATAATGTACCACTGCATGTAACAATTTTATTTTCATTTTCTTAGTTTTACGAGAGTTGTACATGAGTCCATATTGGAATGAGGTCTCTAAACTCATCAATCGTCATCATCAGTAGTGTCACTATAGGATGTTACCGTTTCAAAACAAAATAAGCCGTTAGTTTTTGTACTGATTATGAGATTTCAAATTGCTTTAACAAATTTAAAATATTCCAAGACAGCTACGAGAACTTTTTCATCTTTCACTGGACAAACTTTGGTTAAAATCAACGCAATTTGGGATGTTGTAGCGTTTAAAGATTATGCCTGTTAAAATCGGGATTCCAGAAAATGATATACCAAGTATGTCTTTAAGCAATTATTACATATCAGAGCAAAATAACAAGTTTGAAAATGTTTGGCCTTTGTAAACTTATTTGGATTTTCGGACCATTGTGCATAGGGATGAAATTAAAATACAAAATAACGTGTTTCATTTTGAAATGCCACTACCTGTATATTTATTAATTTTTTGACAAATTCTTGCGTTTGCCTTATATCTTCTAAAACTTTATTGTTTTACAGGACTAAATTAAAAGTTGCCCTGGCAAAACAAAAGATTTTAAAATGACAAAAACTGTGTGTTCTGTGGTAACTATTGTAATAGGAATGTCCAAACTTAACTAACGAGGACAATGAAAATCTAATAATAAGAAATGACTTTAAAAAATCCCCATTTAATAAGGAAGGGTATGGGAGCAGGTTAATAATTTTAAAAACATCTGTAAACAGAATTCACAAATAATATATTACGCTTATTTCCAAAACATTCTGCAGTATGGGATCGAGTTTTGACGAGATTCTGCCGGTGTAGCCGCTACAGTTAGGGTACAAAAAAAGGCTATCAGATCAATATGTCGTTTATGCCCTAAAGATTCATGTAGAGAACATTTAAAAAAAAATACGAACAATGACAAGTTAATCTATATACAGTGTGGAAATTAAGTAACGCATAAATTCAGTAATTCCGTTGATATTAATTTTTTGGAAAAAAATCTCGAAGGGGTGTAGCGATATTAACTTCGGCAAATATTTTCAGTCTAATTTCAGTTTCTTATGTCATTTATTTTTTTAAGTTATGACGTCATCGACTTTTTTTTAATGACAACCTTTATTTTTTATTATTGATTTTGGTAGTAGACTTTATTCCGGTTCCGACCGTACAAAATTTTCAATTATTTGAAAAAAATAGAGAAAATCAGTCTTAAAGTTCAAATAATAAAAATTCATTAAATTGGGTAAATTTATCTAGTTGCCGGTGTATCACATTAGTTACGGCTGTCAGATTTAAATAATTTGTAAATGTCACAATAGAATAAGTGTTATTATTTTGCTTTTTCTAAATTAGAAAAACTATTTTATTAATAAGAATGGTAGAGTTGAGCGACAAACAGAGAATTGAAGTGTTAATAATGATTGGTTACGGCGACAAAGCTAGAACACATCAAGAAGTGTGTGTGTCATCTTTTTAGAGAAAAATACCCGGGTCAGCCCATAAATCAATCAACAATTAGTAGGTTTGAAAAAAAATTTCGGGAACATGGCGTTGTAAAGAATATTCCAAAAACTGGACGTCCAGCGACATTAAATGAAGATGAACAACTTGATGTGCTACTAGAAATTGAAAACAATCCACATTCAACTAGTAGAAGCATTGCTTTGAACCACAATATAAGCCACACTACAGTTCTAAAACTTTTTAAAGTTCAAAAATTCCACCCATATAAGGTGCACTTGGTTCATGAGTTGACAGAAGATGACTTTGATCGTAGGCAAGAGTTTTGTGAACAAATGATGGAAATTTGCAACCGCGATCCAATGTTTTTCCAGCGTGTTTTATTTTCGGATGAAGCAACATTTTGTTTGAATGGCCATGTCAATATACAGAATTGTACATATTGGGCTAGGGACAATCCCCATTGGATGCAGGAAAGTCATACCCAATATCCTCAGAATGTTAATGTTTGGGCAGGAATTATTGGTGACAGAATTATAGGTCCATTCTTTTTTTAAAACAATTTGACTGGAGGTAGATACCTGCAATTTTTACAGTTGGAATTGATGCCTGCATTAGCTGCATTATTCCCCAATGCAAATAACCCTGACCTACCAAATAATACCATTTGGTTACAACAAGATGGCGCTCCGCCTCATTACGAAATTATTGTGCGACGCTACTTGGACCAAGTTCTCCCAGCAAGATGGATAGGGAGAAGAGGTCAGATAGAATGGCCGCCTAGGTCTCCTGATCTAACGCCATTAGACATCTTTTTATGGGGGTACTTAAAAAGTAAAGTGTACAACAATCGACCCAATAATTTAGACGATCTCAGGCAAAGAATTCAACATGAGATTAGGTTAATATCGCCTCAAACTATTCAGAATGTGAGAAATGAATTTTATAATCGTCTTGGGTATTGTCAAATGGTACAGGGTCGTCAATTTGAACGTTTAGTGTAAATGTAATTTAACAACTTTCTGTGCTTATTTTTGTGTTTGATGATATTGTTAGATTTTTTTCTGGTTAAGCAATTTAGTTTCTTTTCATACTAATGTTTGCCTCACGAAATTATTGTTATTACTAACTTTGAATTGAGCAGATAATAAATTTCTAGTTCGATTTTTCAACATTTGTATAATTTTAAAATAAAAACGAATGTGCCGTCGATAACTTTCCATCAAACTTAAGCAACTAGATAAATTTACCCAATTTAATGAATTTTTATAATTTGAACTTTAAGACATCTTTCTCGATTTTTTCAGATAATAACATATTGAAAATTTTATACGGTCGGAACCAGAATAAAATCTACTACCAAAATCAATAATAAAAAATATAGGTTGTCATTTAAAAAAAAAGTCGATGACGTCATAACTTAAAAAATAAATGACATAAGAAACTGAAAATATTTGCCGAAGTTAAAATCGCTATACCCCTTCGAGATTTTTTTCCAAAAAATTAATATCAACGGAATTACTGAATTTATGCGTTACTTAATTTCCACACTGTATATTCAGAGTATCTATAATTATATTTCGAAATAAAACTACTTTAATTAAAAATTCGGATATCCACAATTATGACACACGACAAAATAATCTATACCTCTTACCACAATATAATCATAATGTAACAAGAAAAAGCACATTCTACAACGGCATTTAAAAAATATATATATTTAATCACCTACCATCTGATGTTAAAAACATCACTAGTCTAAATCAATTTAGGCGTAAGTTGAGACACCTCCTGTTAAATAGAGTTTTTTCTACCTTAGAGGAATATTTCACTTTTTGCTTTTAAATTTGCTAATAATTAATAAAAACGACCTATGTTAATTCTGTATTTTATGATTGCATATTATTTGAAATTAATTAATTGTATTATTTTATTGTATAATTATTGCATGTATCTTATTTTATTTTTTGTGTTTCTTTATATTTTCATATATTTTATTTCAATTAATTCATACACTTTCCTTACACATCTATGTATGTTTTTGAGGAAATAAATTATTTACTTACTTACTTACTTACATACTTACTACTTACTATAATTTTCTCCCAGACCATTATGCAATTAATTATATTAACTGCATGGCTCTACGAATTCTATCTACTTTCGATCTCTGTTAGAGTTTGTTTCCGATAAAAAAAAATTCGAAACTTCCACAAATGTTAGCGAAACTATATTTTCAAAGGATCCGTTTTAAATTAATATATTCCCTAATTATACCTTATACGTTAGAAAATTATAATAAATAGTAGTTTCACTTTTTTTCTGAGAATTTTAGGAGACAACAAAATATATTTTTTCCTGTAACGTTTATTAAATTATTAATATTATATAATCTATATAAAAAAAACCTGCGAAAATACAACAATTATTCTATTAGTGTGATTATATTATCTTCTACTTAATTAAACTATTTTTTGAGAGATAATATCACAACAATTATTTACATTAGGATCAACGAATACTTAATTTGATTTTAATTATAATATTGTAATGCGGACTAGATATAATTTATACTTTTGTTATTTATAATTCCGGCATTTCCATGAACGAGGCGGGGATATTACAAAAACGTTTGAAATTCCATTCTCTGCCAAATTCTAAACAAGAGCATTAAATACTTGAAATGTCCTTTTTAGGCATTCAAGCAATATTAACAATACGATTCGGCAATTTATACCGGCTTAAGGAGTTGTCGTTTGACAGAATTATACTTTAAAGGGTTGAATTGTGCCTGAGATAACATTTTAAATGATTACAGCTTGTAAATTCGTGTTATTTTCACTTGCTAAAACAAAATAATATGATTTAAATATAATGTAATACTAAAAATATTAATGAACTAGTTTCATGTACTCGGACTTCGCTGTGTTTAATTACCATTTTATCCTGATAAAGTACAGTACAATTAACTTGAATCCTAAAAGTATAATAGGGGTTCCCCCTTATTTCTTATCCTCAGTACAAATTTAGGTTTCGTATATTTCCTGTTCATTTAAAAGCAATGTGATATAAATGTGGCAAATCCCAATTTTACATTTCTAGTGAAAATGGATATAGAGGGTTCCTACCCCTAGTTCTGATGCCCAGGATAAAATTTTAAAGTTTTAAATTTTTCCCTTCACCTTGAGGGTAATAACCATAATGCCCACATAGCATAAGACATGCTGAGTATACGCGTAAAACATTAAAAAGCAATTATGGTATAGTCATCTTCAAATTTAATATACTTTGCATATAATGTAACTATCCTATTTATTTAATATTCTTATGGTGTATGAATAAAATATACTATGTATACATTTTCTATAAAAATTGACTCATACTATATATATTCATTTTAGGTAACAGAGAGTATATGCACATATTTCTTCTACATTCTGCATATACAGGGTATATTCAATATTTGCAGGGAATACAGATAGAATGATCATAGTATATTTTGTGCTATGTGGGTACTAGATTATTTATCCCCACTGGCGGTTCTTCTATAGGGTCATTTGGTCAATGACCTCCCACATACAAATAAAAAAATAGAGCTATTCATTTTCTGAAGTTTAAAAATATATAATATATATATTTTTAAGAATATTAAAAATACTTATATTATATATTTTTAAACTTCAGAAAATGAATAACTCTATTTTCTTATTTGTATGTGGGAGGTCATTGACCAAATGACCCTATAGAAGAACCGCCAGTGTTTATCCCCATTTCCCACTACCAGGGCTAAATCTTTGATGTTTTGCATTTTCTCCTTTTTTGAGGATTACATCCACAAATACGCAAAATGCCTTTCTTATAGCTCTACTGGAAGTAAGTAGAAGGCTCCTGCACTTATTCCCTACTTCCGGAGCAAAATTAGTCGGAATTTAGATTTTTTTTCTAGTATTTGAATGTTAAATATCTATAAAATTTGTAGCACACACTCTGTACCCATGCCACTGCTAACGCTATTCCAAATTTTTAATAATCAAAATAATTTGTTTCATAGAGATACACAATGGTGTGTTTTTAGACACATGTTATTTGAACTTTGTTTCATAACGTAACTCGAGGAATCACCTCCTAAATTATTGATACATACTTAGGAAACACTCTGTATAAACAGTCTAATTTAGGAGGCAAAAAGATAAAGAAGATACATGAAGCGCATGTGTATGTTTCTGTTTTATTTTCTTATGCCTCCTATATTATTTATATCAGTTTGGTGGGGTAATAGAGAGTGGTGCACTCCGCCGTTCCGGGTTCAAAACTAGGCCAAAACATGTCGATGAAATATAATGGATGGGCGGACCTACTCGCTTCTCTGCATCTGCGACATGAGTATTTGAAAGATCCCTTTTGCACAATTTCCAAGTTAGTGGTACCAGTGCTGATAAGGTTATATCATGGCTTTGGTGATTGGCCTTGGTAGTCTAAATGGGACGATGTGATTAAAGAAGAAATTATATTACTTAGTACTACAATAGTCATAAAACATGTAGTAAAAAATGTTCATCTTACTGTAAAAAACTCACTTTAAATTAACGTAAACATAAATATATTACATTCGGCTCGGAGGACCATCAAAATGTAAATAATTGAAAGTAGACTAAAGATAATCTTAGATTTCATTTATTTATAGAACTGTATTAATAATTCTTGTCTTAAAATTCTCAACGACATTAATGTCACTATTTTTATATTAAAGGCTTATTTATTTAATAGATCGTTTCCCCATTTCAAAATTTATGCACTGTATGTTGTTCTGTATACAAAAACTTTTTGGATCCCTGAATTACCAGAATAAAATGCAAACTAAAATTATGAACTTAAACTTTGTATTACGAAAGTTATGTAAGAATGTTGACTTAACTAACAAGTTTCTCTGGTTAGAGGTGAAAATTAATGATGCATTTGAGATTAAAGTTAATTGAAAATTTATTATTTATTAAGGTGGTAGACAGTGATTGTGTTTCTAAAGTGCTTCCGGCAAAATAGAACAATATGAACAACCACCGACGTTGTAGTCATTAGGATAGCGGTTTGCGTCAACTTTTTACATCATATAACTGGCATTTTGTTACACTGTAAGGGTTCAGATATAGAACTGAAACAATTGCGTAAGAAATGAAAATTTATGCAGGATATCTCACGTGTATTTATTTTACGAAGTAAAATGTTAATAATAGAAGTAAATCCACTCTTGCAGATAAAAAGGTCTTTCCGAATTCAGAACCTTCATAACAAAAATGTTAATCTGCTCTATATGTCGACTGCTTCTTGTTAGCATGATAATAGTCTAAGAGCTGGTGAAAATTTTTCCTACGGTATTTTGGCAAGATGAAAATTGCAAAACTGACACCTCGCCAAACGTGATCAAAATGTCAGTCTCAGCCAACACGCATACCAATTGACGTTATAGTTACTTTTTTTCTGATTAATGATATTTGACAAATAGTAAAACGAGTATTTTATTTTTCAGTCTTTAATTTAGCGCTTTCTTAACAATTATGTATGTTTGCTAGATATATTTATATGGACCAACATTTCCCCAGACGACAGCAAAGTCAAATGTATATCTATCTTTTGTCGCGGGAGCAAATGGGACTTTTCTCGTGTCTATTTTATTTCAGGGTTAGCTAGAAAAACTTAAAATATGAATTCAGGACGCCAAAGTATGAAAAAAGTTTCCTACGGAAGTATGTCCGGAAATGCTTCATTAAAGAGTTACGTCCCTTCAAAAATGGAGGCTAAAATTTGGTTTTTAATTTTTTTCTCAAATTTGAAAAAATAAAAAAACAAATTTTGGTAGAGATTTTCTACTAGTAGGAACACTTCTAAAGGATTTTTTTTTATTATCCCTTATCGGGAAAATGGGTAAAATCAGCAACCACCATTTTTTTTTATTCGAACTTTTTAATAGACTCGATTTTTATCATATAAAAATGTGCTTCGAAAAGGTTGATTCATTTAGAAACTTTTTTTGTCTCTTTTATTTTTTTCATAGAACTGACAGGTTTTCGATTAAACAAGTAGAATTATCTGTCTAATTTTCGAGTCCCGTAAGTCTGATCTAAAAAATATATAATTAATTAATCATAATAATAATATTTATTTTTAGCGCTAGATTTTCCAGGATATCTTAAATCGTCAGATAGTAACATTTTAAAATAAATTTCCCATTTTATTGTAATATATTTATTATCAGTGGTAAATAAACACGGTATTAACATTTAAATTCTACAAAAGACGCAAAATATAAATATTGTTTTAATTACGTGTATGGATGGGTTTTTAAGAAATATTTTATATAATATAGAAGTAACCCAATATGAACGTGACTATTATATTATAATGTCTAACTGCAATAGTTTTACTCGATGTAAATCATATTCATAATTCCGCTTTTCTCCATATTTTGATTTTAAGTATTAAACCAAACTAAAGGAATATTGAACAATAAATTAAATCATTAATTCTAAAACGCAGTTGCTCTAAAAATAATTCAATGATATGAATGTTAAAAGGTGCACTTTTTATAAAATTATAAAGATCTTAAATCTTCCTTTTTTTATAATTTTGTAAATTATTGAGGAATACTTTACTTAACCATTTTAAATAAGGATAAATCGAGACTTGGTTCAGAATCTGCAGTAACTTCTTGATACACATTATGTCTTCTGATAGATCAAATTAAAATTATCAATTCTCTCATGGGCAAGCGCACTGTCATCCGCACTACCATTTCAGTCAATAAATTAATCGACTTTGTTTACTCAATTCTATCATAAGAAATTTATTAGGTAGGGATGAGGTATGAATTTATCCAAATTAACTTGAAATCGTAAGCGAGTTCATGTTATTTATTGAATATATATACCTCCTAAATATTGATTTCAATACACGGATCGCACCAAGAAAGGGCGAACATGTAAGGCATTGGTTGTAGTATACTCGTATAACTCTTTCATCTGGAACACATTTGTTTATACCTCCATGATTTTTACTATATTATTATCGATATTAGTACTGGCATTGGCTTCTAGGAAAATTACCTACTGTCGTTTATTTTATCTACAGATGGAAATATGAAATTCCTTAAAATTGTACATTCATAATTAAAAAAATACTCAAAATCTTTAACACTTCCTTGCAATCTTAATAAGAACACTGGAATACAGTGACTATAGAATAACAAAGATTAATAATGTATTTATAAATAATTATATAATAACACTTCAAAGAACCAGAAGTTCCAGAAAAATTTATTACGATGTTGGAAATTCATCAAGTAACGATATGAAATATGTTGAAGATCATAACACAAAATTAAATTAAGTTATCAATATACCTTCTCCAACTCTTGTCAATTGAGAGTAAACAACAAATGACATAGCACAGGTTTTTTTTCTTTCTTGGGACATTCTACGACATTAATATTAATAGCAATGTTCCATACAACAGAACATCCGTGGAAAGCTTTCTACTAGTTATTGTGTGACAGCGTATTGTATTTGGTCTCTAAGCTCTGCTATTCTGTACGTTTTGTCAGGAAGCTTACTTTTCTGTGGTTTTGTTTCGTGCGTTTACTGCATTCCAGGTTATAGATACTTTTATTAGTTTTGATGTGCTTTTAGTGCGTATTTATATACTTTATTTATTTTTTGTTTGTTTTTTAATGTGGCATGATGGAAGCTGAAAAGTAAAATGTAGGTCGCTTTAAAAATAACACTGGATTATCGGAATATTTTTGTCTTTCCCTCGTGCTCCTGAGAGGGAAGTCACTTTATCTATGCAAAATGGAAAATGTAAATTTGTTATATAATCCAATCTTGAACATTGTTAAATTAAAGGGGTTACTCAGTAATAAAAAATATTTATTATGTATGCAAATCATATTTTTGCATTTTCCGAGGCGTCTTCTGATGTTTTTAATAAAAATATTAAGGAGAATGCAAAATGAAATTTGTACTAAATTTAATTATTACCAAAGACAACGATTTTTTTTTAAATTTTAGTTTGTTTTACTTCCACATTATGTCAAGTGAGTAGAAGCGCTGTATTGGCACAATTTTTCTAAAATTATTTAAAAAAAAACGATTATTTGACACTCTTAAATTTATTACCAGAAATTTTAAAGCTGGCAAACAAAACACGAAATTAATGATTTAGATACACCAATAAAGCATTTGTTTTTTTATACGTAGCCATTTTATTTTGTAACCTAAAAAATGTTTATCATTCATTATTCAATTATTAATATTAAAATATTTCGCCAATTGTGTATTTTATCTCATTTATCTAGAGAATCTACAATTTCTTTTATTTTAAACATGTAGTGTCAAAATATAAAATATATACACCTGGCTGCAAAAATAGCAGAGTATATTATAGAAGTCTTTGTAAGTTACACTATGTGACTCACCGACGCCTGTCAATTTCTTAAAACGGGCCGGGTTTAGTTATCAGATTTATTACACATAATAACTATTCAATGTATCTTCGCATTCCTTTTTTGCAATACATATTCAACAGTATTTTCGAGGGTATTATATTCTACTTTGATATTTGTTTAAAAATTACTCATTAATACTGTAAAAATTTCAAGTGTTTTATTGACTTATTTTCAAAGTAAACAGTAGTAGCAAATTTGTAAAATACAAAATTTTTGTCATTAATCGACGTGTAAATATTTGCCTTTTTAATATTTCATTTGCAAGGTCAATAGATATCAAAATAGTAATTAATAACCAGGGCCGCATTTTTTATGGAATAATAGACTATGGCGCGCGACAACGACAAATGACAAGTAACTATGATGTTCTGTGGAGATAATTTGGTGCTCTTCGGGCTTCTACCATTTCGTAATAAACTGCGTTACTGATACTGCCCGTGCACGGCGAAAAACATGTTAACGGTGATTATTAAGTGGCATAATATGAAATGCGCACGAATATGATAAAGATGGGTAATGGTAATGGGATAGAGTTACCCCCACAATACATATGAATATATAATTCAGAGGCTTAATTCTCCAGTTCAGAGAATTGAACCACTAAAAGAAAAATGAAGGAGACAATATATAAAAAAATATCTGATGTGGCCAGCACATAACTTTCTTATACCGGCACATATTATTCTGATATAAAAAAAATCATTCTATTTAATTCTTCATTTATCTCTATTAGATTTTAAAAGCGTACCTTGAAATGTTTCATTAAAATTTTTAAATAATTAATTATCAGCGTCGTTCGATACTGTCAATAATAATTCATGTCATATATTTTAATAATTTCTTCCTATTGACATTGACATTTTTGTAACTAAATTAGATATTTGAAATGTCAAACTCTCAAATTTATCCTATCCCCATTTTATGAGGCCAGATGAATACAAAATTTCAGTTTACATCAGCTTTGTTTAAGTACTTGGAAAATATGTTTTATTTACTTATATAGTAGGACATGATGATTATAAATAGAGTTGGCAGATCGGTCCGAAAATCATGGGCTGTGCCAGGTAGAAAAATATGTAAGCGAGACTAGTTTACTACTTTAGTAAAGACTAAAATTTGAGTTTAGTCTACTGTTATGCCTCGTGGTGTGTACAACGAAATTTATTTCTCTCCGTTATATGGTTGATAATTTTATTTGTTTTTTTTCTTTTTGTATTAAGAATATGTTAGGGGTTAAGTGTAAGAGTAACCTATGAGGTAAACTTCGCCCCATTTAGATATAAATGTATTTATATTTGAATAGAGACGTATATTATTATTATTATTATTGATATTAATTTAATAATAAAATATGTCAGACCTGTCCAGGGGTAAAAAACAGCCATATGCTGACAAAGTGAATAAATTTTTCAGTTAAAAAAAATATGTCAGGGGTTTCTACAGATGTCAAGAATCGGTGGTTTAAATATAACTTAAGACTCACTCATATATATATATATATATATATATATATATATATATATATATATATATATATATATATATATATATATATATATATATATTTAAAATCTTATGTTTCATGTACAATAATTCACAAAGAATATTCTATTATATATTTTATTCTATTCTATTCGTAAATCCAGAGGCCTGATTCTCGAGTTGAGGAAATAGATCCGTTAGCAGAATAAGAGAGATATATAAATACACAAAGAAAACAGTGAGAACATCTATCTCTTCTTCTGTCATATATCCCGATGATAAGACCTCATAGTTAGTAACCAACATTTTAGAGTAATTATTATACATATAGAGTTTGCAATATGTTTTTATGAAGATATAGACGA
Organism: Rhamnusium bicolor; assembly: GCA_029963845.1. Classification (NCBI taxonomy): domain Eukaryota; kingdom Metazoa; phylum Arthropoda; class Insecta; order Coleoptera; family Cerambycidae; genus Rhamnusium; species Rhamnusium bicolor. Next base: position 25,492 of record JANEYF010001041.1, read on the forward strand.
ATATTTTTTATTTTATTTTTAATAAATAAAATAAAATCATAACTAATTATGTTTTGAGAAAAAGATACACAAAGATAACGGCCTCGTGAAATTAAAATTCGGTCCTGCAATAACTCAATCTCGAAAAATCTAAAGATTAATTTCTGAAATCAAGGAATTCCCATTGTTGAATCAAGTTTAAAAATATGAATGTTTGTCAAGAAGCAGATTACAATCCATGACACGTTATATGCGGAAATTTTTAAATCAAAAATGGTTTGAAAATACATATTTAATGGTCATTATTATTTGCTTATTAATATTTAAAAATTTAAGCTTACTAATTTTTTCTCGAATTTTGTCCCATAAATGGGTAGAAGAATAACAGTTTTGAACTTTAGTCTTCTGATGTTGTCTGACTAGTTTCGGTCTCAGACACAAACAAATTTAATTGTTAACGCAATATAAATGTGCAAACTACCATACAATTTGGTGAAAAAGCAGAAAAGTTCCTAGACTTTGTTTACTTTTCCAGTGCAAAGTTAGATACAGGTAAGGAATATGAAGCGAATTTTAGTGAAAATGTGCAAAAGTGAAATACATTTTGCAATAATAATATGAATAAAAAGCACATATAAACATATATTTTTCTTTTCATTAGGTCAAAAAATTATTGGTGCTGCCCCTCTATGGGCATTATTTAAACGTAAATTCTGAGCTAGTTTTTCCCTACTGATATGGTCAGTCCATAGGTTCCTTATGATCTAAAAGATGGCACAAAAATCACAAAATCTAGAAAAATTTACTTTTCTTGTTTTTTTCCTGTAACTTTCATATGGACACATAGTCAGAAGACATAGTATAATATATCAACAAATCGAGAAGGGTTCAGCTGTTTTAAATTTTGATATGTATATCAGTAATGATAATGATGAAATGCCATCAATCACTGAGTTTTTCAATCATTTTCGTTGTTCTGATTTTGTTACCTTAGGGTTCAAATTCGCAGGTCAATTCCTTTGCATCCTATTTAATGAGATACTTGGAAATGTCTAAAATGTGTTTGCAAAATTGTGTAACTTTTGTTTTCATGTAATATGTATATATTTAATTACAAAGTGTAAATTTTTTATTTTTACCTTTCTGTCAATTATTATTTATTATCAATAGTATAACGAAATTTTAACAGAAAATAAAATAGGTTTTATAAAATAACAAACTCAGACAGTCACTAAGAATGTACATAGTTGTGTATATCGAAGTGCAAATTATTGAGATCTGCATGTAGAGTTGGTTTATTTCCATTTGAATAGAATTCGTAATTCAGTGTTGAATAATTTCAAACTTTGATTGCTCCGTGCTACAGTATTATAAAACCCTTTCGCACAGTGAATGTCCCTATCTCATTCCATCAAATTACACTCCCCAAGCGCACGAGGATTGACTCGTTACGTAGAAAGTAATCGAAGAAACTTTATTTCGTCGTTTGCAATCACTATAAACTTTCATAAATATAATAAGTAATATAACTTATAACTTATAACAACTCATTTCATTTTACAATTTGTGTAGTTCGTTATTTACATTTCTAGAACTTTGTTAGTGGTAGAACGATAATTATTTTTTCTCAAATATTTATTCTGTGAGAAAAACATCATTTTAAACTATAAAATAAATTAAGAGGTTCTCTGTCTAATGCGTAACAGTACATCAGTAACTTACAGTATATTATTACTAGACCCCGGAAAATGTCCATGAATCTCGGTCTCGGGATTCATGAAAATCCCGAGACTGGCTTCCCCATCGGCTTGTCTTTACCATAGCAAAGAAGAGTATCTGTGCATACTCAGTAAAATCTAGACCGTATTCTCTCTTCAAATTTACTGCGGCATTTGTGTAAAAATCATAAAGTTAACGTTTTGCTTTTTGAATTACTGGACTTTGGTTAACTTTGTTCCCATATTAATAATATAGTAAAATTCTTTATGGTCTTTTAAAAAATGTTCACTGGACAAACAAATCAAATCATTAAAGATTATTAAGCTCTAAAACTTTGATTTATTAGGGTTTTATAGAACAGAAAAATAACTAGATAAACATTGTAAATCTGTAGTTGAATGAAATAATGCTATTTAATGAAATGCAAAAACTCTACAGAACCACCCTCCAATTTTCTGCAACTGATTTACTTTTTAATTTCTATCAGCGTTTGTACTAATAATAATTGATAATTTAATTATAACATTTCAGCAAATCAATGTACTATGGTCTGATCTGAAACCTTCACCCTTATTTATATGCCTCTGAAGGATGCAGTACTACTTGTCTTTTATCTAGGTTATAACTAGGGGTAAATTTGTTGGTGCTCCACCCTTGGGTGGAGCTGCTGGAGTTTTCTACGCACCCGATTTCATATTTTGCAGTTAATATGTGCTATTTTCTAGCATTGTTATGTGTTACATTAAAATATATACAATTGATTTAACGTAAGGTATGAATTCTGTAACGTGTTTTCAACCGCCTGACCTCATAATTATAGTATTTATTTTTTTATAGTACTTACTTGTTTATTTCTTAAATTATACTGCTTTCGATTATCTTTATAAAAGAATTACCTATGTTGGCTTATAAATTGTTTCTTATCAGAAAATGACTATGAATCTCTTCTGAGTTGATCGTTTCTATATTATAAAAAAAATAATACAAATTAAGAAAATTCCAAAAATAACTTTCAGACAGTACATTTCGAAAACTTGTTAGACCCTCATCAGTAGGATACTTGTAACTATGTAAAGCTTATTTCAAACTTATTTGCAACATGAAAAACGTCTGCTTCTTTGATTCCTTAATCGCCGCCAAAGAAGCCGATGTTTTTTATGTTGCAAATAAGTTTGAAATAAATTTTAATATCAAGTTTTATGGCGTCTTCACAGGTTTAATTTCACTTTTATTTAAGGAAAAGGATCAAAATAAGTATGTCTATAAAATTTTAGCAGACACCAGTACAGAGGTATTTGACAATTGAAATTTGGCTGTAAAAATAAATGGATAAATTTTTAAATTTTTGAATTGAAAAAAAAAATTTAAATGTTGGTTGTTACAGCCTCAACAAGTATAGACAAAAATAATCAAAATGAAATGAAATGACCCAGTAACTGAGGAGAAAACTTGATAAAGCTTAAGTGAAATATTCGTTTACAGAATTTTAAAACACGGATAATATTTTCATCAAACTTAATTCTCAAATCCCAGTATTTTTCCGCTTGGGAACTCTTAATTTCTACCTGTAAACTGTCAGTTCTTCCCTGTAATTAATTAGTTAAATTTGTGTACAAAACGCCAAAAATTTCTCAAGATTTAATTATATTCTGCCTTGAAGAAAAAGTGGTTCACTTAATGATACTGTATACGTATTACACTATAAAAAACATGTTACTTATTTTTGCAAACAATTGTTTGACAAAAAAGTATAAATGAAGGTAATTATTCCCTATTCTAAAGCCTGTCAATCATATGGCGTGTTGAGTTGCTTGGAAAGGCTTTCATGAATATTTGAATAGTTAAACTCGGTACTATATTAGTTCAACTGTAGAATGTTTAAAATTACACGTTGTATTCCTACTAGGAAAATGTAAACCGGACTGTATCAATTTGGTAAAATATATCTTTAAATTTTTAAACGTAATGATACTATACATGTCAACAATGTCTAAAGGCCAAAGTTACAGCAATTGCAGCTGATGAAATTTGAATTACAGTCAATTTAACTTTTTCTTGATAATATCGAACTTTAAAATGCCGTGTTTGAAAATTGTTCAGCTACAATACATAAACGTACTGACAGGCTACATAGGTTGGTTGGTTCAAATAAATACCCACAAAAATAATGTCCCTATTTTGGGTTTGATTATCAAAAGAAGTATAGACATTCCGTTATTAAAATAGACGTGATATCAACATATTACGGACTTTATAGTGTAATAGACTTTATTCTGAAATTGATTTACATGTTGTGAGTCAATGCCAACACAAGAAGTATGGCGGAGAAGCAAACACAGGACATGCTTGCAGCATTGTTACAACGGATGGATGAACAGAGAAAAATTATGGAAAATCAAGAAAGAAAGCGACAGGAGGAGAAAGATGAACACAGGAAGATTATGGAAGACCAAGAAAGAAGACGACAGGAAGACAAAGAAGAACAAGGGAGAAGACGAAAGGGAGAAAATGAAGAACAAGAAAGAAAACGACAGGAAAAAAAAGATGAACAAGAGGGAATACGTCAAGAAGAAAAAGACGAACAGAGAAAAATTATGAAAGCTCAAGAAAGAAAACAACAAGAAGAAAGAGAAGAACAAGAGAGAAAATGCCAGGAAGAAAAATGATGGAGGGTCTGGAAATAAGACGATTGGAGGAAAACTAAGATATAGAAAGAAGCCTAGAGGAACAGCAGGCAGCCGTTTTCTCTCTCACTGAAAAATTTAATGTCGATGTTATAGAAAAAGTCGATGAAGTGGAAGAACAAGTTAGTGAAGTTAAAGAAAATGTCGGCCAAGTTGAGGGAAAAGTCAGTATTGTTGAAGGAGAAGTAGCCCGGCTCAAGCAACAATTAAGGGAGACGGAATGGCCAATTGGTACTGTCGTCTGGTGCTAAGTTACATCCGCCTTCCTTTGACGGTCAAGGTTCATGGTCAACTTATAGAGACAGTTTCAGGCAGCGGCACGTTCAAATAACTGGAACGATGAGGAAAAAGCAACATCATTGGTATTAGCACTAAGGAGCCAAGCATTAGAATTGCTCCAAACAATTCCTGCTGCACAGCAACAAAACTTAAGGATTTTAGAGGCAGCGTTAAAACTTTGATATAGCGAACAACATCTCACCCAAGTATATCAGGCTCAACTCAAATCACGTAGTCAACGAGGTAGAGAAAGCCTCCAGGAGTTCGATGCTGCTGTAGCGAGATTAGCCCATCTAGCGTATCCTGATGCATCAATGGAGTTTCAGCGACAGTTGGCAGTTGGAGCGTTTATTGATGGAGTAGGGGGCCAGGAGATTAGACGAATCCTTAAATGCACTCGAGATTGAGGCTGCCTCTGAGAATACCACACAATCAGACCAGAAAGTGCGAGCCGTGGCTGTGGAAGAGACCCCGGCAGATAAAACCATGCAAGTCGTATTAACCGAGTTACAAAAGTTGATCGCACAATTATTGACAAAGATAAATTCCCAAACAAAACGAAAGCAACAAAATAGCGGTAGCCCTAATGGAGGTATCCGCTGTTATAAGTGTGGCAAATTGGGCCATATTAAGAGAAACAACATTCAAGATGTAATGTCCGAAGTACAAAAGACAATGCAACTACTGATAAACTCGAATCTCCAGCCGAGACAAAACCAACAGCAAAGTAGTGGAGGAATCATGCACTGTTATAAGTGTGGCAGAGTGGGCCATATTCAGAGTAACTGTCGTCAGCGCAGTCCTAAGAGGGTAAATGTCGCAGTAATTGAGAAGCCGCAGGAAAACTGGCGAGCTGGTGCTCGGGGAATATGGCAGATGGCCTTTTCAATAGACCGTGTCAGAAAGACTGCAAGTCTTGCCACCATTAGGAAAACAGCAAAATGTAAAAATAATGAATACCGTTAAGATTGATTTCCGGATTATTGGACAAAAAAGTCGTTAAGGGAAGCACAGTTAAACGATAAGGAAACTGGTGCTATTCTGAAATAGAAAGAAAGAGGAACTCGACCCGATTGGAAAGACATTTCAAATAAATCAGTGAGGCTGAAGGCTTTATGGGCACAATGGGACTTCCTTAGAGTAGAGAATGGACTGCTGAAGGGAGCGTGGGAAAGTCCAGATGGGAGGAAAGTTACTTTGAAATTGGTAATCCCCAGGTGTTACGTAGCAAATGTACTTCAGCAAATGCATAATGGAACGTCTGACGGACATTTTGGCAGCAACAAAACTCTGACAAAAGTAAGAGAACGTTTCTACTGGGTAAACAGTCGTCACGATGTGGAGACTTGGTGCCACCAATGTGAAATTTGCGTGGCAAGAATGGGGTCACAAATAATAAATAAGCAATATAACGCCAGGGCTCCTTTTGAGCGAATTGCAATAACAAGTGACCGTATGAAGGCTTGTTATGATCTTAAGGCTAATTCAGGAGGGTACCAGGTGGGAGAGTTGGTTTGACTATATAACCGAGAACGAAAGAAAGGCAGATCCCCGAAGCTTCATGCGCCCTGGGAAGGGCCATACACTGTCGTCACCAGACTAAACGTCGTTGTATACCGAATTCAGCAAAGTCTAAAATCAAAGGTGGTGCATATAGAGAGACTAGCGAAGTATGCAGGGAACAATGAATTGCCTGATTGGAACGTTCAGGCTTAAGGAGGGGGCAGTGTTACGCCACTGGACTGTGTAGACTGGTTAGATGAGACTGGAATTGTACGAAAACGGCCGAGAATATTCTGTAATATTCTAGACCGTAAGAATGGATGTATAAATAAGACGGTGGGCCGAGACTCAGTTTTAAGTTGAACGTGAACGAGTAAAGAAGAAATATGAAATAGACTTATAAGTGTTCAATTGTAATTATAATTAAGACAGTAATAAATCTATTGTTGGTAATTGTTAATTAGTAAATAAAATAGTGAGTAAGCGTTACCTGGACTTTGAATCAACGAATCTACGATTATAGGTGTTTGTGTGGATAGCAAACACGTAACAATGTTAAATCTAAAGATAGGAACTGCGATACAACCTAGTTATCACAATTCGGTTACAGTCTAGTCATTATGTAAAAAAATAAAAGTTGAATATGATTTTTCTTAATTTTTACTTTATTTAATGGTTGACAACGCTTGACAATAGTTGCAAATCACCATTATTAATTTGATCAGGTAAATCGACTATTCCTTCACTTATTTCCTCTAAAGTGTTAGGTTTTCTTCTATACACTTCATTTAAGTAACACAACAGGAGGAAATTTAGGGGAAATAAGTCTGGGCTCCTTGGTGGCCATCGTATCTGTCCGTTTTATTCCAACTCGGTCATCAAAAATTTATTATTTACAATTTCCGTTATTCTAAGATTGTTGAGGTCTCTAGCAACATCATCTTGATAAATTATATTAAACACTTCATTTAATAGAATGCTATCTAATACTGGTCGAACATAATTATTAGTTACTGGATATACGTTTCATACGGTCATTAGGATACAGCTTCTACTTCTATGTTTAATCACTTATAATTACAATATTAAATGTGTTAGCATACCGACCTTTTTTCCATATTTATATTTACGTGTACCAGGAATTCTAATTTTAATGGAACAAATTACAAATTAAATCAAATAATTACTTAAGCTTTAGATAAAAATATTCTATAGAATACCATGGGACTTTTTATTTCTCGGAATAAGAAATGATTCACTTTTTCATTAAATTACACTGGAAAATTTTAAATTATTCAGATGGATTCCATGAAGTCAGTAGAATGTTATTTCATGCATGAGCGTACCCAAGGGAAGGTAGGGTGGGCTTGATTTCGACCCTAAACACTGCATGTTAAAGTAACTTTGTTAACTAAAATACGTTGTACTATTTTTTTGCTTTTTTTGTTTTTGCATGCATCTCTAATTTTTTACCTTAATGGAATCGGTTTTTTAAATCTGCATTACAATTTGTTTTTGTAAATATTAAGAGCGGTCTTGATCTGATTCAAAAATGTCCATTTAACAATTTATTGACATCTATTAGCCTTTGATATTTAATAGCTACTAGTTTGGTACTTGAGTTTGGTTGTGCTGTGGTTTAACCCCCTCTCTTTCATTGTAAATCGGTTTGGTTTGTCTCTGTACCACACTAGCGATATTTTCCTCTCTCTGCGCCACCAGGTGCCAAGCTACAATCACTGAGTAGTTGATAACGACTTCCTATATCTTCAGAAAAAATATTGTGAATTGTTCAGCCACGTTGCAGAAACCTTTTGCTGTTACTATTGAAATTAAACTTACCTCTGACTAAAATATCTCCAGATCATATTACTTCATTTCTCACATTTCGCGACCGAGTCCATAGAGTTCAAACATGGATAGAGGATATCAAGGCGTGTTAGAATCATTCATGAATGTGCTCTCTAAAGTAATTTGTTAAAGAAATACTGGATGTTTTGTGGATTCTGTCCAAAACGTCGAGTCAGAAGTCGATTAGACAGAATTTAATGAAATTCACCAGTATTAATAATTTAGGTTACCCCCGTAAGATGCCATATCGACAGATATTTTATGCAGTTCAGGACTTACAAACATTATTTTTTTTCTTCCACTGTAAAAAACTCACTCTGTACAATTTTTAGCAAATTTGATTTCAGATTCTGAAAGTGCGTAGAAAATTGCTTAAAATAAGTGTTTAAAACTTTTTAAATCTACCTTTCGATAGACAAGGAAATATGGAAGATTTCCAAATGTTATAAATTCTGAAAAACCGATAAGGAAAAGAACTGATGAAGAAAATATTTTTTTATATTATGGAACAAAGCCCATCTATCAGTAATCGACATGCAGAGAGCTTGCTCAATGTGCCACATAAAAAATTTTTGGCGAGCATTGAAGGAAGTTCATTTACTAACCATAAGGGCAATGTTAACTCTAGAAATTTTCGTATTTGGGCTAACTAAACCAATTGTTCAAAGAAATTATCAACACAAATTTTTTGAATGGCAACGACTGGCCAAATGTACTTGTACTTTCTGGAAAATCACTTGCCCGGGTTAATGAAGAATGTCGATTTTTCTGCACAACGTTCACCTGCGCATTTTTTCCAGGAGTAAGAAATTACTTAAGCAATAGTCGCAGTGGACCAATGGCCAGCTATATCACCCGATCTGACCACACCAGATTATTTCATATGGGATAATTTAAAAGCTAAATTGCACATAGATTCATACAAGGGTTCAATTAAGCGAGACAATAATTAATGCATGTAATGAGATTATAAATAATTTTCAAAAAGTCCAAGGGGCGATTTTGAATTTGAACATTAGAACTCGGAAATGCATTAAGAAGGAGGAAGGCATTTTAAAATAAATTATGACGTTACGGCTTACTTTTTTGTTTTGTTTCATAGTTTAGGATAGATGGGAAATTAGACTTCTCAAATATAAAATTAATAAATTTTATTTTTAACTACTCTCTGATATTTATGTTTTGTAGATACCAAGGATATATTCGAAATTAATTTGTTATTTCTGAGAAACTAAGAGTGGACACGAAATATTAAATGCTTTGTAGTCTCTTTATTTTTAATATATTATTATTTTCAATCAATTATTATTATGTAAAATTAAGTTGAATAAGGAAAATTTTAAGATGAATAAGCCTACCTGGTAATGAAAATACGAAGAAGAGTGTACTGAATATATTAATAATAATTTGTAATACGGTTTCAGGGATCATGTTTCCTTATTACGAAAAAGCTACCTTTATATAAAAATAATCTAACGGAATGAAAGCCCTCCGTTGAGATATTAAATTTTCATATCTAATAATGTTCAACATTCGCCAAGAATATTACATAATTTTTAACGAATTACATAATAGTAAGAAGCCAGCCAAATTCATATATTTTTTATGACATCCATCAGCAGAAGGAATACAAGAATTTGCACGAAAGCAATTAAAAATTGCTAGTTTCTGCTCACTATTTGCGTCGATATCTAAGAAAACGGCTATCTTTTTGTCAGATAAAATATCAAAAAAAAAAATATTTTTAAGAACTTATCTTGCTTCTTACTTGAGATGCATAAAGTGTAGGATTCCTTCTTAACTCAAAGATATTGTCGCGGTGTTGTAGATCGGCGTCGACCACTTCTGGGCTGTTCTGGTACAGAATCAGTTTCAAAAAACCAATTCCAAAGCCTACTAATGACGCCTTGTCTTGCTCCTAATTCTGTAGCAACATCGATTTGGAGTAAGCCAGCTTGAAGCACGTTTTAAACGCACTTGAAAGAAATTGCCTACAGAATGAGAAATGATCGTATTATTTCGGAAAATTAGAAAAAACAAGAATGCGATGAGAAAGAGATTTTTTTTATTCTCATTAATCTAAAAACTATGCAGAAGCATATACACGGAAAACAATTTTTGCAGCGTAAAGTGTGATTTTTACAATATCCTTTCTGAGCACATTGTATAAAAAAATAACATTATTATTCATTAAAAACCCTTAAAACACCAACAAATTACATTCCTTTGACTTCTTTAATGAATAATATGTTTTTTTCAAAATTTCGTAAGTAACTTAGGCCAAGATTTAGGATAATTTCTTTAGAAATACAGTTCATAGCTCAAAAATTTTTATTATCAACTTTCTTCAATTAATAAAATGAGTGTATAATTAAAAGACCTTTGAAATAAAGGCCAAAGGAGCATCTTCTTTAACATAGTTTGGAGCATTAACAGCTACAAAATAAAATTAATAAAAAATATTCAAATCAACGACGGCTTGTCAATAAGTGCTGCAGAGCTGCACATAGCTGCTAAATAGTTGTGATAACATTTTGTTTCAATAAATAATAAAATATAAAAATGTGAATATAAATAAAAAAACAAATTATATAAACCAAATTTTATCATAACTGTATAAATTTGTGTGTATTTATTTATATTTGTTTAGCAGTGGATCACTGCAGCATATCCTAGACGAGTCCTGGGGATACCTAGCAGCTGCAGCTCTTACAAATACCATTTACTATTTTTGAGATAAGCTGTCCAGATTTCTTGTTTACTAAATAGTAATGAATGAGTTCGGTTATTTCTTAAAACCAATAGTTGTGATAGAAATCAAATTTGAGATAAATATGTAAATCAGCACCTCAGCGTCTTTCTAATCCACACGGACTTTAATAATACATATTCGTTTGGCATATTGAAGAGGAAGGGAAAAGCAGGAGCAAATGTATTTTGTAGTGGTCCCTTGCGTTCAATGAGTACCTTGGTATTTATAATCAGTCATAGAGTGAGAAGTAACAGGGTGTTCAACTATAACCTCGAGGGGTGACTAAAGAATAGACAAGTATCTATTTTAGTACTTCATGAATCGGCCACCCCACGTGACTGCTTTATATTATGTCAATTGGCTGTCACAAATATGTTCTGTGTTATGCAAATTTTCTTTCAACGAGTTCCAAATAATAGTACAGTTTTATTTAATAGAGTTCGACTACCTAATGGTGCTAAATAGTAAATAGTTTAGAAAATAATTACATATACGTCAGTGGTGGCTGGTGAAATTTAGGCTATGTCATATCTTAATTATTGGAGCATGGGAAAATATAACAACAGGAAAATATAACGACAGATTTCAAATTTCATAAAAAAAATAGTGATTTTTTACAAAGTTGCACCTTTTTGAAATTTGCGCAGTGAAAAATGAATCCAAAATAAAAATTTTAAAACAGTGTAACTTTATAGAAAACCAATGTTTTTTGATGAAATTTGAAATCTGCCGTTATATTTTCCATCTGATTCTGGAAAAAAAATGTTCGTAAATATTTTGCAAATCGTTTAAAAAATAACCTTGGAGGCTCACAATTTTTCCAACTTTTTTCGCAAATGTCAATCGCAATTTTTTTTCTGCAAAACTTCTTCATTTAGTCTTGATAGTTACGCCTTAAACTATCGCTTGGGTCCCATGCTCCAATACTAAGATATGACATAGACTAAATTCACCAGCCGCCACTGATGTACATATAATTGTTCTGTATTAATAAATTATTGTACAACTTCGTGGCAGTAGGTGAATTTTTTAAGTCAGTCTAGACTAACTTGGTTTTCCCCCAAATAAAAATTTTATTTCTAAAATGCTCTATAAGATATCCTCAAAGCTTATTTCTAAGACTACTTATAAACGTAAATAGTCTGAAAGAACTCCATGAAACTGATTTAAAACCCCTATAAGAGTACAGAGGCCACCTAAGGAAGACTTTACGTGGCTCTTTTTAAAACAACTATTAAAACTTTCAAGTTTTAATGAATTGCCCAAATTTTTACTCGTAGAGTATCTTAAGAGTATTATATATTATAGGATAACTACCATATTGAAACTTAAAAGGCACACAAATGCTTTCAGTTGACGTTTTGTATTTAATGTAGTAAACATAAATGCAAGTAAATATAGTGTTACGATCACTTGATTCACGCACGATATTATATAAAATGAACATATGACGACAACTGAGCACGATTCAGCTTATAGACGGTTTACTTATAATGAAGCACTGGGACTCCTCCTGGTGGGCTAAAATTTTCAACTACGTTGTTTACTGTAAAACGTGCGTTATATAGTTCTTAAAAATTCATGAATTTTTAAAAAATATGTCGGTAATCTTTTTTCTTGGTGTCTTAAAAATAAATAAATAGGTAGTATCCGCCCATAATATGGTTCAGTAAATTGTTTTTAGAAAACATTTCTATTAGATACAAATTACATTTTTTGTTCAATCCGTAACATTCCCAATATGGCTGACTTACACATATCTTGCCACGAGAAATATTGGCGGGAGTTCATATAAACCCTATTTATTTTGAACATTTCTATCTTAAATATGTTTTGTTTTAAAATGCCTATTAAATTACCAATTGCTGTTTTAGTATGTCGATTTGTTCTTGTAGAAGTATATTTCAAACATCTATCTGCCTTATTATATTGCTTGAAACTTGTAGGCTTATCTTAAAACCCGTTGTAAATTCTTTGAGCACATAACAGAACAGTTTTAAAATCTGTAGGATTTATGGTGCCTGGATAACATAACCTAACAATTTCGTTTATCGTGACGGTACACACGTCTGCTCTGCGCGCAATCGTCGTTTTTTATCCAGTGCGTTAGTTTTACTATAGTCGGGCTGGTGTAAGATTGCAACTTTCTTCAAAGAGTCAAAATCGTAAATAATTTTACTCGTTTCAACTGTCAGAAGACCAGTTGTGCATAAGTATGCACAATAAGCTACTTATTTATAACTACATTGTTGGATGATTGTAGCTTAAGATTGGTAAACAGTGAACCTCAAACAGTAAATGACTATATTTGTGCTTTTATTTTGATATTCATTGAACTTAAAATTAATTATTATATTATGTTAGTCAGGTAAAGGTATCTATGTAAAAGGGTTGAAATCAATGAACGGAAATTTCCCTACTTTACTGCGGTCATTGACACGTTATTAAATTGCGGGTTATTCTAAGTTGAATTAATAGTGTCACTATTAGACAACCCCGATTGTAAACTCAAATAATTATTATTGTTGTATTTCCAGGAAGGTATGCTAGATTGCGGTTTCTATAAGTTGAACTGAAAGTGTGAAATATTGGGAAACATCGACCGTAGACTTAATTAATTATCGTGTTTCAAGAATGCTCGTTTGTTGTGAAATCCAGATTATAAAAATAAGTAATTTTATTATCGCCTTTCAGGAATGTCCGCTACACATTATATTCTGGAAAGAGGGAATCAAACTCTTTTGTGCTTAAGATTAATTTATTAGAGATTTTTGTCTGCTTCATTAAAACTCTAATAAGTAGTTAGCTTTATGAAGGTTTGACCTGAATCTTAGAATCTCAAAGCATTTTAGATTTGTAACCGGGCATTAACATCTACTACAAGACAATTTCATAAAGCAATTATTATAAAACCACAACACGCCCTAAATTCTTTATAACTCTCCATACACTTAACTTGGACTTAACAACTATAAAGTTTTATTGAACGCTTGACAAATGCCTTGATAAGTTAGTCATAAGCCAATAAAGACTAAAAGGTAATTTTGTTTTGATATAACTTCTTGAGGACTTTTTTTAAAACTTTCTTTAAGGCAAGTGCACTTGGCATATAATAAATCTGTCATAAATCACTAGTTTATGAGTTGTTCACTGTAAAGCACTGATAAAACTTAAATAAATCTAAAAGGTCGTTAAATTGTTACTTGGGCCGTTTTAACTGACCTATTCCCAGTAAATTGTAATACAAATACAAAGCAGAACACTAAACAATCAAAAAAATATAATAAATATTAATACTAGTGTATTTATTTTAAATTTTATGTTACTTTTATCTTCTTTATATTAATTTTCAATTTAATGCCACAAAAAGTACAGTCCTGGCAAATCCCTTTATCCCTAAAGGTGCCTACACATGGAAGGAGACACACAAGATAATGGGCACATATTCATTCAATGTATACCAGGACCAAATTCTATTCTGAACAAAATATTGAAAGATAAACCTTAAAATCTCTATGCGAGAGGAATGAAATCTTACTAGTTAAATAATTAGATAATTACAATAATTGCGAATTGTAATAATGCATCTCAGAGTGAGAACGGCTATTTACTATAGTATCGTAGCCTACGATGTTTAAAAGCCGTGTTTTCTAAGAATCACGAGCGCACTAGCGTGAAGAAATTTCGGTGGTTAGTGAAGAGCACATGTGTCTACAATAGAGGGTGGGGCAGTAGTGCGTCCGACTTAGATATCTCGAGTTCTATGATAGCTAGAAACTTTATTTAAAAATATAAGTAGACTAGACAAAAAAGTCTATACCCGGAAATTGTTTTCGTATATGAGCCAAGATGATTCTACAGGATTATGTTAAATTTTTTAAATAAAATGCAATGTATATCAGAACATTTTTTTTAAACCTCTTCGTGGCCTCCTTCTACTCCTGTATTATTTATGACTTTCTCCCAACCACTTGGATGTAATGATTTTTTTTTTAAATTATGCCATACGTGTATATTAAAAATATCACCACAATCACAACTATCGATTTTAAGAAAAAAATATGTTACCACCAGTTATGAGACATCTGTGTAATGACACTCAGTCATTTTCACTTACTAAAAGTATACAGGGTGGCCAAAAAGAATTTTTAAATTTACAATTATTTGAACTGAATTTTCTCAATTTTTTCAAATGGAACAGCCTATATATTTTTGGACGATGTGATGTAGGATTGAAAAACGACCATTTTTTGTACGTACATTCCTATGGCTATTTGTGACCATTTTCAATTTATTGAACAATAACTGGAAAATTCAGCAATAAAAATTAAAAATGAGGTTTTTTTTCAAAATAATTCAAGAGAAGGTATTATAATAAGCGTGTTACATGATGCCCATAAAAGCGTCACACCGACAACAATCCAAAATTTGAAGGAAAGTATTTTAGAAGTATCACTCCGACAATTTTATGAACAGTAGAAACCTCAGTCCAAAGACGTCTAAAAATGTGTGTTAATCAAAATGGGCAACATGTGGAGCACTTTTTATAATATCTTGAATTACAAAAAAAATATATTTTTAATATTTATTGCTAAATTTTGCAGTTACTGTTCAATAAATCGAAAATGGTTACAAATAGCCATAGGGATATACGTACAAAAAAATCTTCGTTTCTCAATTCTACATCACATCGTCTAAAAATATCCATTTGAAAAAAATTGGGAAAATTCAATTAAAATAGTTGTAAATTTAAAAATTATTTTTGGCCACCCTGTATACTTTTAGGAAGTGAAAATGGCTGAGTGTCATCACACAGATGTCTCATAATTGTTACTAACATATTTTTTCTTGAAATCGATAATTTTGACTGTAGTGATTTTTTTAATATACAAAAACCACGAAGCGTGATTCTTTGAAAACACGGTGGTATTTAAAACTGCGTATTAACTGAAAAACTATTAGAGACTTACCTGATTTATTATGACTAGTTTTTGTTGTATTAGTAATACGCATTTCATCAATATTTTTATTTTTGATAGATCAATAATGTGAACATAAAACTCATAACATGGCGGCATTCATGGACGTCCTGCTGTCCAAGGTAAGTACAAACAGGTACTAATTGTATCAAAATTTAAAAATTTTCTGTGGATACTCCTAAGAGTTGTAGGAAAAAAATATTGTACAGTAGAGCTCCCATACAGCTCCTATATTATGGGTTTTATAGCCATATATAACCATTTTTATCACTGAGCTATCATCAGAAAAAAAATTGAGGAAATCTGCCCAATAATAATGGACTTATGGTCATTGAAATATATACATATATTGACAGTGTATCTATGGCCATTATATATATATTTTATTCAGATTTTTCTATTTGAAATTTCTCGGAAATAAAATCATTAAATTTTTTTATAAAAAAAAGGAGAAACAATTTCATAATTTCTTTAGGTTCCTTAAATCTTAAAAAAATTCTCTCACGACACAAAATTATTACAAATTTGTGTATAGTCTCGTACTAAAGTATGCAGCGAGCGGATTTATATATGGAAATGCAAAACGAATGCTACAAATACACGCGAAACATCTCGTCAGAAAGTAAATGTATGGGAAAGAATAGTAGGTGGATGAGTTCTAGGACCTTATTTCTTCGAGAAAACATACTATCGTTGTTTGGAATTTCTTCAATTTGAACTTACTCTCGCTTTAGTAGTTTATAGCCCAATCTAGAAGATCTAGATTTGCTACATAACAATCTTTGGTATCAACAAGTGCTTTTCCTCACTATGCAGCATACGTTCGTAAATACTAGGACCACACTTTCCCCAAATAAATCCGTTGGTAACAGAGAACCTATAGATTGGCTTACAGGGTCATCAGATGTAAGTTTACTTAATTTTTCTTATGGGGTTACTGAGTAAGTTTTACAAAAATTCTTGCCAATATAATGAAATGACTTAGCATCAAAGCATTGCCATTTATCATTCATTATTTTCTGACATATAAAAGGAGCTCATATGTATTGAAGAAGGAATGTATACTTATAAAATTCAAAGATATTGCACTTCTGAACTAAAAGATAATATAAAACAACTGTTATGGACATGATATTTTACGAAACTGAAACAAACAGAAAGTTTGACACTGGGCCAACAGGCCACAAAAATTTGGACACGAAATTTGTGTTGTAACATACAGTGTGATCTGCTTACCATTCTCACCTCATATTCAACACTATTTGAAGACTTACGAACACAAATCAAAAATAGGATTTACAGACCGCTTAAGACCTTAAAAAATTTCGTATACGTGTGGAGTTTCCTTGCCAACTAAAATATGTATAATTTTAAGAACATCCTGTATATTTTTTACCTATTTGGATTTTAACATGATTATTTCTCGAGATACGCAAATTTCAAAATTATGAATTTTCTAGTATTATTCAAACAGCTTGACATCACAAAAATTATAATATCGTGGAATTAGGAAGTTTACCTCATACATCCAGGTGGCTAGAGGGTTGTTAAAATTTTTAGTTTTAATGATTATATTATAAGCAAGAATCCTTGTCGCTCGCGATTTCTGTTGACCATAATTCATTGGAATTTAGACGCATTAGGGATGAAACTGGGCCCTTACAATGTCGTTCCCTTTTCAAAGATACTCCAGCATAACCCTCATCGATAAAGCTCATAGCTACCATATTTTTCTGACCGTTTGTATCATTAATAATGTTAATAACTAAAACCTTGTCTTTGCCGCTTCTTTGATACGAGATAAAAGCTTGTTAATAAGAAAAAACCTGTCGGGACGTCTAGACTCGTCTACTCCAGATTAAAATTTATGAAAACAAATTATGTCAGATAATAATAACCATTCGTGTCTTGACACTAAGATTTGCATTAGCAGCAGTCTATTTTAATAACGTTACATACCTAAGTAAACAGAAACATACCCTCCGAATTTTTAATTTGAAATTTACCAAAAAGGTGCTATGTTAATTTACAATGTTACAATCAAGGAATTTATACAAATGTCATTTACTACGAAATTATTTCTTTTCTACTTCTGAAGTAATGATTTGTAAAATATTATTTGCATACAGGGTCGGCTATAAATCAATACCACATATTAAATACTATTATTTAATTAAAATGTTGAAAGTTTCAACCTATATCAAGTATATACTGCGGTAATATCGCTCCAAATGTATCTTGAATACCTTTGCCGCTAATGAATTTCTTTTAGACTCGAAGTTCCTTTAAATCTACAATTTTGCTAGTAAAACCATTGAGGTCAAAGTGAATATCAATGGTTCTAATAAGTCACCACTTTGCTCCGTTAATAGTTACTGTAACAGAGCGACAATTAAATTTTGTAACGTTAAAACCATAAATAATTAGTATTCGACGCAGTGGTTCTGAATTTTTTTTACTGATGTGGTATTTTCACACTTTCTACCTAGTTCAGAGTTCTCATAAAATCGATTTGAGAGGAGCTTTACTTTTGTTTGCTTCGTTAATCGCTAGCGACTCGCTGAAGATTAATCTCGGCGAAGATCTGGAGGAATCGCTGTCGAAAGGATGGAGCATACTTTACATTGCATAGTCGTTTTAGTATTGAAAATATTAAGCGCATATATATGGGGGCCGTCTACTTATAAATGGAGCGACATGCGACATATCTGTTGGCCGACACTATATAAAAGTGATACATTATGATGCATGATGACATTTATATCTCGTACAGAGCTTGTTTATATATTTAAATATGTTCTTTCATATACGTATGATTTGGCTAAAACACTTTGTATGTAAAGCCAAAATGCAAAAAAAAAAAAAAAATATACGTATGATTATAATATAATATAAACGATAGTATAACATTTTTTTTACTATGTTGATATTTTTTGTCGGCACTAAATTGAATAATAATATAAGAAAACCTGAATTCTTCGTTAAGTCGACGTTTCGACAATATTTATTGTCTTCTTCAGGACTAATGAGGTATTTCGTTTTTATTAACACAATCATCATCGTCAAATATTGTAAAAAAATAATAATAAAATAGTGTAACTTATATAGAATGTGTGTTGACAAAAAACCAAATACCTCATTAGTACTGAAGAAGACAATAAATATTGTCGAAACATTGACTTAATGAGAAATTGAGGTTTCTTTACATTTGTATCCAATTTAGTACCGACAAAAACTTTATTTTTACAGCTTTTGTAACAACAAACCTGACCTGCTTTCTTCGTTGCTGCCTCTATCACATAACATTAAAAATCAAACAAGAAATAAAGTATATAAAAGGCACTAAAAGCACAATAAAACTAATAAAAGTATCTATAATCTGGAACGCAGTAAACACACGAAACATAACCACAGAAAAGCCTACACCTGTTTTTATGCGTAACTCTCGGCGCATGTTGTACGTGCGCCCTCTATCTTCGCATGATGGATTGCATTAGAACGGGCCAGGTTTAAATTAACAAAATCTGTTGGTGTTAGTTGGACGTACTGCTAGATATTTGCTTTTGTTCAAGTTCATAATAGATCCTATTAGTTTTTTTAATACAAGTTATAAATTAGACAGTATCTTTATTTTTATTACTGCAATTTAATTTCGTGTCCAGTAAAATTTTTATACATAATGGTCAAATTCGGGGTTGTTTGGACAAAAAAATAATACAAATTATTACAGCTGACGCGTTTCATTAATTTTATTCAACTTCTCAGTCAGCCATAAAAATCTTTGTATTAATAAAAATATTCCCAATCATTCATTTTTGTTTATTAAAAAATTCTGGAAACTCCTAGAGAATCTTTTTTTATCATTATCGGAGAAACCCCCAAACTGATGGCAAATCATGACTTTTTTTTTTGTTTTATTTTTCAACAATTATCTGTTTTTTCGCTAAATTTCAAGAACAACTTAGTGGTATAGAATTTTTAATTAAACACCTTACACCGAATGTCAATTGATTGGTTTAATTCGATTAAAAAAAACTGCTATAATTGAAACGTTGTATTTGTATTAGGCTAATCAACTTACTGTAATACAGCTGTATAAGACCAACACAATTTAAAATTTCTGAAGAGGTTATTTTGTGTTCTTTAACCCGGTTTAACAATAAGGTAACTTCAACTTCTGGGGTTGATTCTTCACACTTTTTAAAACGTTTCCAGTTCCCAGAGTACATGTGTAAATGATGTGTAAATAGCAGCCATGATTTGTTACCTAACATTTATCAGCCCTTTGTGTCTATGAAAATATTGATTGTTATTTATTTTTAAACTATCCAAGCCACTGCGATACTTTGTGGTAGATAAATTGTTATTATTGTCCTCTGTATTGACATTTTTTTGTATTTGATATTAATGATTCTATTTTGAATTCATTTTACCCTGACTTCTGATTTATCGATTGGTTTCGCAGTTTATTGTAAAGTAAATGGATTTAACTTTCAACAGAATTTAATTATGTTTGTATTTATAAATCAAGTTATTTATTTCTATGGCGATAATTCATTGAACTGCTGGTACAGGATGTTTTTAATCTATAACTTCAATATGTTTGAGAGAAATAATAAATCTTTATTGCTACATTGAGTATGAGATATATTAAATTTACAAACTGAAAATGGGTTTCGTCATGGACCACACCAGAAAATAATTTGGGTTCTTTTATTCATATGGTCAAATTTCCATAAATCATACGAAAATTTACATAGTGCTTTTTGCTTTTTGAATGTTTAGACTCCTGTGTCTGCCAGTACCTACCTTATGCAAAACAAGAAACTAAACTAATAGGTTTATATATAGGGTATTTTACTTTTTAAAATTGAGCTATTATTTTCCGAGAGAAAAATCAATGTCTAATAAAGCCTTTGTTTAAAATGTTCTCGGACATTCTGCATTATTTGACAGAGTTCGTGCGTGATACGTAGCGTAAATCTTCTAAAGAATTAGGTTGTGTTGAGTAAATTTTACTCTTCAAATGACCCCACATTAATTCCATATCTATTTTTTCTTCTATTAAAAGTAAATGCATGAGAGATTCGAGCGCCTCGCCTGTAGGCAAGTTCTGCAGTTAATATCAGAAACTTCTACCTACACGGCACATACGGTAGATCAAAGTGTTGAAAACACCATCCTGACAGTCCATAATGAATCCCTCGGTCTCCGGCTGATAAGCGAATGTTAGCTTGGTCGATCAACCCATTGTTGCTATGTTTTTTATAGAAGATACTGAGGCTTGTCGACGTGCTGCAGAAACAGATTTGCCTGTCCAGCAGGTTTGAATTGGGTTTTTAGGCGATTTGGTTGAATCTCAGTGACAGCACCTAGCTGGCCTCCTTGTCTAGACTTGAATGCAAGACCGAGTTCACCTGCGGCTCTTTTTGTTGCCTTGAACAATTCTACGCCTGCTCCTGAGGATGTTAACATGCCATGCTAGATACTGTTCTGCCATGCATACACTCCAGGCTCAAGAGTCCTCGACACCCCGTTGACGTTGGAGGTACAGACGGGGAACAGAGGATCTAGGATGAATATTTCTGTGAATATTTATCATCTTGCGGGTATCTCTGTCTAATTGTCACAGCTCAATCATTGTCGACTTTACTACTCCAGAGGAGTACAGCAGAACCGGAACAGCAAGTTGTTAGTCGCAGACACCTTGTTCTTCTCCGAAAGTTAAGAAGACCAAATCTTTAGGAATCGGTACATGCTGAGGAGAGAATTCCATATTTGTTTTATATCCTGGATATGATGTTATTTCACACCTAAGTATAGGTATCTCCCGCATCCAGATATCAGCATGCTTTCGACTGCGAGATGCACAATGCACATCTTCAGAGAATTCCTCATATTGTCCTCCCTTGAGATAGGCGTCTGCATATTTGTCTAATACAAATTCCACACCAAATTCCTGCGTGTATTCTTATTTTTCTTATTATTATTATCATTTTTTGAACATTCACCGTTACACCTAATTTCACATAGCTTCAATAGAAAGTAAAAAAATGCTCGTCTCGAAACGCATAGAGTGCGGACCTTAAAAATTTACTCATTAGGAATTTGCTCCAAAATATGTTGCTTTTAATTTTCTGCTGAAGCCAATTGCAATAGCTTTTAAAAATTGTAAGTCATAATTAAAATGCTAATTCGGAATGTTGACAAGATAAATAATATTAGGTCATCAATACGTCTAATGTCTCACCTGAATTAAACTTTATGGTCTTAGTAACTTCTAGGATTTATATAATCTAGTGTAAGAATCCAAATCCCATCACATATAAAAAGATAAATATAAAATGGTAACTCTAATTGATGCAATTTACTACACCCAAATTAGAAAAGAATGTAATTTGTTTCCTGTTTGAGTTTACTGAAAATTCCATAGCAACATATGTTTTGATAAGTATTAACATAACAGGTGGAAAATAAAATAATAGGTAATAAAAATTAAAGAATTTTAATTGTTTTTAGTCCTGTTATTGACTCTGGGGCTAAGCATTTATCGATACAAAAAGGTTTGGAGTTTAAATATTCTTAACAATTAATAAGAACTATTATAAAAATGTTGTTATTTTATGATTGTAGGTATAATAAAGTTCTCTATACTCCATTCACTATAACTTTGCATTGTTAGCCAGGATAGAAAATAAAGTGCGCGCTGATTCTTGGTGCAGACGGCAGCCAGATGTACACAAGTGCAAAGTTCCTATAGCGGTTCACTTTCATGTTTATTTTATTTCATAAGCATTTTTCGTACTTGGATGTTTCACTCACTTAAGTCCAACCAACCCCATCACTGCAAAATTAAAGTGAATATAGTTTGTTAGATTTTAGTTGTTCTAAAGTAAAAATATTCTTTTATTAACATGTAACGATTGAATTTTTAATCGGCAATTTTAAAGACTGTTTCAGATATTGACAAATCTTGTTCCAGAAAGGAATAAAATACTAATACCAGCAATACACATTGTTGTCTGGATCTTTGCGTGTGTATCAAATTAGTTACGACCTGCGTCCGCAGAAATGCATTTACAGTATAAGCAAATATAAAGATACGCATGCCTAGGCACGCTAAAACATCTGGCCGATAAGTTAATAATTGGTGGAACAAAGATACGATTATGAACCAATGTCTCAGCTTTATTGACCAGCTTGTTTGTCATTTGATTCAGCTGTGTCGTAATATTTTTGCTATTATGTTTTTGACATTATATTAGTAGCTGTATGAATCACATGACTTGAAAATTACCATTGAGCATTAACAAGTAGTCAGTGGCGGCTGGCGAAATGTTTCATCTCAATGTTGGGATATATAAAAAATATTGTTCTCCAGTACACACCACTGTTCAAAAATAAAGTTAACCTTCAATTTATTTACTTTATGCAGCTAGTAATTATGATGTACGCGCAATGATCCAAAAAACAAAGTATAAATGATCTCGTACACTAATATTTCCTGACCAAATATAGATTTTTACTCTAGACGAAGATTTTGTACAACTTAATTTAGGTCAATCTTGCGAAGAATTTCAGCAACTGGGCTAAGCCCTTAATGGGTTTGTCGGTCTAATTCACCACTGTCAGGACTTCCGTTACCCTTGAGAACAAATGTTAATTTTTCTGGTCCACTTTGTATATTAAATTTGGTTCGATTGACTAGGTATATCTTCTTCCCTTGGTCCTAGTATTTGCACAAAAATGGGAGAGTTTATGAGAGACAGGAAACACAGGACAATTTTAACTTAAATTAATAAGTAAACAATTTTTCAAGAATGCGATGCAAGATTTTGTCCTTTTGTAAGCGTGTTATTATACTTAATTTTTTCAGAATGGACTGCAAATAAATGACGGGACAATACCTTCTTTGTAAAGAAGATTGAAGAGTCAGAAAAGTAATGGCACTATTCCTAAAAACATGGGCCGAACTGTTATCGTGATCTGTAAAATTTTTGGTATACATATTTTGGAGAATACACATTACAAAACGGTGGTTATGTCGGGGATCTTGTGCTTGAGAGTCCAAAGGATATGATTTGTTTTTTGATGGCGTTGCTATGTAACTCACTTCCTTTCAGTACGGAAGGAAAGCGGTAGTTGCAAATTTATTCTAAGGGCCTGGGCGATGGACAAGCAGATTCAGCATCATTTAGGAGCTGTGTTAGATGCTCACATTTTCGTGAAGCTTAAAGTTCCACTTCTTAAGAAGAACTAATTTTTTGAAGATTAGTAACATCCATGCTTAGTTTGCTTTTTGCTGTGCTGTAAAGAATATTGTTGATATGTTATTCATCTTAATATAAAAAGCCTCGTTGAAAGCTTAGTCCTTCAATATAGATTATACTTAATCTTCATATATACCCTCTTCGAAGTCTATTTATTGACTTTATGAACACTCTCAAATGTGTGAATATATCATCTTTATACAAATAACGTAAGTGGTTTAATCTTAGCTAATATATAAAAGATCTTCACATATTATTTAAAAACGTATGTTGAGAAAAGACAAACTTCGATATTTACAAAATTGATTGTTTAAAAGTTTCTCTGACCGACAACGTCTGGAATTTTGTTAGGAATACATGCTGTTTTTCCAGTCACAAAACTGAACAATATTGTATAAATTTTCATTTACTTACTCAACTGCTATGTTATTCAACATGAAACTGACGACTTTAAAAGTGAACTTTGAAACTTCCAAAGTAAAACGAGATTCCTTTGCCCAGAGAATGTTAAAAAATAATACAAATATTGAAAATTTTATAGCAAATGAATTCGTCGACTTGCACTAATAGTCGAGGGGTGGGAAATTATAAATGATGCATACAAAAGATGAAAGAGTTGAAACAATTACTGCTAATGCTTCTTTTTTTGCTGTCTACTTCTTCCGTTAAAATTTTTGCCGAATACCAATTTATATTATGTCCATTTTCCCAAACACGTTCCCAAATTTCCGATTTTACAATGTCATCCTTCCTAATATAATTTTTATATTCGCCAGACCTTGTATTGAGAGATCCAAGTAACTCTCTTACATTGTGTTTGTTTTTGTTAAAATGGATCTCAAAGTATTACTCGTTTGAAACACTGTCCTATATACCTTATTGTTTTTTTTTGTCTTATATTAGTTGTAAAAAAAAACACCCTTCGACTGATCTTTTGACGTAAAAGTCACAAGCGCAAAGGATTATTTAACATACTGGGTAACTAACTGGTTTTTCTAGATAAAGTGGTAGAAAGCTCCATGGAAGAAAAAAATGAAGAGAATGCCACAAATAACGTTCAGATAATATTTTTATTAAAGATGGATCGTTTTAGATGGTCCACGGTGTAAATAGCTGGTCATACATATTTAATAATTTAAATATGCAAATATAGAAAAATAATACACCTCATGTACAATTGCAATTATTATTATGTTTACATATCAGTTTTGAATTTTATTAAATCGGTGTCCTTCTCCATGCCAAAGAATAGAATCGTACATTTCATATCAATATTTTAGTACATTCCGAGATTCTACACATATAAAACCCAACTTATGTTATTGTACGTTCTATCGTCCGTTGAAATAATGGTATAGGTAGGTATTAAATTTTGGGACATCCTGCAGATAACATCTGCTTACTGTCATATAGGATGGCCAAATAAACATATTATATATTATTCAATGAGAAAAGTTATAATTATTTCAATTCTTGTATTTATTTTTTAGCAAATTTTGTTGGCGAAATGAGATGCCATAACGCGCCCTTCAGACTGGAACTAAATTTCCGTTCTCACGTGAATATTTACAACATATTATACTAAAAAAACGGATGTATTCGTAGGGAGAGTTAAGTACCGTATTTGAGGAATATTGTATATGATTGCAAACCGTAGTACGCAATATATACTTAATACTTACCTACATATGTATTAACTGATGATTTATAATTAATAATAATGCATCCTCTCTTTATATTTAAACAGGATCCGACTTCCATATGGATGGATGTCTTTTATGTTGTTTCGGTGCGTGATTCATTATAAGTACCTTAAATAATTCTTTAAAGATAATTATTACAAGGATAGATCAGACCCATTTATTAACATGTGTATTTCCATTGAAGTCCTCAACATGTACGTACTACGACTTGTACCGTAAAATGAGGTCAATCTGGTGAACTGATTTCAATCTCTTATGCATTAGAATGAATTTAGTGGACTGACATCTAGTGTTTAATCTAGAAAGCGCTACCGATGAATGAATCAGATAAGTCGGTAAGACGGTAATCTTGATGATAAAGGGGCTTTTGGTTGAGAGTGATTGGTAATCGACAGTTTATTAAATAATTTGTGAATATCGCTGAAACAAACGCGACAAAAAACTATTGGAGAGCATTGTATAAGAGTTATCATCCGCTTTGGTATATACATATTATAAAGATTCATGCCTTTACTCAAAAACAGTCTTAAAATATTAGTCAAATTTATAATCCTGGAATATTTGGCGTCAACTTTCAATTTTATAATAATGCAGGGGTTAAGTCGATTATGCTCAGAAAAAATATAAAACACTTTGGAAAGTACGGTAAACGAAATTACAAACCGAGATACATGGAAAACTCAGTAAGGGTCATGAAGGTTAGTAGACCTGATTATTAAGACGGCATTGGAAAAAATTGAGGGTCCTTACTCAACCCTCAATGACACGCTAAAGAAATTACACCCGAAAATCTGTGGGACCCAAACAGCTTTGACTCAGAATGAAGAAAAAATTTTTTTTCAAGAGTTACAACTCTTTACGGGACAAGAGAATCTCCTACGAAAAGTCTTTGTTAAAGAAATTGTTCAAGTTAACTTTAACGGAAAAGGAACGAGTTAAAACAGAATTTCAGGCAATAGACGAAATAAAGTAGATGATAAGGAGTTGATTGAGCACATTCTTAGGTAAAATAAAATACCTCAAGATGCTGACACTTTTAGGTTTGAAAGTATTTATAAAACAAAAGTGCGAAGAGGAATATTTAGTTGGATTGTAGAGGTCGTTAGTGAAACATTTAGACATCTAATGGATAAGATAAAGCAAGTATTACACGTTGGATGGAATAACTGCAATATGTATGAATATTTCTGGATAAAAAGGTGTTTTAAATGTGAAAGAAACAATCACGAGGCTCAAAACTGTAAAGAAAGGTTTCGTGTACAGTATGTGCAGAAGAACACCACAGTAGTGCTTGCAGAAGTGAAAATAAAAAGTGTATGAATTATGTTAGAGCAATTGAAAAACTAAATCATAACTTGAATATCCAGCATGCTGCTTTTGATAGAAAATGTGAATGTTACTTAAAATTGTTGCTTTAATAAAGAAGAAGATAGCCTATAACGGCTAGCAACCACAGGATGATAGTACGATATTTCTGTCTTCCATGAACGCTGAAAGTTATTATAAAAATAAAGTCCAAATATCAGAGTATGTATTTAAATAAATACCCTTGATTCTGTGTCTCACTGAAACATGTATTACTGAAAATTTCATTAACAGTGAATTAGAATTGGGACTCGAGCAGCCGTCACATAGGTGGGGTATTAATATTCATTAAAAGGGCATACAATTTGACAATGTAAAAACATTAATTCTAGATGTAAATTTTTGGTTATTATCTGTTGATATAAAAGTTAAAAATGCCCTATAGTGTGACTGC
This sequence comes from Rhamnusium bicolor, assembly GCA_029963845.1. Taxonomy (NCBI): domain Eukaryota; kingdom Metazoa; phylum Arthropoda; class Insecta; order Coleoptera; family Cerambycidae; genus Rhamnusium; species Rhamnusium bicolor. The sequence continues at coordinate 52,970 of JANEYF010001041.1, forward strand.
TGTTTATAGATCGCCTAGTGGTAATATACCACTTTTTCTTAATAAGTATTTGCAATGGCTAGATGATTATGTTGACAAAAATAATACACAGTATAATCCTCACCGGTGATTTTAATACTGATTTTTCCAAAAATGATTATGTAAAAAGAAGGTTTAAAGAAAGTATTAAGAATTATGGCATGAAACAGTTTATACAAAATTTTACTAGAGTAAGAAGTAATTCTAGTATCATAATTGATCTTGTTGTCAGTAATAATTATACAATAAATGCGTATGTACAGCAAAATTATATCATAACAGACCATTCAATAATTCAAGTAAAAGTAGAAAACGATAGGCATTTATCAAAATATCAAACAAAGGAAATTAGATCTCGGATCAATTTTGATGAAATGACAAATTTGTTAATTGAAAAGGAATGGGAGTATTCTTGCACAGATGTAAATATTGTTAGTCAGACATTTGTAAAGAACATATTCGATATACTAAATATAGTAGCACCAAAAAAAATTATAGTAAAGGTAGCTGAAAATAGATGGTTAAATGATAAGTGGTCGGGAAGCTATTGCAAATAGAAATAGGGCTTACAAAAGATTTGTTTTTACACGCGAGGATGAGGATTGGAATTACTACAAACAGACAAGAAACAATTCTGTAAAAGTTATCAAGGAAGTGAAAACAATATTTATGATAGAAATATAGATAGTAATAAGTCAAATCCAAAATTAATGTGGAAAAGCTTAAAGCAGTTAGTTAGGAAAAAAAGCGGGGAACATGCTCTGCACAGTTTGAACTGTATGGTAAATGGAGTAATATATAATAATAACTTGGCGGATGTATTGAATCAGTATTATGTAGGTAGTATTGAGAGTATTATCATAAGTATAGGGACAGATGATGTCGATATTGATATAATTAATGAATCTATACCTGGTGTAAATTCTAGCATGACATCATTTAATGCTATAACCCTACAAGATCTAAATAAAATAGTGACTAAACAAAGAAAAAAATATAGCACTAATGAAATCGGACGTGATATCATAAAAAATCTTTTTCACATAATAGGGTAATCCTTTTTTAAATTTGATCAATTTGAGTCTGGAAAAGGGTGTTATACCTGAATGTTTTAAAACATCTGTAATGGTACCTATACCAAAAATACCAAATACGAATCTGGCCGAACAGTTAAGACCAGTAAATATGTTTCCTTTTTGTGAAAAAATCTTAGAATTAATAATTTATGATCAAGTAATCAAGTACATAAATTCAAATAATATTCTATGCACACATCAATTGGGATTTCGTGGTAAAGATTCATTTAAAACGGCTTTACAATTAGTAATTTCAGATTGGAAGCAGTTGTTGGACAGAGCAGGAGTTGGGATTTGTGCAGTTTTCATTGATCTTAAGCGTGCTTTTGAAACAATTGACCGCAATATACTACTATTAAAACTAAAGAGATATGGATTTGAGAACACCGTTATAGGCTGGATTACAAGTTATATAACAAATAGTTACCAAGTAACAAAAATGAATGGGAATTTATCAGAAGCCAAGTTAAACAACTTTGGGGTTCTTCAAGGCAGTGTACTGAGTCTATTATTATTTATTATTATATTAATAACCTTGGCAATGTGTTGCAAAAATGTAAAGTCTTTTTGCTGATGACACTCTTATTTATCAGAGTGCAAATTTTGAGGAAATGGTACGTACTAAGTTAATTTAGAAGGAAGATTATTGACAGAAAAATTTAAGTTCAATAGACTAAAAGTAAATGAATTAATATCCAAATTTATGTTCGTGGGTAATAATTATCTATATAAACAGTTTGCTAGTCTAAATCTTGGTATTGATTAAATAGTAAAAAAAGTTGAAATTGTTCAGAAAGTATCTAGGCCTAATAATTGATCGTGAACTGAAATTTAACAAACATATAGAATATATGTATTAAAGAAAATCGGCAAAAAGATCGGATTTTTTATCAGAGTAGCTCCATTTATATCAACTACTACTAAACTAACTGTGTAAATACCTTAATACTAACTCATTTTCTCTATTGCTGTTCTGTGTTGAATGCAAGTTGTACAAATTTTAGTAGACTCCAGGTTCTCCAAAATAAGGCAATGCGAATAATACTAAGATGCAACCGTTTCACTAGCAGTCAGCTAATGCTTAATACATTAAAATGGCTTAACATTAAATAGTTCCTCGTCTTCCAAACTATGACATTAATTTCAAAATGATTAATAACATTTTAACGGAATATCTCACACGACAATTGTTATCTGTTATAGACGTGCACATATGTAACACACGAATGGCAAGTGCAAATAACTATAATGTTAAAAGAACTTCTAGGTGTAGTACAATAAGAAGTCTGTTCCACAAAGGAGTTGTACAATTCAATTCTTCCTCACTTAATTAAGACTAGTAATACCGTTAACCAATTTAAGAGTCAACTTTTATGTTTTATAAAAGATAATGCATATCAGCCAATCTGATGTTGCTTGAGGTTTGTTTTTTCTCTGTCTATATTATATGTCTATATTATATAAACTAGTACTAGTTTGTAACTACTATTTTTATATCTATTATTTTTTTATATACATACTATCTATCTATGGATAAATAAAGAATATCTTATCTTATCTTATCTTAAACTATAATTAAAGAAACTGAAACTAAACCAAAAGAATCAAGGGTAATAAATTGAATCTTCAAGCTGGAAACGGCATTTTTGTTGCTGATTTATCTAAGCAACATTAATCAAATAAACGCTGTCCAGAAATTTCTCGCAAAGATGAAGTGGTTAAGGACTTGATTGGGAATGAACGCATTGAAGATGAAGTTGTTCCAGATGAGACATCAGACGATGATAATAATTCCAGTGCCAGTGAAAAAACCGATAACTACGACCTGATCTGTGATAATTCGAACATTGGTGATTTCGTAGTAGTCTCCTTCATGACTGAGAAAAGAAGCAGGAAATTCATTATTCGAATTGTAACGAAAATTAACGACAATTTATTCAAAGTATCATATTTAAGAAGAAAGGATTATTCTAAAATGAACATTCTCTGTTTCCCCGACGAAATTGATATACAGGAGACTACGCTGACCACAGCATAAAAATAAATAAATATACAGATATGTGACGAGAAAGACATGTATTTCCTACATTAGACTTTAGTCAGAGAGAAGAAGACAATACCTAGTTACTTATATTTTAATATTCTGGAATTAATCCCCACTTCAAAGAAAACGTTCATTTTTTTTTATTTTATGGAAAACGTTGTTTTCTTGTTGTTACAGAATCTGACTTAATTCATCTCATTTAACCTGTCTTGTGCCAACTAAATCAATCACGCTCCTCCCATTTTTTTTTAAATTTATTGTTGGTCGACTTCACTCTATATAAATAAGTTCTAAAGACGATTTTTATGGAAAATAGATGGTGATCGTCGTCATCCCACATATTGAGGTCGATCATTTTAAAAAATTAATTAAGAAGAAAAAAAGGTAAGCTTTTGTGAATATATGAAAATAAAACACGACATCGAGGATTTTAAAAAATTTTTGATGGTTTATTTTAGGCTTCAAAAAAGAGGAAAAATGAGAAAATCGATTTCATCTCACTTTATGGTAGGTACGGCACTGACTGAAGTAATATTGCAAGAATAAAAGGACAGAGAATTGTTTAAATTCCAAATTAAAAATATAAAATTATTTATCAGCAGAATTCAAGACTTCAATTTTCCATTTTAATTTTCTATTGGACTCAATCTTTTATTTAAAATATAACATCTCAAGCATGACTCCCCCGACATGTTTCCGGGGCATAATTTGATCTGAACATCCTGAGATACTTTCCACTGGGTGACCTCTTTCTTATTCAAAATTACTGGAATACCTTCTTCGTAATTGGATACATTTCATTGGGTTCTCAGCCTTCAGTCTGCCAATTTGGGAAACGTAATATATATAAATATATAGATTTACGATTCAAGGGAAATGACACACTAGCAATTAGCTGTTAGGGGCCAGAAAATAAAGAAATAAAACAGCACATGAAAGCAAAGCTTCTATTATTAAAATGTTTTTTTTTATGTGTACACAACTGGTTAAACAGTAAACAGTAAACATATTTTTAATCAGTTCAGTTTAATTTACCAATTAGTTCGTTAATCATACATTATTTAAATGAATTTAATACAACAGTATATACAATAGCTAGGACGAGATGGGTAGTTGATTTAGTAGATTTTAATAATTTATATTTTAAATTGTTGGTTAATTAATTTCACTCTTAAAAACTTTAGAGTTAAATAAACATTCATTTCTAGCAACGTCGTATATCTTATTCGTTGTGATATGATCTACGTCGCTAGTCGCTATAGATTGGATGTTAAAAATTAAAATCCTAATCGATCCTATAATTCGAGTAAGCTAAAGAAAATCCTGAATATACATTTCGTCGATATAATTATAATTAAATTATAAATATAATAATATCAGAGGTTTCAGTAAAATACCCTAAAACGTAATTCAAATTATCTATGATTGACTTTTCACCGTTACATTCATTTAATTCTCTTCACGGTTTCATTGTATTGAAAAGCAAATAAAAAAGAGTTCATAATATGAAGATCAAGATGATAAACCTCGTGTTCTATTTGTAAAGTTGCTAATTTAGCCATTACATTTCATTAGCGAACAATACAGCAAATGGTACACCTTTCATATGTCAGTTAATTATTTTACCGGAAGTAATGTGTTACCTTACTTTCAAATGGGTCAATACTTTTTCATCGAGAAAAGCATTACGCAAGACAGGGCATAATTACATGTTTTTATTCCTTATTTTTAGCCCAATTATTTCTCAGGCAAGGAAAAATTACACAATGCAAATTGAAATATTAAAAAGTTAAGTTAACAGTTACTGTATTGATTGAAGTTCGCCTGATTTTCAGATTGACATGTCAACAAAATAATTGCATTATAAAAGGCAGTAAAATTCATATTTAGCCTGTAACTTTATATACTAAATCTATATGATATTAGAATTCATTGTGTTTTCCCTTTTCGATATTAACTAACAGAAAAATTCTAACAGCGATTTATAGATTTAAATTGGATATCTGGTGAAAACATATCAATACATTTGATTTTGATATGATTAATTTATACAATAATAGTAAATACAAAAATTCACTTAATTTTCATTTTTTCTTTAGTCGGAAATGAGGAAATTTTAGACGCGTTAACGTCAATTAAGTCAGATTCATATGATGCGACGATATCTCTTTGACGATGATAAAGCTTTGTGCTCCCGTAATAATACCATTCATAACGCATATTATAAATAGTTGTTTAGAGACTGGTTTTACTTTCCTCAAGCGTGGAAAGAAGCTATTATTTGTCCTATACCAAAGGTAGTGTCACCATCCTCCATAAATGACTTACGTCCTATTAGTTTATTACCAATGCTTTCAAAGATTTTGGAAAAAATTATTTATAAGCAAATAAATTTATATTTTAATGAAAACTGCATAATGACTATACATCAGTCAGGATTTCGTTCAGGACATAGTACTACAACGTCCCTGCTTAATATATGTGATGATGATATATTTAGAGCGCTTCATAAGAGAAAGGCCACGGTATTGATAGCCTTGGATTTTTCTAAAGCTTTTGATACAATCGACCATGATCTTATGTGCGCAAAATTACATTTTTACGGATTTGATGATGTTTCGGTATCTTTATTTAATTGTTATTTTCCAAAGAGTTAAAATGCATAACACTTTTTTCAGACAAAAAAAAAATGTTCTGGTGTCCCACAAGGATCCATCTTAGGTCTGCTTTTATTTATTATTTATACCGCAGATATGATTAGTAATGTACAGTTTTCGAATATACAAGCTTATGCTGACGACACGCAAATTTTACATCATTTTTAACTTTCAAATGTAACCGAAGCCTCAGAGAGAATTAATAAAGATCTTGAATCAATATTAACTTTCTCTAAAGAACATAACCTGAAACTGAATCCTGATAAATGTAGTGATATGCTTATATGCTCAGAACGACACTGAGACGTTATTAAGGTGCAAATGAATATTAAAATCGGTGACCAAGTTGTAAACTTTACAGATAACTTAAAAAATTTGGGATTAATATTTGTCGAAAAATTAAGATTTCAACAACATGTTAAGAAACTAATTCAAAAAACTTATATCAGTTTAAAATTATTGTTTTCACATAGAAATATACTTAGTTCTTCAATAAAAAAAAACTTTATGTGAGACTCTTGTATTGTCAATTTTGAATTACTGAGATATAGTGTATTATCCATGTTTAGATAAGATATCTAAAAATCGAATTCAAAAAGTGCAAAATAAGTGCTGTCGATTTATTTTTGGATTAAGGAAATTTGATAAAATTTCTGAAAAAATTAAAGAGTTGCGTTGGCTAAAAATTGATAAATTGGTTGATTTACGATATATGGTTTTCGTACATCGCCTCCTTGCCACTTCTACACCTATATATCTCAAAAGAAAACTTATTACACGAGAGAATATTCACGCTCGTCACATCAGACACAAATTAACACTAACCATGCCTCAACATTCAACTGCCATGTTTCGCAGATCTTTTACATATAACGCAGTAACATTATATAATTCTGTAAATAAGGATTATAAAACTCTCTCTACTGTAAAATTTAAATGCTTTATGAAAGCTCTTCTTTTAAACTCTTAAGCTTGCATTTTGTTTATTATCATATGTGTATGTATGTATTGTGTATGTATGTGTATGTATATGTATGTATATATGTGTATATGTGTGTATATGTGTATATATAAATGTATAAATTTTTGTTTTTCTTATAGCAAAATTACCTCGTATTATTGCTAGTACTTTCGTTAGTTAAGTTTGTTTAGAATATGATTTTTGTTCAATCTCAGTAAAGCCGGTTGTAGGTTAAGTGTAAGAGTATCCATAGGCAAAACTTCGCCTACGTTATATTATATTGTGGATTTTAGGTTAAGGAACAAATGTATTGTTTTTGCCTAGTTTGAATAAAGACGATATTATTATTATTATTATTATTATTATTTCTGTAGTAGTTAGTATTTTGCCACAAATTGTACTGCACGTTGGCAATTTAGGCAAACATCATAAAATGCCAACTTTTTAATTGCATCTAAAGCAATAAAGTAAGTTCTCGTAACACAAACCACAAATATTTACAATGATAAACCCAAAGTAGCTTGTATGTGGTGAGAGATAACAAAAAAATGTAATTAATTTAAAATCTCAAAATAGATCAAAGTTGGGACTGTATTTTTAGGTTAATTAATGAAACTGCAGTGTCGATTGGAGGAAACGCGGGGCTTAGTATAAATGATTGCCGTACGGTTGTATCATAGGGAGATGATAGCTTGATATATATACAGATTATTTTACTTAGATTGTATTAAGTAAGAGTTGAGAAAAAGGCTATGAAAACACAGATTGTTTAAAATATTAATAAATCATAAAATACATACCTGTACAGAGTGTCCCAAATGTTGGTGTACTGCTACGACTATTTCGATAACTAGGAGAGCTGTAGAATATAAAATTAAAATGAGGAAGAAGTTTGTATGTAGGTATTTGCCAAATCTTATATTGGCCGTTTGGGAAATAAACTAAAAAAGAAACTAAAATTTAACAAACTAAAATAGTATTGATTTTAGAAAAATAAAACTGTAAATATTTGACTGTTAGTAGCGTTAAACTAGGTTTGTTTATGAATACAACATCGAAAACCTTTATTATTTATTTAAAAAGTAATACACCTATTTATTTTTTCAAACCTAGTTCTATTAACTTGTTCACTGTCAAAATGATATTTCCAGATATTTCTTCAGATCTTGCCTCTTTGCCTCTCTCTTATGAAGTAAAATGAGTTAACTGTCCAGTTCAGGTTTGCACAGTATTTAATTAGTATCTAAAACAATATATTCGTTCTTCAATAGGTCATTTATAATATAAGACCTATAAAAAAAGTCCCATGTTTTACAGATTTAGGGACATTTGTCGCTCACAATTCACGTCAAAAACATGACCTTCGAATTATTTTTTAAAGCATTAAAAAATTAGTTCAAAGATTTTCGAAATAAATATAAATGCGAAAAGAGGCCCAAATAGTTCATTTAACAAAGTAAAACTTACTGCATTGATAAGAGTTTTAGCAATATCTCAAAACATAACTGTTTGGACACGAAGGAGTATTTTTGTAGATCACTGTGAATGTTTTGAACAAATATTTAAAAAAAAAATCCACTGCATATGAAAAGGGCATTACTTCTTCTTCTTTACAAATTGTATGTACATTTAAGAAAACATGAAACTAAAATATTACGTTAACACCTACAATTTTCGTGTAAAAAATGCTTCTGCTGATAAATCAATTTAAGTTCTATAAAGAAATATACAGCCACTGTAATCAATAAGGTAGATATATTTCTCAAGGAAATCAAATTTGCTATAAGAGCATACGGATTTCAATTTCATAAACTTTGGTTAAAATTGGTTTTAATTTGTATCCGGTTTAGTGACAGTTGAGAAATTTTCTTGAAAATTTGTTATCATTAGTAGTACTTTATCAAATAAACTTACTGTTTTTATGTTATAGTATATTATAGTTGTCCCTACGTCTCTGATTGCTGCACACGAAATGCATTACTTCAGTATGTATCGCAATGTCACATTCTTAGATCTCATGGGATTTAGACTTAGATCTCGTGGGACTTTTAAATCGTTGTTTTTAAGTGTTGTAATGATAAAGGGCATTCGGAAAACCGAAGAGATATACAGGGTAATGCATTAAAGCTCATGGGAAAATATCACCGGAGTTTTTGTTCTTATAGGAATTAGATATCCTGGCAAACAGAAGTCGTGGAATTAGATTTCATGGGATTTTTTTGTCGATCTATATAAAACACATTCGAATTAGATCTCATGAGAATTAGATGTCGTGGGAATTAGATACCGTGGGAATTAGATCTCGTATCATTTGGATCTCAACCAACGTAAAACCGTATCTAAAAGTTATTTTTTGTAATTTTCCAAGAATATCTCTGTAAAAATAAAGTAAAGAGAAATAATGTATACAAAGTTTTGATCACAATAGCTTATTGGCGTGCAATATGGTGTCTCAAATTAGATTATATTTTGAAAAACTAATAAAATAGCTATAATTGTCCAGAAGATTATTACTTCACGATATTTAAATGCAATTCACTATGCTGATATATTATTGATCACATTCGAGGAAGAGCTATTCATACCATCTGCCAGAAACCTATAGCACGTCTAAAGTCCAATTTGCTGAAATTTCAAATGCTTACTGCACATGATGTTACATCAGACGTAACAAAAAAAAAACTAGTTTGGAGTATTTACATCGGATATCCAGAACTGCTCTGTGATTTAGGTACAATTTCTCTGACACCATTAGCCATTCACTGCGTTAACAAATTTATAGTGAAACTCTATAGCACTGATGCTGAATTAGCAAATGAATAACGATCATACTGTTTGGAAAGCTGAAGCAACCCTATCAAATGCCTTCTACATCTGTGACACATCATTACATCTTCAATTAACTCACTCATTACCAAACTTTCATTTGGGAAGGTATCTATCTTTCCAAAGTTTAAATATTTCCAACAGTTGGAAACTTGATAACAGTATTGTATTTGTTTCTTGAATTTACAATAACTTTGTATACATTTTAACGTTTGTTTATGATTACAGCTAGGTTTCACCACCCTCCACTTGCAACCAGTGCTTGTATACAGATCGTCTCCTGTTCATGCAAAACTAACCTCTGTTGCAACAGACCATGCAAATGTCGCAAATCAGTTGAAATGTTCATATTTGCCTAGATGCTCGAATATATATTAGCTAAATCAGATAGATGAACATTTTGATGCTGAAATTGATTAATGATTCTTAACCCAACGATTTACATTTTTTTTAATATTTAACATTAATAGCAGTTAGTTTATTTGTTTCTTATAAAAATGCGCATGAATTGTGTTCTACTATCACTAAATAACTGGATACCAACATAAAGAAGCACTCTGTATAATTTCTTTTAATTTTATAGCAAATTTTTGATCGTCATCTTGAACTGTGATTCGAATTTTTTAATAAATGAGGTCGAGTTGCCTTTAAACCATTGGTTATCAAAAATTATAGATTTGCTTTTAGGAGTGATTTCAGAAGGTCTTCCTGAAAATTAGGCCATGAAGACATCCCCTTTTCTTTGCACATGACATTTCTAACATTACAGAAGATAAAAATCTTAATAACAAAACGTGAATAGTTAGCCATAGTTCACCTACTAGTCAACTATGGCTAACTATTTTGTTGCTTTTTTAAATTATGCCTCATATTAGATTCCCAATGAGCTTTATTTTAATTTTAAAGAAAAATTTATAAGCTACATTTCAACTCTCTCGACTTTTTCTGTCAATTCACTCTTTACAGAGATATTCTGGAAAAAGAGAAAAATTGTATATTTTTACGGCTGGTTTTATGGTGGTTCAACCAATAATACCAGACAACTGCATTTTCGAAACCAGCGGGGTTATTAGAAATTGGACCCAGAGCATAACATAAATTACTAAAATTCTAATGAGCTAGTTTGATATTTCTTAATTTGAAGTGGTAGAATTGCAAATACGACTGTTATCTTACTTTCTATGTGTAAGACTAATAGATTATAATAACAAGTTTAAATATTTAATAATTACCCATATTATTTCAATAATTAGGGTAAGTATTGCAGACACGAGAACTTTTGTAACAGTAGTAATAATTCAAAATTACTTTGTTTGTTTATCACTTAATGAGCATGCCAAATGCACTAAATCAAGGAAAAGCGGCTTTAAATATCATGAACTTTTACAAATAAAAATTACATATTATATGATAATGCATACCTCTATAAAGTATCACATAATTGTGTTTAATTGCTACTAATGGCCCCACATAAAAACTTCAAACCAGAAAGATAATTTGCAACGCGTGAAAAAGTGGTATGTGAAATTTAGATAATATTTTTGATATGTGTAAATGTCTTTCAGGTAATTGTATGTATTAACAGTCATTAAAGCATTTTAAAATGATAAAAGGTGTATTTGAAAATATGTAATTAAACATGTATGTAATGTGGAGTGATATGTATATAATAATAATAATAATAATAATAATAATAATAATAATAAGGACCGGCAACCTCCACGTTGGTGCACCCTGGACAGGCAGAGGCAACTCTGCCTGACTAATGCCGGCCGGGGTACCAGGGCTAATCACCCTGCTACTTTTACTGCTTGGGTTCCTTACAATCTAAGAAGGGCCCCTCACAATCGACCCCAACCGGATGGGGGTCAGAGACAGATGGGAGGGGCCTTACCGGATGGTCTCAACGTTGATAACCAAGGCAATGGACATGGACGCTTTAAGTGAACGAGGGAACTTCGGGATGACTTGCTGACCTGCCGCGAGAGTAGCGAACCTGAGCGAAGAGGATACATGGCGCGAATGCATGCACTTTGGTGCGAAATGCATCCAGAGCATCGCGCCTTCTCTCAACAACATCTGAGAGATCAAGTATCCTTTCTGCTCAGGACAGGTTACGTAAGGGCACCCCGTCAGCTGGAAGAACTGCCAGCCGCAGTCCCACCGCGGCAATTACCAGCTGATGGGGAACATCCTTTAGAGTTCACCGGTGTAGACTTAAGGACGAGGGTTAGCCTTAACACCAGGGCTAACCTAAAGCCACAAGACCTGGCTAGAATGGACGCGGTCATCGATGAGGAAATTCCAGAAGATGTAGACATCTGGCAAATCAACTGTGCCGTGTACAACGCCGCAAAGCAACTCGTCCCCCGTGAGAGGTCAACCAATCACGGGGTCGAGAAAGCCAAGCGGCGTGTACAAAAAATCGAAGGCAAGATACAGTCGGCCAGACAACACGCTTCTCGGATCCAGAGTGTGGTGGAATATAAGACGACTGGTAGAGTTTTTACTCCCAGGATCCGGCGCATAGCTGCCGGATTAAGACGTCAACACCATACTCTAAATCTGACAGTGATGCTTACCATCAAGGAGCACTGTCTAGATAGAATCCGAGCGCTCATGGCGATAAAGAAAACATTGAAGAGGCGGGTGAGGAGTATGGAACAAAACAATTTGTTCCGTACGAATCCATCCCGCCTCTTTCAAGAGCCACAGCGTGTTGTCGAGAATCCGCCGACTGTAGAAGATGTCGAAACCCTCTGGAAGGGAATCTACGAAACGACGCGTCCATTCAATAGCGACACTCCATCAATTGCACACTTCGAGGCTCTGTGTCACAGACATCTTGAAGAGCCAGAAGAAGTGTGCCCGGCAATCAGTACGGAGGAAGTCCAACAAGCACTTGTTGGTACCAAGAACTTCGCTGCCCCGGGCCCAGACGGCATTAACAACTGGTGGTGGAAGAAATTTCCTTCCACTCACCGCCGTCTGGCGCGAGTTTTCAACTCATGGTTGAACGAGGGGCAGCAGATTCCGGACTGGTTTGTCGAGGGACGTACTGTGCTTATCCCCAAAAAGGGGGGATCTTTCCGACCCGAGGAATTATAGGCCGATCACTTGCCTTAACTCCTGCTACAAGATATTTACACGTATCTTGTATGCTAGGACGCTGAGGTCTGTTGATCCGGTCTTCCAGCAGATACACGAACAGCGTGGTGCCAAGAAGGGCATGGCAGGTTGCAAGGACAGCCTGCTGATAGACCGCTGTATTACACAGGATTCTGTGCAATACAAGCGGAATCTATCGATGGCCTGGATTGATTACCGCAAGGCATTTGATACAACATCACATGAGCTATTGTTGTACTTGCTCAAATGTCTTGCAGTACCAGCACCACTAGTGAGATGCATAGAACAGCTGCTGCCGCTCTGGAAGACCCGCTTCACCATAACATCAGGTGCACAGCGGGTCACGACAGAGCAGGTGGCATTTAGGAGAGGAGTTTTCCAGGGTGACTCCCTGAGTCCTCTCCTCTTCTGCATCTCACTGCTGCCGTTGTCTGTTGGGCTCCGCCAAACCCGCGGATATCAATGTGGGCCACCCAGCGACCGGAGGCATAAGGTCACCCATCTATTGTATATGGATGACCTTAAACTTTATGCCTCCGGAGAGCGTGAACTACAAAACGCTCTTAGGGTGGTCGAAGAATATACGCGGGCAATTGGTATGGAGTTCGGGTTGGACAAATGTGCAGTCGTCCACCTCAAGAGAGGACGATGCGGGGAATTCTCTGATGATGTGCAGCTCGCAGACGGAAGCATCCTAAGACATCTGGATGCCGGAGAGACCTATACATACCTGGGTGTGCAACAAAGGCACATCCAAGATGTGACACATATAAAGGATTCTCTCCGCGGCAAGTACAGACACCGCCTCCGAAAGATTTGGTCTTCCGAACTTTCGGGGAAGAACAAGGTGTCTGCAACTAATATGCTTGACGTTCCGATTCTGCTCTACTCCTTCGGAGTAGTAAAGTGGAGGGTAGATGAGCTGCGCCAATTAGACAGAGATACCCGCAAGATGATGAATATTCACAGAAGTATTCATCCTAGATCGTCCGTTCCTCGTGTGTACCTCCCACGTCAAAGGGGGGGCCGAGGACTCTTGAGCCTGGAGTGTACGCATGGCAGAGTAGTACTGAGTATGGCATGTAACATACTCAGGAGCTCAGATCCCCTCTTGCGGTTCGTAAAACATCACGAAACTGTAGGAGTGGGAGCAGGATTGTTCAAGGCAGCAAAAAGAGCCGCAGATGAACTCGGTCTCGCATTTGACATCAGGCGAGGAGGCCGGCGAGGTGCTGATGTTGAGTCAGTCACCGAACTTCAGCCAAATCGTCTGAAAGCCCGAATAAGAGCTGCCGAACAGGAAAATCTGTTTCGGCAGCACGTCGATAAACCCCAGCATGGTGTCTTTTATAAGAACATAGAAACACTGGGTTTATCGACCAGGCTGACCTTCGCCTTTCTAAGGTCAGCAGGGCTTAAGTCGGAGACCGAGGGATTCATTATGGCCTGCCAAGATGGTGTTATCAACACCTTGGTCTACCGTAGCCGCGTGTGGCGTGTAGAGGTCCCTGATATCAACTGCAGGACCTGCCATCAGGCGCCGGAATCGCTCATGCACTTACTTTCTGCATGCCCCATATATGCGATTTCGGCCTACATCCACCGACATAACGCGGCTTTACGAGTGCTATACTACCATCTAAGGCACTCGTACGGGGTAGACCAGACACCAGTGCTGCCTTACGTCCCCGGAGATATTGAGTCCGTTGTCGAGAACGAGAAATGCCGGATTTACTGGAACTACTCGTTCCCGACTGTCAGGCTAATCCAAGCCAACAAGCCTGACATAGTCCTCCTCGACCATCAACTCAAGGTGATGTATGTTATCGAGTTCTCGGCACCTGCGGAGAAAAACATCACCTTGAAGGAGGAGGAGAAACGGACCAAATATCGCGATCTCCGGTACGAGCTCCAAGTGCTGTACCCAGGCTACTCGGTCAAAATGGTCGTCCTTATTATCGGTGTACTCGGAGGGATAAAGCCTACGCTGCTCTCGGAACTGAAGATCATACCGGCCTGCCAAAAACCAGCCGAGTGGCTGGCAGGTCAAATGCAGAAGGCGGTCATTCTGGGTTCTCTCCGTCTGCTTAGGGCACACGATTCTGGTATCTACAGTCATTAACCCTGCGGGATGTGGGGAGTGGCTGTAGTTGATACGCCGGCGCGACTCCCGTGAGGCGTCGGAGGCCACGGGAGGACTGACCGGCATCGGATATTCCGAAAAAAAAAAAAAAAAAAAAATAATAATAATAATAAGAAACGCCTCTTTCAAGAGCCACAGCGTGTTGTCGAGAATCCGCCGACTGTAGAAGACACTGAGGTCTGTTGATCCGGTCTTCCAACAGATACACGTGGTACCAAGAAGGGCATGGTAGGTTGCAAGCACAGCCTGCTTATAGACCGCTGTATTACACAGGATTCTGTGCAATACAAGCGGAATCTATCGATGGCCTGGATTGATTACCGCAAGGCATTTGATATTACATCGCAAGAGCTATTGTTGTACTTGCTCGAATGTCTTGCGGTACCAGCACCACTAGTGAGATGCATAGAACAGCTGCTGCCTCTGTGGAAGACCCGCCTCACCATAACATCAGGTGCACAGCGGCTCACGACAGAGCAGGTGTCGTTTAGGAGAGGAGTTTTCCAGGGTGACTCCCTGAGTCCTCTCCTCTTATGCATCTCACTGCTGCCGTTGTCTGTTGGGCTCCGCCAAACCCGCGGATATCAATGTGACCCCCCAGCGACCGGAGGCATAAAGTCACCCATCTGTTTTATATGGATGACCTTAAACGTTATGCCTCCGGAGAGCGTGAACTACAATACGCTCTTAGGGTGGTCAAAGAATATACGCGGGCAATTGGTATGAAGTTCGGGTTGGACAAATGTGCAGTCGTCCACCTCAAGAGAGGACGATGCGGGGAATTCCCCTGAAGATGCGCAGCTGGCAGACGGAAGCATCCTAAGACATCTGGATGCCGGAGAGACCTATACATATCTGGGTGTGTAACAAAGGCACATCCAGGATGCATCACAAATAAAAGATTCTCTTTGCGGCAAGTACAGACACCGCCTCCGAAAGATTTAGTTTTCCGAACTTTCGGGGAAGAACAAGGTGTTTGCAACTAATATGCTTGCCGTTCCGGTTCTGTTCTACTCCTTCGGAGTAGTAAAGTGGACAGTAGAGGAGCTGCGCCAATTAGATAGAGATACCCGCAAGATGATGAATATTCACAGAAGTATTTATCCTACATCGTCTGTTCCTCGTGTGTACCTCCCACGTCAACGGGGGGGCCGAGGACTCTTGAGCCTGGAGGGTACGCATGACAGAGTGGTACTGAGTATGGCATGTAACATACTCAGGAGCTCAGATCCCCGCTTGAGATTCGTAAAACATCACGAAACTGTAGGACTGGGAGCAGGATTATTTAAGGCAGCAAAAAGAGCTACAAATGAATTCGGTCTTGCATTTGACATCAGGCGAGGAGGCCGGCGAGGTGCTGATGTTGAGTCAGTCACCGAACTTCAGCCAAATCATCTCAAAGCCCGAATTAGAGCTGCCGAACAGGAAAATCTGTTTCGGCAGCACGTCGATAAACAACAGCATGGTGTCTTCTATAAGAACATAGAAACACTGTGTTTATCGACCAGGCTGACCTTCGCCTTTCTAAGGTCAGCAGGGCTTAAGTCGGAGACCGAGGGATTCATTATGGCCTGCCAAGACGGTGTTATCAACACCTTGGTCTACCGTAGCCTCGTGTGGCATGTAGAGATTCCTGATATCAATTGCAAGACCTGTCATCAGGCGCCGAAGTCGCTCATGCACATACTTTCTGCATGCCCCATATATACGATTTCGGCCTACATCCACAGACATAACGCGGCTTTACGAGTGTTATACTACCATCTAAGGCACTCGTACGGGGTAGACCAGACACCAGTGCTGCCTTATATCCCCGGAGATATTGAGTCCGTTGTCAAGAACGAGAAATGCCGGATTTACTGGAACTACTCGTTCCCGACTGTCAGGCTAATCCAAGCCAACAAGCCTGACATAGTCCTCCTCGACCATCAACTCAAGGTGATGTATGTCATCGAGTTCTCGGCACCTGCGGAGAAAAACATCACCTTGAAGGAAGAGGAGAAGCGGACCAAATATTGCGATCTCCGGTACGACCTCTAAGTGATGTACCCAGGCTACTCGGTAAAAAATGGTCGTCCTTATAACCGATAAAGCCTACGCTGCTCTCGGAACTGAAGATCATACTGACCTGCCAAGAATCAGCCGAGTGGCTGGCAGGTCAAATGCAGAAGGCGGCCATTCTGGGTTCTCTCCGTCTGCTTGGGGCACACGATTCTGGTATCTACAGTCACTAACCCTCCGGGATGTGGTGAGTGGCTGTAGTTAATACGCCGGCGCGACTCCCGTGAAGCGTCGGAGGCCACGGGAGGACTGACCGGCAACGGATATTCCGAAAAAAATAATAATAATAATAATAATAATTGTTTATTTTCCAAATCATACATCGTAAGTCGATTTACAAAGATACATCGTAATTTATTTTAGTTTTATCATCAAGGATTATGCACTGTTAACATATGATAACATTAAAATAATAAACCTAGGATAAGCCTTATATAGTTACAAGAACTTAACGTGAGTGTATATCATTCCTATATACATAACTGTAAATTATAAATACACATATATCTGAATGTTATTTATATTACATACTTAAATGAAATATTATCTATACAATACTATTAAATTAAACTAAATTGGCATTAGAAGTGATAATATAATAATTTAAATTTATCAAGTGAGTGAACGTTATATTTTTTTTATTTATATTTATGGAAAACATATGTTATTAATTTATAGCATTAATTATTGGGAGTAAATATCATTTAATCAGTGAAATATCATATTTGTATTAATACACTTTTCCTTTTTTTTACGATAGATAATATAATTTTTAAATAGTCGGATACGCACCAGTATCAATAAAAGAATGCAATTACTTGATATGGGTAGGTTTGAGCCATTTATTAATTTCATATTTAAATTTTTTTGAGTTAAATTTTTTGCAAAATGCTGGTATATTATTGTATATTCGTGTAGCTAGATATATAAAACTTTTTTTGTCCTATCATTTTTTGGGCCCAAGGTATATACATTGTATATATGCATACATATGTTTGTATTTTGTTTATATACATATTTCTGTGTCAGAATTTATTACTGATTCATAAATTGGACAATATTTGGTCAGATAAGGAAGTAATTCTCTTTAAGCTGAATTTATGTGTGGTTATTCATTATCTATAATTAACATACTTACTAAACATTTCCATCGTTTCGAATACGACTTCAGCCACTATATTAAAAACATGGACACAGACTGCGGTTTGTTACATACAACTTGTAAACAGGTTGTGATTAGTAAGATCAGATCTCCAAACAAATGTTTTGGCAGCAACGTTATGTAGATCCGTAGATTTCTTCCCCATACTATAGTATATTTGGCACGTAAATATCAGTGAATATAGGTTTGTTGTGAGTGGGTCTCAGTAGACCCTCCACTGCGGCCATCAGCAGGCCTATTGTGGCTCAGTGAATATAACTACAGGTTGAAATTGTCGGAACCAGGACAATAGGTTAAAATAAAAACGCTACCTTGCCTACGTTTCGTTTAATATGCTTAAACTTCTTCAGGGCTCAATAGCCAAATAATTATGTAAAGTTCCACAACACAAAAACTTTTTTAAAACCAAGTCTGTAGGCATAACAATTATAATACCAATCGATTTAAAAGCCAATAAAATATACATATATGTAGACATTCGACACACAACGGATTAAAATTTATCAGTGTTCTTGGCCAAGGACCGAAATCAAATGGATTTGGTCCTGGTTCCGACAATTTCAACCTCTAGAAGATTTTTCAAGGACACAAAATTCACTTTTTAATTTTAGTGAATATAACCTAATTTTTCATAAGGCACTTCCATTGTTTAACAGATTAGATAATATACAAACGGCAAAATTACTTTATTTTGATAACTTTTTTCAAATCTAAAAATATGATTTGTTTGATTACAGAAAAATGAAAATCCGTCGTTTCATAATTTTACATATGTTAAAAAGTTTAATCGAAACCAATTTTTTGGTAGAAAGTGGCGTATCGACTTTGAGCTGAAATTGGAATCAACTAAAAGTAGATCAGTAGAAGAATTTCGCTGTTAAGCAAATTTTAGAAAAATTTGTGTATCAGATAAAATATTTAAATAAATTGATTATCACAGCTCCTTGCCAGAGAACATATAAGGAGCAACTGTGCGAAAGGGGATAAATCCGAAATACAGTATTTTCTCTAAAAGAGGAAAAACCACTAAGAGGCACAATGAAAAAAGCTATATTTCTTTTCACAGAATGATTAAAGGTAATGTTTTTCTTTAAATAATACATACATTCCAAGTTCAAATATGTGTTATTTATTTTAATATCATTATTTGTCGATTGGATTTATTTTGTCTGATCAGAGATTTATTTCATTTTCCCCAATCAAGGTGGAAAAAGCATCCATTTCGAGGCTGCCGTGGAGAGATTAGCCCATGTGAATCAAAAAATACACGGCTGTGGTTATCTGTTGATGAGACAACAGATTGTAAAAATAATCTATTTTAAATGTTATAGTACGAGTACTGGACCCTCTTAAACCAACAGTTCCACTGTTACTAGCTAGCAAAAGACTAAGTCAGTGTACTAGCAAAACAATTACCAGGGTGGTGCTGGAGACGTTAGAAAAATTTGAACTGTCAAAAAGTCAAGTGTTGATGTTTGTGACTGATGGCGCCGTGACAATTCGTTCGGTAGGCCGTTTTTTGCAAGAACAAGGTTGTACGTTTTTACGTTACGTGTAAAGTGCATGCTTTACATCTTGTGGCAGAAACTATTTGAAAAGGTTTTTCAGAGGTGGATGCATTAATAGCAAGTACAAAAGAAGTGTTTATTAAATCTCCTAAACGTCTCCGTGAATTTCATAGCAAGTGTCCCGGTATTCCTGAACCACCACAGCTGATTCTTACACGTTGGGGAATATGGTTGCAGGCAGCATTTTATTATGCTGAATATTTCCTACAAATAAAAGCTGTGATACTACAATTCAATCCAGACAAGGCTGGAGCTATTAAGGAGAGCCAGACAAAATTCGAAGATATTTCCGTTGAAACAGCTTTATAAAATATTGCGAAGAACTATAAATCATTACATGAAAGCAAAAAAAAAAAAATTAGAAAACAGTGCGTTGTCGCGGAGTTATTTCAAATAGTGGACGAAGTAAATCTACTGCTACACGGTATAGATGACGCAACAAATGAGCGCGTTAAAGAGAAGTTTGCAAGTGTGTTACATAAAGACACCGGCTTTACCAAATTAAGACAAATATGTGATGGTGCAGCCCCAGATCCGTTAAGTGCGTTCAAAGACTATTTTACGTATGCGTAAATTACATCAGTAGATGTCGAACGGACGTTTTCAGAATATAAAAATATATTTTCGCCAAAGCGAACATCATTCATGGAGACAACCATAGAAACATACCTGATGCTGCAAAATGACTACACATCTTCTCCAGTTTGTGATCAGCAAGCTAGTTCATCAAGCTAATTAAGAGGGTAAGTTTTACATACATTGCTATAAATTGTAACAGTTTATTGTTTCTCGTATTAGTTAATTTCGCGTACGCCACTGTTCCACGGAACATTTTTGACAGCCCTATTAACTAGTTAATAAAGTAGTGAGTAAGTGTTACCTGGACTTTTAATCATCGATCAGGGGTCTGAGGTGTTTTCATGGATAGCAAACATGTAACAATCAATATTCTTCTATATTATAATACACAGAATATTACAAAATCAGTTACTCTACATTTCGTATTGAGTTCTATGCAATGTAAGGACGGTGCTACGTTCGCCTCTACAAAAAAATTTTACGGGGTGGGTAAAACTTTGAGAATTATAAACGGACTCAAGAAGAATCCCCATGTACTTTTCATTTGAGACAAAAACGTCATTAAGGAATATTTCTCGTAACAATAAAACAAGCTTAAATACTGAATTTCTTGAAAAAATTATCGAAGTAAAAAGAAAACAAACATCAGCAAAAATATGAAATGGGATCAAGTATTTTTTCTTTAGAGAAAAATGCGTAACTTTTTTATTCTGTCGCCCTTTATAGCCTCTAAATCAATTAAAACCATGCTTTTATCGATTATATGGAATTAGTTGAGATAAGTTTTCAAATACTGCTAACAAAATTACGTTCATTTCGATTTTCTATACGAAATAACCAAAAACGTAAAAGAAATTAACTAAAAAAACTGACATTTGAATCATATTGGGTGTGTCAGACTCGCAGCAAGTGAAATGTATATGAGCAACCCTCTGATTCAAATAAAATTTGGTGTCAGCTTTTAACAAACAATCCAAACGAAATGCCCTATCAGAATGTTTATTTTGTAGAATAAAAAAAATTGTCGATTAAAGATCACCTCTGATTATTTAAATTGGTTCCCATTGTTATAATTCAAATAACATTTGTCTGATTTATACATACAACAGAAAAACAAACGATTTTTCCAGATAAATTGCCACGAATGGTATGCAAATGGCCACAATAAAAGGGTGAGTAGTGAATATGTTTAATCGACTAGCATTTAGAATAACAAAAGAAATCTGGTAACAAAATACAACTTTTTAAGCTACAATTTCGTAGTCCGTTATAATATAATTTTGAACAATTCAGTTCACACACATAAAACTCATACCTAATTGTCATATTACATTTCGACGTATTTAAATGTGGGACGCGTTTATTCTATTCGACAATGGGTCTTATCCGCATGGCTTCATTTGAAACCACAAGTAACCCGAGATGGACGAGCGAGCGATGACAAAACTTGTAGTATTTAAATTCGTAGAACTCGTACCTTCCATAAGATTTGGGGGGCCACAGGCCCAGAATTTCTCAAAAGAAAACTAGTTTTGGTTGTACCGTATTTAGAACATGCTATTTGAGGCAGCAAAGTATTTTACTTGGGTTTTCCGTGATAAGCTGTTAATTTATTTTATTAATCATATATTTAATACAAGTATGTGCGTTACTGTAAACTTTGCAAACATATGTTCATAAAACAAATAGTATGAAAAAGTTATTCCCATATACAGGGCAACACTTTTTAAATGCCATTTTAGGATTCAGAAAGCCGCAACAGGTTAGTTTAAGTTACAAAAAAGTTGTGGGTTTCACCAAGGGTCGCAGGGGGTGATTAATATATGGATAGGTAGGTCCTGTAATGAAAATAATTTTATGAAAAAAAAATGTAAACCATACAATAAATATCAAAGTAACAATTAAAAATCCATGTAAACAATTAATTACGATATAATAATGGAAAAATAAACATTTGTGTAGAAATACCTGAATCTAAACATCATTAAAATAAAGGAGTAGTAGTAGTTATAGTAGTAGTAGTAGTAGTAGAAACGGTGGATAAGTGGTGTGCCCTGGTTACAGTCGACGTTAAAAACGCCTTCAATACGGCAGTATGGAGTGTCGAAATAAAGGAATTTCAGAAGAGAAGAATTTCCCCGTACCTTTTGAACATTGTCCGCTCCTACTTTGCTAATAGGAAATTATCTATGGTTAAGAAGGAGATAGAGGTAATTGCAGGAGTTCGACAGGGATCGGTGCTGGGACCAACCCTCTGGAACATACTCTATGACGGTGTCCTACGGGTGGATCTGACACAGGGAGCATCATCAATTGGTTTCGCTGACGATATAGCGATAATGGTGACAGCTGAGGACGAGGACGACCTTACCTATAGAGTAAATGAGTCACTAAGACGCATTGATTACTGGATGGAGAATCACTGCTTGGAGCTAGCACCCTAAAAAACTGAGACGGTCATACTGAAAGGACCCAGAAAAAGGGAAAGGTAAGCTTCACGTTAAGGGACGCTATTATTACACCTGGTGGGGCCGTGAAGTATCTGGGGATTACTATAGACGCTCGGGGATCGTATGGATCTCATATTATCAATGTGGCAAAGAAAGCTGAGAACAGGGCTGGGCTTGTGAGGATTATGCCCATTATTGGGGTTACAAGTAGTGGGAAGAGGGAAATACTTTGTGGCGTCGTACACTCCACTATATTGTACGGGGCCCTCATCTGGTATGAAGCGTTGCGAATCAGAAGATATCGCACTATGCTGGAGGGAGTGCAACGGTGCATGCTACTAAGAGTGGGTAGTGCATACCGCACCACATCCACAGTGGCTTTGCAGGTGATAACAGGAGTCATACCTATCGATTTGGTGGTGGAGGATCACAGGTATCTCCATGAGATGGGCAACGGGCAGGAGCTAGCGATAAGGAAGG
This sequence comes from Rhamnusium bicolor, assembly GCA_029963845.1. Classification (NCBI taxonomy): domain Eukaryota; kingdom Metazoa; phylum Arthropoda; class Insecta; order Coleoptera; family Cerambycidae; genus Rhamnusium; species Rhamnusium bicolor. The sequence goes on from JANEYF010001041.1 coordinate 76,124, forward strand.
CAGCTAGAGAAAAAACACTGAACTTATGGCAACGGAGATGGGAATTAAATGAGGAAAAGGGACAGTGGACCAAGAGGTTACTATCTGATTTAAACCATGGGTGACTGTAGATACAGAAGGATCGACTATTATATCTCCCAGTTCTGACTGGACACGGATCTTTTGGAACCTATACTCAAAGACTCGGTATATCGGAGAACGCCTTCTGTGTTTATTGTGGAGAGGAGGATTCCCCAGAGCAGACGATGTTGTACTGTCATCGGTGGGCCCCTTACAGGATAGCATCTTACGGAGAGCTGGATTTCCAGCTAACAGCCGAAACGCTTGTAGCGCACATGATTGAAGATAAGCGGCAAGGCAATACTATAGGTAATATGATACGTAAAATTATAAGAAAAGAAAAGGAGCGGAGGGCTAGAGAGAATTAAAAGAGGGTTGTAAGGCAGGCCTGCATGTTGAGGTTATGTCGTTTCGACGGTTCTAACATTATCTGGGTGTGAAAAAAAGGGGTTTTAGTTTAATACTGCTTAATACTGAATTGAGTCATGTCACTTATGCGCACAGCTATTGCTCTTGTTAGGTTATCATCCTCTCGCGAGGTAATTAGTTCATAGGGAAAGGCACTTTGTTTTTCTTTATAAAAAGTAGTATTAGTAGGTTTCTCTCTATGTATTTCTCTTTCATTCTAGTTCAGTTTTTTCAAAGTATGTGATGGGGAGTCTCGTCTTGTTGGTTGTTATGTTTTTGTAAAGTATTTAGTCCTATGCTAAGCTATTCTTATGATTTCTAATGCTTCTGCCCAATTTCGTATCCTACTATTACTAAGCTTTTTATGCAATTGAATGCCATGCAAGTCTTTATAGTGTTGATGTAAGAGTTTCTCTTTTCATGTTGCTGTTAGTTCCTATTACAGAACTTGTATGTTTCCTCTGTAAAAAATACTTCGTTTAATATATTACGAAAAATGTATATTTTAAACACAATAAGAATGTGCTTTCACTTTTTACGGCCATTTTCTTTAAGTTTTAGTATACTATATTTAGCTACTACTCTACAACCATGTTTATATTCAAGTCATTAGTTTAAATTTGTTAAAGCATCAATGACGCATGTTTTCCAATGTACACTGTTATCAGATTTCAATTCTGTGAGTGAGTTAATATAATGGACATAATATGATAATTCGAACATAATTTGTTACGCTTGTCATGAAAAGGTGAAGTGGGGCATTTCATTTATATATTTAAAATGTACAGTTCATTAATTATTTATGTCGTCGGCCAATTGTGGCAATTTAACTGTATTTTTCAGAAATACGAAACTGAATGACTACAGGTTGCGACCCTGATGTGCAAGAGGAGGAATTCACACCTGTCGCTCCGACCACATCCGTTTCCGTTCCGGGTAAATGTCCACGTCGCTTCACTTTGCGAACATCGTTATTACAGTTTTTGCTATACTTATATAACTTAACATACTCTGACATAGTATATAGTAAAGACTAATATTATAATAATTCATAATTTTTAAATTATCAGAGGAAATGGTTAATACAATTTGAATTAATTATTACGAAACCGCTGTATCTAAACATAGAGACAGAATTATGACAAAACTAAGTTGATGCCCAGCACCGGCAAATCTCTTTCCAGTTTTAGTTAAAGTAAATTGCCACCATTTTTCTATTTCACTGTACGATTAATTTTATTATTAAAAATAGGCCCCATGTACAAAATATAATTTTGGCAATTTTGGAATCTTTATTTAATACAAAATAACAGTATGTAAAGATTTTTTTCTCTTCAACATTGAAGTTTGAATAAGGCCTTTACGCGCGCAAACACTGGCGGCCGGGAAATCGATAAGGTGACGTCACAGGACACTAGTTCTATTGCAGAAGCAGGTAAATCATGTTGTTAAGAAATGTAAATAAGTAGTGTTACTTGTGATTTGTGTTGTGAAATTTCAAGTGAAGTAATTATAATGACCAATTATTCTAAATTGTCATCATGTTACTGGTGCCATCGTACCGATATGTGAAAATACTTCAACAAAAACGCCAAAAAAACTTTTGTTCAAGTAGTACAGACATTAGAATATTTTAGGTGTCAAAAGTTTATGGAGAGATGAAACCTGCCAAGAATATCGACCCATAGCCCCTGACTATGACCCTGAATTTTCCACCTTGAGAAGCCTCCACTCGCAACGCCATCTTGGATAAATAGCGCCCAAAACCAGTTTTTGGCGTATAACTCCTTTCCTGTTAGTCCTAGAGAAATAAGTTCTAAAAATAGATTATAGAGGATAAAATATGCTACAAAATATCTCTTATAATATTTTTTTGTCAGACCAATAGTTTGCTAATTAGTGGGCTGTGAAGTAGGACGAAAATTTAGAATTCGCGAATGAACTGTATTTTCACCCGATTTTTTTCACATTATCTACGAATTCACGTGTTTGTCGGATACATATTGCAAAAAAATAACTCATTTCCACTCCACCCATGAGGTAGAATAAGGTGGCGCGTTATTTTACGTAATATCTCCAGGAGGCCTAATCCACAATCAAGTACATTATTTTAGAATCTTCCGCCGTTTTGCACGTTGCAATATACTTGACGCAAAGGGTTTTTCCGAATTACCTGCCTCTTTTTCTGCATTCTCCTCGTATAGTTGTAAGGAGTCGAGAATACCCGCAGCCTCGTCGTCGTCCTCTGTGTTGGAATCCTCCAAAATGTTGGGAATGTTTTCGTATGCTATGCCATTGCACGAGAGACAGAGCTAAACATTTATATCCTATTTTGCGACAACTACATACCGCCCCAGAGCCTTTTTTACACCTGCAAGAAATTGACTGAAGAAGTATGTCGAGGTTTGGTTATTGTGTTGCGCGAACAGCATCAAGCACTGTCCTCGTTTTCTGCCAACCGTATTCCTCCGGGTTATTCGTAACGTTACTCCACATTTGACCTTGATGACCTGTCCGTAGGTAATGCTGGCATGCAGAATCTGCTGTTATAGGCAAGATTAAATTAGTTTTTTGAAAAAGCCTTCCCGAAACATTCCTATCGAGGGAAATCCAATGTGTCGTTTCCATACGATCCACCGTACAATGCCAATAAAAACGATTTCCCAGCTGTAGCGAGATCATTGACGTTTGCTTCAGGGTGTTGGAATATTTGAAAAGTATCAGTCACCTTGTCCTTCTTTTCTAGGAGCTTGAGAAATTTGACTTTTCCCTGGTTGAAAAAAGCACAGGTGGTGTCGCAACCACTAAATGCATGGAGAAACAGAATATGTTTCGCTACAGTTTCCTTGTTGTTGAGGCTTCACCCAGAAAATATCTGTTTCGCAATATTCCCTCTAGCTGGTTTAAGCAAAAAAAACATTGGCATGATTTCGCGCCCTTGAAGTAAACAGAACCAACAAATCTGTATTCTACAACAAGAACAAACGGAAACGAAGAGGACATATTGAACGCTGTTTGGACGATGAGTGAATCCTCATCCTTTCTCGGCCTGCTTTACTGTGAAATTATTCTGTTCAAACTTCGTAGATAATTTGAAAAAGATATTGTGAAAATAAAGTTTTTTCGCGAATTATAAATTATCGCCTCACTTCTGAGCCTACTAACTCGGAAACTATTGGTCTGACAAAAAAAATATTATTGGAGTTAGTTTGTAACAAATTTTATCCTCTCTTATCTCTCTGTTTTCTCTTGTACTAACAGGAACGGAGTTATACGCCAAAAACTAGTTTTGGCACAATTTTTCCAAAATGGCGACATGGGCGGCGATTTCTTAAAGTTGCAAATTAAGGGCTGATGTGAGTAATTAAAAAAATAATAATATTAAATATAAATATGCAAAGGCAATAAAAAATAATACGTGTAAAATATATGGCACAGTAACGACAGGAATCCTGGTTTCGAACGATTTTTCTCATTTTTTTATTTTATTTTTTGGCACTAACGAGGATGTTTTCCATCATAAATGTTGTGGGTCAACTAGGTGCTACTGAAAATCGTCTTACACAGAATTATCAATTATCCCTTTTGCGATGAGACTCACTTTTAACAAATGTTATTATTTAAATAGATTTCAATCGCAAACTCACAATTTTTTACTTGAACGATAAAGGGACGTCCAAAAATTTTCTTTCTAAAAGCAATACGTACAGTGTGTATATAAAATGCTTAGACATATCTAACAAACGTAATTTTCTTATATAAAAAAGAAACATTTAAATATATAGATCTGGGGGTTTTAATTCTATCTATAAAGAAAAATTTAGGAATCAGAACGGCATTAGATATCTCCCCCGTACACGAGATATAAGGAAAAATATAGTGTGAAGTCACCCCCAAATTTGGTTAGTGTAAAAATATAACTTCTTTGTTTTTTGCCACACATTTTCTGAAAAAACTACTATACGACTTAAATGTACTGACCCCTTACTTTACCCGCGAATATCTCAAAACGGAGGAATGAAACAAATACTACTGGAAAATTTTACATAAAACTAATGAGTGATTTCCAAGAAATGATTAATTAAAGTTTAATGTGACGAGAATATCGTTAAAAATGGGTAGGTATATTTTTACTATAAAAGTAACGTTAGTTATCAAAATATCATATTTACGATAGGCACATAATGAACACGTAATTTTGCCCCTTCTCCGGTTTTGAGATATTCGCGAATGAAGTGTTGAGAAAATAAGGTCATAAACTTCAACTGAACATAGTTTATTCACAAACATCTCATTAGCAAGATTAACAGCAGATTCAAAATAAGAGTAAATACATTTAACTAACGCTGACGTAATTGGAGGAAATAATTCTGGGGATAACGGCGATCGACTGATAAATTGGGAATGTAGTCGTTTTTAATGTAAATTAGCAAAGTTAATGTTGGATGTCAAAATAACCAACTATATTTGACATCTGTCACTGTCAAAGTGACAGTTAATAAAATTATTAAGGCCGGCTTCAAATTATATTTGACATCTGTCACTTTCAAAGTGACATTTAGGCAAAATTACTATGACTGAAACCAAATGATACTTGACGTCTGTCACTGTCAAAGTGACAGTTAGGTTAAATTCTGTTGACTGAGTTCAATTTATAATTTACGTCCGTCACTGTCAAAATGACGCAACGTGCTTGGACTAACAACTGAAGATAAATACTAGTATAAAATAATAATTGTCTTTCAATTTACGATTACACAGATCAGGACAGACTCTATCTGTTAAGAAACTAGTGTTCGGACAGACTCAAAATAACGTCTCTCAATTTAGGACTAATTCCTCTATATTGAGATGTAGAAAGTATCAATCAAATATTCAACTGATATTTAATTCTAACCTAAGTTATATTTGAGATTATTCCCTGACTGGCTCAGGAACTGATCTGCCTTTTCTAGCGTCTGCATCCCATTTTATACTAAATGGTTGCTAAGTTTGTGCCCATGAATACAAACAAAGTAACAAAGACACGTAAATACAAACAAAATATCAAAATGTCTATAGACACTCAACTATTTATTTGGGTAGTAGCGAGCCCGGGTAGAGGGTCGAAAAGACCCTACCCAGGAGGTTTGCCACTCTGCTAGCGGTGCAGGCGGGCAGGCCCAGGCGGTGGGTTAGTTGACAGTCGAACACCGTGGTTCGAAGTCCACGCTAAACTGTAGGTCCCTAAGTAAAAAGGGCCCATTGTGGCCTACTTGCCTAGTAAAATAAGTAGCTACTACTACTACTAAGGTCCAAAGAAACTAACTCTACATTATACATGTCTAGCTCCTATTAGTAAATTAAATGTTGAATATTTATTTATACGAAACTGTAACTCAAATCCATCGTTACACTATAATCTTTAATAAAGCATAACTGCATGTGTCAAAAGTTTATGGCTAGCTTTTCTTAGAATGTAAGTTGAGAATGTTAACAAAAAAATTTTAATATACATCACCTTCAATCAACTCCTCAATTTTGAAATAGGGTGTTTACATTTGAAAAAAAATATATGTTTTTAAAAGGTGACATTTGCAAGAACTCATTGTCTCAACTAATTTAACCTTTCACATCGACTCCTTATATATATTATTTAGAATAACTTTAGTTAAATCAATGAAACTAATTTGGAAAATTAGTATTTTAAATTGAATATTTTCATTATAAACGTATATTCAATACTTCCTGTAGGAGCTACAGGTGTGTAAATAATAAAGTGACTTGCAGAAAGCAAGGTGCAGTAACTTTTGAAAGTATTTAATGTATAATGGAAAATAATAAAGTAGGAAATATTAATTCGTGTATTCAGTTCAGAAAATATAAGAACTGTTTCAAAATGAATAAATTATATAATAAATTTCCTTAGCAGCACAGAATTATGAACATTTGTCGATTTTATTAATGATACGTTTTCCTGATGATATTATAATGGGTTTTCCGTAACAGTAAGATTGTCTTTTATATTCGATATTAGGTGTACGGTGTTTCAAATTTGTATCTTATTCACGATTATCAGCTAAACTTGATTAGGTATACATTCTCTTATATACCAGTGCTATCAGTCTTGTATGTGATTAAAGTTAATCAGCCAAATTTCTCCGTTTAAGAATTTAATCCCAATCAAATCAAATCAAATCAAAACAATTTTATTAACAATTAAAGAAAACAATGTATATGGCCCTCTGTCATAGTGAAAAGCTCACCTCTAAACAATACTAAATTGGGAAAAGAGAATGTCCAACTCTGCTTATTTTTGGTATTTAATGATATTTCGTTCATATGATAATGTGCCACAATTTATTGATGGTTAGCTTATATTTTGGAATAAATTTTGTGGGGAATTTTGATAACAAAAATGAACAAAAAGAAAATAAGAGAAAAGTGAGAACAAAATTTGAAATTTTGGTGCCCCTTTTTATTATGTGGGAGTGTCCTCCCATTTTGTAGGAGGAACGTGGTCTAAAGATGTTGTCTGAAAATTGGTAACGTTTGGTACGGTAATTTGTGTCTTATTCGAAATGGCGCGTTATACTCCCCTATTTGTGTATTGCTTGCGGTTAGTGAACAATCAGAAAGTTTAAATTCGTGAAAATTTTGTGAAGTATCTTTTGATATAATCCACTATGGGTACAATGTCGTTGCTAAATTGTCGTAATTCTCTTATGGGGGTATATCTTGTTGAGTTACTTATGAGACGAAGGAATTTGTTTTCCAGTACCTGCAATTTGTGTAACGTCGTCGCGCTCGCAAAATACCAGGCCGGCACAGCATATGATAACGTCGGTCTCACTATCATCGTGTAAATTAATTTTTTATTGTCTTTTTTTAGCCTGTATTGCCCGGCGCCACTAGGGTGTGTGGACTCCTGGACAGAGAATAGAGTTTATGTATCGTCACGTTAACGTGTTTTCCAAAATAGAGTCCATTATCCAAAGTTACGCCTAAATATTTTGCGTCTTGTTTCGTCTCAATTTGGCTGCCCCTCCCCCCCACCATCGAAATAGATGTAAATATTTTATTATTTATTCATTTTCCAGTGAAAACAATAGCCTCCTACTTGGCGACGTTCACCTTCACCTTCCACTTGGCGTAATACTCCGACGTCCGTACCATGTGCGCCTTTATCAGCTGCCCAGCGGCCTGAACATGGAGACTGTGGCAGTATATGCCGGTATTGTCGGCGTACATCGCAAGCTTGGTGTTCGGAAACTGTTGAAAGTCGGACACGTATATGTTATATTATACTTTTGGCGCAAGAACCGACCCCTGCGGAACGCCTGCTCTAATGTCTCTCTGTGTTGATAACGTTTTGTTCACTCTCACTCGCAGCATTTGGTCATACAAGTAAGAGTGTATCAGTTGCGTTAAATGGCTAATCCTAATCAGGTTGACACTATATCCCAAATATAATCTATAAAATTTTGTAGGATTATTTTCAAAAGCTTTTTCTCAAAACAGTTTTGATAAACATAGAAACTGAAGATGAAATTTTGTTGGATGATGATGATATTAATATTTTGAATATTATTAAATACGGATGACTGAGATAGCGTTATAGCAGGACAGATTTTTTTAATTCCATAGACAATTTTTCCTTCTTCAAAGGATTTCGGTTAAAGAACCAACAATTTCTAAGTGTACTTATGTGTACTTAGAATTTGATGATTTGTAAGTAAGAACAAAAAACAGTAAAATTTTTATATTCTGGAATAAACGATATTATTTATTATTTTACACTGCCACGAAGTAAAATATAACCGTTGCCAGTTACTTGGGGGTCAGAACTTCCTCACCGTAGTAAAACTCGATGTGTAGTCGAGTTTCAAAAAAGTCACATTGGTGGAATGTCACTAATATATTTTTTTAGACATTTCAAATTTTAAGAAGTGTCAATCAAAATTCAGATTTTATGATGTTGCCAAAATGTTTCCAAAATTTCAATTTATGGCTTTATTTAAACATTTGGACACAATATTTAATGGGTTTGTATAACAGATCTCATTTATAATCTTTCATCACGAATAAATTTTTTTGTAAAATTAGAAATAGAAATGCTGGGGCCCGGTAGACCCCGTTACAGGGGACCAATTTTGCTCATCAACGAATTCAATCTCTTTCTTGACCTCTAGAATGTGTGTACCAAATTTGAAGGGTTTATCTCAAAAACTGTAGCTGCTATCGCGAACCACACAGACACAGAGACAGAATATTTTTTCTGTCTGAAATTTTGTGTATCGTCATAATTCGTCGAGATTCGTCCAGAAATGCAATAAAAATTTTCAAAATTTTTTTCAGGAATACACCCTCACTGAGGGGTGAGGAAGTAATTATCTAAATTCTATTTTTCTTTTCACTTAATCAAGAATTTTAGACTTATCTAAAAACTGCTTAAAAAGTAATAAAAATATGTAGGTCATTATGAACAAAGAAATTAGAAATTCAGTTTTCCCATAATCATTTAAGAGAGTGATACGATATCACGATATCAACATATGATAGTTCAACCATAAAATAAGTGAAATTTACATAGAAATTTCAACGTTGTAAGTTCTAAACTGAGGTTAACTAAACTATACGTAAATCCGAATGGTGTATAATAACTAGAATTAATCACAATCAAATATTTCTTTGCTTTCGTAAATACATTTTTGAAAAAGGAAACCAAGCCCTTATTACAGAATTTAATATACAAAGATGAAAACGTAGGAAAAATAAGGAAACTAAGAAATGACAACAGGATCAAGCAAGATGCAACTATCTCATGTTTGTAGTAGAAGACAATCAAAAAAATGTATTTAACTTATTTTTCATATTATTTAGCCAGCAAGAAAATAGGAGATTTATATTTACAGATAAATGAGTTTAAGTAAATTATGGAAATTTTAAAAAGATATCGTTACAAACTTTGCAGCTTCATTTTTTCTTGAAAACAGAAGCAGAAAATAAGAATTTCCTTTCCCATTTGCGAGTCTGTTTAATGTTAGTCAAATAAAAATATAAAAAATAAATAAAAAAAAATAATATAATATAAATGAAAAATAATGAAAAAAATATAGTATTATTTAAAAAAGTGGTTGCTCGATATACGAAAAATATGGACAAAGGCCCACGCTTTTTCACAATAAATAGTATTTTTGTTATTATTTTTTATTTATATTTTATTATTTTTATTTTTAGTTGATGTTTTAAAAGTGTTTTTTAGTTTTTTTAAACTGTATTTATTTTTACTTAGTATTATAAATTTTAGTTTTAAATATATTTATTATATTGATATTTAATTTAATCAAATATTTTAAAAAAAAATTATTAGCATGGGATTGAACTCACGCAGAGTGTTGTCGCTAAATTTAACTCTTAAAAAAAAGGAATTTATTTTTTATTAAGTTAAAATTTAATAAATTTATTAATGTAAAGAGTCGTCCAAATAAGAAGTAAAAAGGTGTTAAAAATAGAATTAAAGGTCATTTTATTTAGAATACTCTGAAAGCCGTTTTTTAATATCTTTATTATTCTCTTAGTTATAGGAAAAACTGTGAAAAAGCCAGTAGTTGCGTAAGTTATTATTAACTGATATGTTCAGACCGCCATTTTGTTCCTGACAATATTACAATCGATTTTTAAACTCTTCTCTAACATTATAAGGAGGAGACAGTTCTTGAGGTGGTTGTATTTTGTACGGATGAAATTTGGGTCTTTGCAGTATCTGGTGTACAGAGGAAGACAACAAATAGAATCTAGATAGATACGTATGACCCAACACTGCAACATATATTGCTGTGTTTTGCGAAATAACTATTTTTTGTTCTGAACTAAAGAAGACACTTCTAATTAAATAACAAGCTGACAAATTCTATCAGACGAAGCCAATTAAACCTAGCTCTAGTTTGTGCTGAATTTTTGTGCATTTCACCATATAATAAAATTAGTTTAATCCTTTCTTGTACGTTATAAACCATTATTGTCAAGATACAATAGACCGAATAACGAATAGAAATAAAAAAAATCGTTTTTAATCCTCGACTTACACGTCGACTCGGTCGACCTACTTGTGATAAAAATCCAGATGTTTAAATTACGGAATATATGCAAATGGCAAAAACACAAAGTGAAATATTTTGTGCTGGGTCATTTTAAGTCTAGAGGAATACTATGCAAAGCCAGCTAATTTAAATAAATAATTTAAATTCATTTTTGTTACTGTCAAGGATCACATTGGGACTATTTTTAACATCCCATTTTATTGCTTTCACCCTAAATGAAGTAGATTCTAAAAACAGAGATACCTAAAAACGGTTTTCAGTGTTGTAGGTGTTCAAAATAAAATTATCCTTAATTTGTGGTCCCATTAGGGGTATTATTACCATATAGGATTTTAGAGATGGGTCGATTGGGGTTGGAAAGGTCAGAGATACAGGCCGCATATTACTGCCAATCTACGTCCACCATTAATTTACCGAAGCGTTTTTTTTTTATATTCATATCTCCGTTTAAAAATTATTCCAGATTAAAAATTTCGCCATGGAACCCTGTATATGTAACACATTCCGAATGTAGACGTGGAACAATCTTTGAAGTTTCCTCAAAAAAACCAGCAAGTCATAAGACGACTCAAACAAATTACAGAAATCAATGTGCGACGGGTTTCGCAAACCATACAAACTGTTCGGTTCGACATAAATGTCCTTATATTAATGCTAGAAAAATCTGGAAAAAGTGAAACCGGTTAATCGGTTTCCTTAGAAACCGGTTTCATATAAAGACTGGTATCCAAATAAAAGTCAAAACCAACTGTTTGGATATCCAAAAAACTCGACTATTCGGATATCCGAAATTTGAAACATAGACAGACTATTGGGAATTTGGGATGTTGAGAGAACTAGTTATTTATATACTAATAATAGTAATAAATAATGAGTTATCGCATCCTCAGGGTAAACGGTCCATTATTTTTTACGTAATTTGGCAAAATAAACAATTTTTTTTACATTAAGGCCCTTGGGGGCTTTACAGGGCGCCAAGTAATTTATATCTCTAAAATATGTATTTTCCTTTTTTTAACACCTAACCAAATACTAAATTGCCTCTTTATAGTATCAAAGGTAAGCATGATTGTAGTTTTCAAAAAAAGAAAAAAAAATTTAATTTAAAATAAATAGCTCAAATTTATTTAAGAGAGCAAAATAAAATTTATAAACATGTAAAACCTAGCTCTTCAAGTAACAAACGGATGAAAGTAGGGAAAAATACTTGTCCGAACAGAAAAATAAAAAGATTTAGAGTTGAATTTGCTGGTATTAATAACTTAAATAATATAGGTAACTTAATTTATTTTACTACAGGGGTTGCTAATTACGTATTAATAAAATAAATAGTTCTGAAACTTTTCTATTAATAATTTATTCATTCTATCAAAAATAATAAATACTTTAAACAAAAATTAAAAAATCACAGGGGTACTACGGCTGCAAGACTGGTAGTACGGGAGATCCAATTCTTCAAAAGAACTCGGGTGTAAATTTAAATGCTTGAAAAAGGACCAACGAGAAAAAAAAATTACATGAGTTATACTTAAAAATTAATTCTGAGTTTAATTTAATAAAAAAAAAAAAAGATTAAATAATTTTATACTATAATTTTTAAACATAATCTGTTCAAAAAAAATCGTAACTTCCAATGAAATTCAATATATTCAATAATAACAATTTTACACCATATGAATTTAAACTTATATCGTCTAAAACAAAATTTAATATATTTTAGTTTAAATTCTAATATTTTACTGAAAAAAATATTTTAATGCCTGGTGCGTTTTAACAGTACAAGAAATTTCCAAAAAAAATACCAGTTCGTAGTACGGCACAGGGTTATTAGAATTGAAATGCAGCGTAATTATTATATTCTTAATTTTTATACGAATATTTATTAAATAATTTATACGTATCATTATTAATACGCGAACCTGTTGTCTATTCGTAATTCATAACTTTTCCATTTCGAAAACGGAGCGATGTGTTCAGAGAGGGAAATTAGACGACTGTCTATGTTAAAAACAAATATTTTTAATTTTTAAACGGGGATTACAATCATGTGATTGCACTCCTCTGTGACGTCAGATATAACAAAGAATCATGCATGTTAGCAAAACATGCATTATTACAAAATCACAATATTAATTACAATGAAGTTAAAATTTTGTATTATGAAAAATGGGTAAGAGAGGTTTTTTGGAAATGTTTCACATTTTTAATGAAACACAAGCGATGAACTCCAGAACAGACATAGAAGGTCTCAGCGTGATTTACACGCATTTATTATATTTTTATGCAAATAACCATAATAGAGAAAACATACAGTATAGCACATTTCAATAGCAGATAGATATTTATCTTATAAGTTGGCAAATAATCCACTAGTATCCGCTCTCCCTTACAAGGAGCAAAGTTTTCAGTGTTTTTTTTACACAACATTCCTTTCCTTTTTGTAGAGTTATAGGTAGCCTGTAGTGGCCTCAGATTGTTTTAATTATTCTAGTTTTGATTTTTCAACAATCAACAAATTAATTATTTTCGTCTTTAACCTTTAGTTAAAATGTTTTTTATAATGTAAGGAACTAGTTTTCCTGTTACAAAAGTTCATTGCTTCATTTATAACCTCACTTTAGTAAGTACCTTTTCACTTTATTATTATAGTTTGTAATTGAATAATTTTTGTAGAATTCGTGATGAAGAAACAATAAAGTTTCGAAAGCTAGAAATTTCAAAATCAGTAAGATATCACTCCAAGATTATCTGATAACCCGCTATTCGGATACTCGGGTATACAAATAAACGGTTATCCGAATAATCGGTTATCCCTGTAATCGTTTATCCGAGTAATCGGTTATCCGAATAACCGGTATTCGGTTTAGTAAAAATTCGCTAGTAATCAAAAACCGGTTAACCAATTATACAAAAAACCGGTTTTAGTTGCTGGAACTACTTTACATGTATTTATATTAAGTGTTCAATCTCTAGTCGACACGCAGTATATTTTTCTTTTAAAGTAATAATTTATTTATATATATTTTAAGACATTTCACAATTTTTTGGTAAAAGAATTTTTAACTGTTGCGAGTACAGTCACGTCCCTGCAAATAAAAATAATATCAACATTCAGACAGAATAAATAACACACAGGTCGTAAAATTTTAACACAAATCTAGGAAAGTAAAATAATAAAATGGTAATGCCATGGAATATAAGGAATCATTTAAATATGGCTAACCTTTTTATTTTTTAATTTTTTTGTAACATAAAATCTACCTATAATAATTATGTTAAACAGCAGACAAACAAAAAATAAATTGTCTATTTTCTGCCTGAATAAATCGAACAAACACATCCTTCTGTCTCAGATGGTATCGAATTACATGTTAGACATAAATATTTCGTCAAAAACGCCGCATTGTAATTTAAATGGCATCTAAAGGGCACCTGAAGCAAATCTGATTTGCATAAAAATTCAATGATTTCGAGAAGGAATTAATTTGCAGAACGATTCATGACATACATATAACAGAACTAGTTATAATTTCTATGAAATTGACATCATTGATTTTTCAATGATTTATTCATAATATTAATAGCCGCGCTGCATCGTAGGAGGAATTGAACTTTTAACTGGGATTTTTTTGTTATTCGATTATATAAATAAACCAATAAAAATAAATAAAACCATTAAAAACTTTACTATTTTTACTACAAAAGTAATAAAACAGGCGGAATACAAATAAGGTAGGTTGGGATTTTACAGTGACTGGAAATAGGCATTTGTTTTTAGTTTCTTATAAATAAAGTGTGTTTCAATAAGAGCGCAATATTTCAAGGTTAAATAAAACATGGCTTTCTGTAGCAAAGTATTGAAATATTTATTGAGTAATAATGTAGACATTTGGGAGCTATGTACGGAATAACGCATCTTGTAAATGACCGCCACGGCTTTGCTGGCACATTCGTACTCTTTTGGCAAAATTTTGAATAACTATGTTGCATACATGTGGCGGTATTTCGTTGATATCGCGTCTAATTTTGGACTCCAATGCTTCGGTGGTCGCGGGCTTGTCGCATAAACCTGTGATTTTAGATAACCCCACAGCTAAAAGTCCAAAGGTGTTAAATCGCAAGAGCGTGGCGGCTAATTCTGGTCACTAAACCGAGAGATGACACAACCAGGGAAAGACTCGTGCAAGACCGTTAATGGTTTACGGGCGATATGGCAAATGGCATCGTCCTCCTGAAACCATATATCGTCGAGAGCAATATCTTCCAATTGAGGCACAAAAAACTGGGTTTTCATAGCACGATAACGTTCGCCATTCACCGTTACTGCATTACTTGCCTCTTCTTCGAAGAAAGACGGCCCAATAATTCCTCCAGACCAAAATACACACCAAACAATGATAAATTTTGGATGCATTGCTTTCTCATGAATCATTCGTGGATTTTCTGAGCCCCAAATGCGGCAGTTTTGCCTATTAACGAAGCCATCGAGGTAAAAATGTGCCTCATCACTGAAAATGATTTGGTCTGCAAAATTGGCATTCACTTCTTGTTGTTTAAAGATCCAATTGGTGAACCCTCTTCGTTGTGGACGGTCTGTTGGCAGAAGTTGTTGAGTCAATTGGACTCTGTAGGCATGGAGATGCAAATCTTTAGTAAGAATCCGCTGAAGAGTGGCTGTTGTAACATCCAATTCTTGTGCACGATGACGAATCGACGTACCTGGACTCTCGGCCACGCTCTCGCGAACTGCCTTGATGTTTTGTTCTGAACGACCTCTACGAGCTCGTGTCGTGTGTTTCACATCACTAACCGAACCAGTACTTTCGAATTTTTCGATTATTCCTTTCACAGTAGATGAATGAGGAACATCATTTCGACCTAAAATTGGACGCACTTTACGAATCGTGGCAATCAAACTTTCACCATTATGATAATAATGTTTAACAATCAGAACGGTACGTTCTATCGTGATATGCTCCATGTTCATTAACTCCCATCTATCTACTATCGACCTAGCATGTCATAATCTTCGAGACACCATGACAGCCAAACTGGCGCGAAATTCAAATCTTCCGCTCTTATTGAAACACCTCTTATTAAAAAAAGCAAACTTAGTATCACATTGAAAATGGTTTTAGTATTTTTCGAATATATTGATATAAATTTTTAGTCGTTAATTTTTGTTGTAATTAAAATTTGTGACCTGACATTCTGATAATGGATAATGTCCACCTGTCTTCACTGTTAGATCACAATTTTAATTATGACAAAAATTAACAACTAAAATTTTATATT
Organism: Rhamnusium bicolor; assembly: GCA_029963845.1. Classification (NCBI taxonomy): domain Eukaryota; kingdom Metazoa; phylum Arthropoda; class Insecta; order Coleoptera; family Cerambycidae; genus Rhamnusium; species Rhamnusium bicolor. The sequence goes on from JANEYF010001041.1 coordinate 91,969, forward strand.
AATGTAGTTTTTAGAATGGCAGCAAAATTTTAAAAGGATTTTATATATTATACAAAATTTGGTTTTCCAAATATTTCAAATAAATCAAAAATAAACACTGACTTCTCACAACTCCGCAAAATCCCAATATCAAGGCATTTTTTTTAAGAATTTTAAAATTGCTGCGCCAATGTACTATGTATACTAATTTCAAAATGTGTCCAGAGATGACGTTACTAGTACTAAGTCTTAAATTAAATAGACAAGTTACTCTGGATTTATTTAAACGGAACTAGATTTGTACGAGGTGGGCAAGGAATAACCAAGAAAGGTCTAGACCGCACATAAATGGATATACAGCTAAGACCACAAAAGGGCGAACACGGCTAATAGTGTGCGCAATTTCCGTTTGAACGTTGGCAACAGAGGTGCGATACTGCATTCTAGTCTAGCTGGCTTTGCACGTTTTTTAGTCACGTGATTCGGTAATTCTCGGATGTGTATTATACCGTCTGCCAATATACAATGGATAACAGTAAATTACTCATACTAATTATCATGTTCGTACCTTCGTGGGTTTATCTATATACGGTACACGATGGATCCAGGAGCCCAGTACTGTTTTGGAATTGTGCGAGTAAAGATGAAACAAGTTAGAGACTAAAGTAGTGATTTCTAAGTATTTAATTGTAATTATAGTTAAGTCCTTCATTAAGTTCTTGTTGTTAATTATTAATTAGTTAATAAAGTAGTGGGTAAGTGTTACCAGGGGATTTAGTCAACGAATCTACGGTTTGAGGTGTTTGTTATGAAAAAGACACGTAACAATATGTTAAATCTTAAAAATATAGATCATGTAGGTAATTTGACACTATTTTTCTTTATGTATACCACAAAAGTAGTTGAAAATAAGACAACCATTTTTTCATTTATTTAACGTCGGCCTATTCCCGCTACCAGACGACAATTGAATATCAGGTATACCGGGTTACACAAATAATGGAGACACTTCGCCATTTTTTCTATATTTGAAATAGTGATGAAATTTGGTATAATAATACACAGTTTTTGACTATAAAAGTATGCAAACCCAATTCCGATCTAACCGGAGGCTAACTTCGTTATTTTTAATGGTACCCTGTATATTTATTGAAGTTTTCTAATTTCTTTTTAATCCCTTTTATAATGATAATATATAATTTGAACCTATTTACTTTCGAAATGGAGCCCGATCTCGATAACCCTTTGAACTGGGTCACTCTGAGCAAAACTAAATAAATAGTTCATTCAACAATAGAAATACAGGTATCCATTTTTCATTAGTATTACCAATAATTTAGACATATGTTACTATTTTGTATGTTTGTGTTATTTTACGCTTTCAAATTTTTTACTGAAAGAAACAAAGAATACAGTCAACTAGACAATAATAATATTAAAACTATATTACAGTAATATTTTTTTTAAAACAAACAGAAATAAAATAGAAAATCAAATATGTATGATGCAAGACACAATAAACTGAAATATAGAAACGTTAGTTCACAGAAAAAAATGGATCAAGATAATATGCTTTCCCTTATCTTAGCAGTCGTTATCGGTAATAAGATCAGTGGTTAAGTACTAACTGATCAACCAAGTAAAATGAATATTTCAGTGAAAGGGATTTTACTTCTTTCTTAAAAAACATGAATGACGTTATCACAGATAAGTATAACACATATCATTTTAAACAATTATTTTCCCGGTTATTTGCCAAAACGCTGACTCTTGGATTATAAAAAAAGATAATATGTACATTATGTTCAGTACGACTGACTCGATAATGTTATTTTTAATTCTAATTACTCTGTTCAGTAAAACCAAAAATAAATAAAAAGTGAAGTGAGTTGAAGTGACTGTTCAACTGGCGAGTATTTTTGTTTTATTTATTTTTGGTTTTACTGAACAAAGTAGATAGAATTACAAATAACATTATTGAATCAGTCGTACTGAATATAATGTGCATATTATCTTTTTTTATAATCCAAATTACAGCGTTTTGGCAAATTGCCGGGAATATAATTGTTTAAAAAGATATATGTTATACTTATCTGTCATAAGATTCGTAAAAGTTAGAAAATAATAATTAGCAAAAATTTTTATCGTAATTATATTTCATTTCATCCTATATTTTAAACTTTTACCAAAAAGAGGATACCTGATTTGTTTTAAACTAAATAATTTAATAGACATTGATTTGAGACCTTTTGTTAATATGGATAAAGTATGAGCTAAAATTTAAGCTGGAATTTTGTTAATTTGGTTGCCAAATAATAAATTAAGTAGATTATTTATTTGTTGCAAGGCCTATATGATTTCTCCAATTTAAAAGGGAATCCATAAAAGTCCAAGAAATTTAACGTTATTCTTTGGGCAATTACCAATTAACTAACACGTTGTAGCTGAGTTTTCTACTAGAGAAAAATAAGTCGGTTTCTATGTTATTGAGAGCTAGACTTGTGCTGGTACAGTAGTTACTCTGCATAAAGGTTATAGCTTTAGTAACTTTATGACTGAGCTCAAGCAATAGGAGATAAGATAAGATATTCTTTATTTATCTATAGAGTACATAAAAAAAATAATAGATATAAAAACAATAGTTACAAACTAGTACTAGTTTATATTATATAGATATATAATATGGAGGAAAAAAACACACCTCAAGCAATATCAATTTGGCTGATATGCATTATCTTTTATAAAACATAAAAGTTGACTCTTAAATTGATTAACGGTATTACTAGTCTTAATTACGTGAGGCAGAAGATTGAATTGTACAACTCCTTCGTGGAACAGACTCCTCATTGTACTACTCCTAGAAGTCCTTTTAACATAGTAGTTATTTGCACTAGCCGTTCGTGTGTTACATATGTGTACGTCTGTAACAGGCAACAATTGTCGTGCGAGATATTCCAGTAAAATGTTATTAATCATTTTGAAAATAAATGTCATAGTTTGGAAGAAGAGGAACTGTTTAATGTTAAGCTATTTTAATGTATTAAGCATTAGCTGACTGCTAGTGAAACGGTTGCATCTTAGTATTATTCGCATTGCCTTATTTTGGAGAACCTGGAGTCTACTAAAATTTGTACAACTTGTATATAACACAGAACAGCAATAGAGAAAATGAGGTAGTATTAAGGTATTATACATAGTTAGTTTCAGAGCTGACTAGTAGTTAACTACAATTGTAGTTTAACTACAATTTAACTACTAACTACAAGTACTTATAAGGTAGTTGTGAATACACTAGTATTTTTTGAGTATCCGCTACTCAAATTACTTTTTAAAAGTAGTTAAACTACTAAAGTAGTTGCAACTACTAAAGTAATTGCAACTACTATTATGTGTTTTTGTAGAATTTATTTTGATATATTTTTAAAATGTTCCTGTTACTACTGATATCGAAAAACTAAAAAAAAAGTCCATCTTAAATAGTAGTAGTATGCCTATATAATTAATTACAGGCCATGCAATACTGTTGCGTATTTCTTTTATTAATAGAAACCACGATTATTAATTCCATAAAATATAAAACGACACAAAAATAGTATATTCGTATATTCTATTAATCATAAAATATACTCATCAATATCGTCTGTAATTATATATACACTGTGTATTGTGTTCTGAAGTGAGGCTGCATGCTGCATGTATTGCTATCTCCATTATTATTAAAGATAGCCAACTTTAACTTACACTTTTCATTTTCTGTTCTAGTTTTTCGATATTAGGAGAGAAAATTTTAACAGTTAAGTTAATCTGGCTAGTGGCGACGAAATCGTACAAATGTAGCCCTAAGAATATTAAATAATAATTAAATGAAAAGAGGTTGCAAATGGCAACAATGTGCAAAAATGACCTGTAAGTGTAGGGTAGGCTTGGCTGTCTGTTGGGTTATTTGCACACCGACGTAGAATATAATTTTGGGGCATTTTGTCACGTCGCATATTGACTGGCTAGGCTGGCAGTATTAGCATTCATTTTACAAATTATAAGTACAGTTTAGACTTTGCGGTTATATAACATGACAAAAAAGGCCTTCAATGTCTTAAGTACATAAGTTCTAATTACCTAATTTGTGCTGTGCAACTGCAAGTGTAAAAAGTGTACCTACAAAAAGTAGTTGTAAATGTAGTTAAAAGACACGTAGTTAAACTACTTTCTCAATCAAAGTACTCGAGTACTTTTCAACTACAATGCATTTACCATGAGTACTCAGTAGTTGGTAGTTAACTACTTTTTCAAAAGTAGTTTATGCAGCTCTGGTTAGTTTCGTAGTAGATGATATAAATGGAGCCATTTTTGCTAAAAAATACGATCTTTTTGCCGATTTTCTTTGATATATATTCTATAGTGTTTTGATCTTAAATTTTTCTGTCAATAATTTTAGTTCTAAATTAACAGTACTTACCATTTCCTCAAAATTTGTACTCTTATAGTAAATAAGAGTGTCATCAGCAAAAAGATGGATTTTACATTTTTGCAACACATTACCAAAGTCATTAATATAAAGAGTAAATAATAATGGACCCAGTACACTGCCTTGAGGAACCCCAAAGTTGTTTAACTTGGCTTCTAATAAATCCCCATTCATTTCTGTTACTTGATACCTATTTGTTATATAACTTGTAATCCAGTCTATAATGATGTTGTCAAATCCATATCTCTTTAGTTTTAATAGTAGTATATTACGGTCAATTGTTTCAAAAGCACGCTTAAGATCAATGAAAACTGCACAAATCCCAACTCCTGCTTTGTCCAACAACTGTTTCCGATCTGAAATTACTAATTGCAAAGCCGTTTTACATGAATGTTTACCACGAAATCCCGATTGATATGTGCATAGAATTTTATTTGAATTTATGTACTTGATTACTTGATCATAAATTATTAATTCTAAGGTTTTTTCACAAAAAGGTAACATATTTACTGGTCTTAACTGTTCGGCCAGATTCGTATTGGGTATTTTTGGTATAGGTACCACTTCAGATGTTTTAAAACAATCAGGCATAACACCCTTTTCCAGACTCAAATTAATCAAATTTAAAAAAAGGATACCTTATTATGTGAAAAAAGATTTTTTTATGATATCACGTCCGATTTCATCAGTGCTATATTTTTTCTTTGTTTAGTCACTATTTTATTTAGATCTTGTAGAATTATAGCAACCAATGATGTCATGCTAGAATTTACATCCGGTATAGATTCATTAATTATATCAATATCGACATCATCTGTCCCTATGCTTATGATAATACTTTCAATACTACCTACATAATACTGATTCAATACATCCGTCAAGTTGTAATTATATATTACTCCAATACAGTTGAAACTTTACAGAGCGTGTTCCCCGCTTTTTTCCCCTTCTAACTGCTTTAAGCATTTCCACATTAACTTTGGATTTGACGTAATACTATCTATATTTCTATATCATAAAATATTGTTTTCACTTCCTCGATACCTTTTACAATATTGATCAATTCAAACTAGATTCAAAGAGCATATGGCGTATCTCAAATATGGTAGAACAGATAATCTAGTGTTGTCCAACATGTGCTTATGGTTATAAAATAGATATTAGCAATTAGGAATAATAATTAGGAATGTAATAAATACTAGAGAGCTGGATGCATTTGAAATCTTAGACATCACAAAGTAGAAAAATAGGAATAGTTATAGAAGGTCTATCCCAAATATCCCGCTTTACTGGTTAGTGGGTCACGGTTCACCGAACCATAAAAATAGTTTAGGTATAAATAGGATACATTGTTAGCATAAGGTTAGTTTTAATCATCTCCAGATGATGCCAACTTGGTTGGCGAAACGCGCGTCAAGCGCAGTATATGGTGTTTTGGTGTTTCGTGAAAAACTACGTAAGAGTCATTGCTCCTAGATAAGGTGGAGTTTCGGCAATAATTCTAGGTTAGAGGTGCCAATGCTAATATAAACACTGACAAGCTTATCTCCTGGCATCTGTTATTGGTCTTGGCAGCGAAAATATGTCGACATTAAAAGAATATCGGAAAATAATAATAATAATAATATATTTTTTTTTATTTAAAATTTTAATATATTTCATAGGTACTCACTTCATGTTGTATAAAATACAATTTTTTGAAAACAAAGAAAATTTTGTGCAAAGGTATCCTGTAGATCTAAATTTCAAAAATTATTATATTGAACATAAACTAGTCCTCACTGTATTATGTACATATAATTCAGGTGCAATCGTTTGTATAATCTTACTCAGCGAAAAATGACAAACATTTTTGTCATTATTGATAATCCAGTGATTAACGGACAATGACGTCATAGAATGTGTCAACCCAAATTCTAAATGAACGTATTTAGATCTGGATACATCTACAATAACAAGCAAACTACGCACTATATAAAATAAGATAAAATTATTATCATTTTCTAAAATAAATGAATTAATAAACTATTTTATTTAATCATGCTGTATTTAATTATCGCCTGCATCCTGCACTGGTAAATAAACTGGATGGAAATGATGGAGTTAATTATTATTCACAATTCTTACTCATTAAAAGTTTATAAAAATAGAGAGAACAAAATACAGTATGATTAGATAAAGCATACAAACACTTTACCGTCTGATAAATAATTTAACTACCATCGTCGGAGTCACGCAGTCTAAGGCACCGCGGAAAATTGCAAACAATTTATACGTTTGATGAACATCCACTGGCGTACCTAAAAGGGTACAACCAGTTTAAACGAAATGAAACAATTCAAACTCGAACATTAATTTTATGTTTTAATATGTGTGTCATTTTACTAGTTATTTTTTTAATATGTAATGTGCACCTGCAGAAACCACTTAAGTAATAAATTTACGATAAACTTATATCAGTTCAATTAAATATATATTTCACCCAAATATTTATTATCACAGAAAGTCATTTAGGTCATATAAAGAGTACTATTAATAAACATTCATTCCTTTTAATAAGAAGTCAAAAATTATCAATTTCTTTTACACGCGTATTGAAATCTGAAATCTAAATTTATGAATGTGTGTTAAACAAAGCAATTAAAGAAAGTAAAAAATAAAATAAAATAAAAATACTACATGTTTACATATTATAACACCAGTAAAATACTAGACACTATTTTCTCTATTTATCACAGATAAATATAAAACACATTATGTTTTAACAACTACTTTCCGGGCTATTTGCCATGATGAATATTAGATTATCATAATATAAAGATGCCTCTATGCACCTTATGCGGGAGAAGGCCTACACATTTTGAGACACCGGACACACACCCAATATCCGAGTATGATAGGATTAATTTCTGTTTTAGAAAAAAATTCCAGTTCCTCAACCGGAGATGAAACCTGGGACTCCGGCGAGAGAGGCAAGTGTGCCTATATCTCGACCACAAAGCCATAATGTGTATACAGTTCATATCATTATTTTGATTACAACATTCGTCATGGAAAAAAATCAATCCGCATTTTATTTAAAATAACAGTAGATTAAAATTTAAAATACATTATTCGACGCAAATCGGCATCTCGTTAACTGCTAAAGCTTAATTGGCACTTGACCCTATATTTAAAGTTTAAAGCGACTGCTGAATATAAATATTTACTATGACCTTTTACTTTCAATACAAATGGGTAGCTGAAAAACAACAAACACATGAAAATAGTCATTTTCTGGCCTGAGGGACGGTTTAAAGTATATACGTGGTGTTAAAAGTATAAGTGCCAGTATTTTAACATTGAACTAAAAGTAACAAGAAGGCGTCGAAGATTTTAAGAGAAGATGTAGTTGGAAGAGGCAAATAAAAAAAGTCAATTACGAATTCTTTGCCCATCCAAGAGTTTCAGAAAAAAACTTGTGTGTTATTCCTAAAAACTTCCATAAGCGAGGACATATGACAACGTTGCATCATAAGTTACCAAGGGTCAGCTTGAGAAATGCATGTACAGTAGTTCTAAGATAGAACCAATGAGTGCTGTAAAGCGCATCATGCGTTTTTAATAAGTACCTTTATTCCGACTGTTGTAGGATTGGGTGGGTGGGTGCGTGCATGAGTGCGTGCGTGCATGCGTGCGTGCGTGCGTGTTTGTGTGTGTCCGCGATAACTCAAAAAATACTAATGGGAGACTTTCCAAATTTGGCAGTTAAAATTGTCAACAACATTTTAGATGACACATTAAATTTGGTGAATGTGGTACCACCAGAAGAGACATAATGAATGAAAGAAGAAAAAAGATATAATTTCGGGGAAAAAATTAAAAAATTTTATTGCCTTTCTGGATGAATCTCAACAAATTATAATGAAAAAACATAACTTTATGAAAAATAAATCTGTCCGCATGTCTGCAGTATCGCGATAGCAACCACCGTTTTTGAGATAAAGCTTTCAAATTTGGTACAATTGTTCTAAAGGCCAAGGACAATGAAAAAATTCGGTGATGAGCGAAATTGGCCAGCGGGACCCAAACTGTATTTGACTTTACAAAAAAATATATTCTCAATGAAAGATTATAAATCATGTCTACTAGATCAAGCGAATAAAATATATTTTCCAAGTACTTAAATAAAGCTGATGTAAACTGAAATATTTTACACATTTGGCCTCGCAAAATAGGGTTAGGATAAATTTAACAGTTTGAAAGTCTAATTTAGTTACAAAAATGTCAACAACCAAAGATTATGACATTAATTATTACTGACAGTATCGAATGATGCTGATAATCATTTATTAAAAATTTTTAATGAAACATTCAAGGTACGATATTAAAATTAAATTGAGATAAGTAAAGAATTAAACACAATGATTTTTTTTAGATCAGGATAATAAATACTGGTATAAGAAAGTTATGTGCTGGCCACATCAGATATTATAACAATGTATAGCTGATTCAAAAAAAAATCTAATTTAATTAAAAAGTTTCCTTTATTTACTTGACTGAAAAGCATTTCAAAGATTCCTAATTAAGAAAATGTTAATAACTTTTAAGTTTTTTAATACCCCTAATACGATTTTTCGAATTGAGAAAAAGGCCGTATTATATTAATTAAAATTATTTAATATTGACATAACTCTACAAGAGAACATTTTAAATTCATGTAATATAGTAATATAATAAATAAAGGTTTCATAGATGTGGCCTTCTTAAATTGTAGGCAAATTGTATATTGAAAGTTACTAAATATCCCAGCTAAGTAAACTTTAACGTAAGTGCACATTTGTAAGCATCTGACGGACGAATCTGACGGACGTTTCAGACGGACCAACCGGATGAAAAGGAATATTTCTCTTATTTTAAACACGACAAGGCACATTGATTTGCATCAGATGCATCGCAGGAGTGGAATTCCGTTTAGGATCTTCAAAAAGAATCAAATTTGTCTACGCGATACATAATGTCCAGCCGGCGAAAGAAGGTCCGCGCGGCAAGGGAGATTATTGCCGATAAATAGCCAGCTTTCTGCGAAAGTATATACTAGGAATATAGTATCTCTCCCACAAAAAATTGCCATGCACTAATTAATTTATTTCATTTACGCCTAATTATGAATGGAATGCAGAAGTCACATTCTTTCCGCGGGTTTTCTTCCTCGACCAAACAGTACGAATGATGTCATTCGGATATCCGAGTGAGTGTGCAACATGTCACAACATTGATCGGTTCGGAGTAGTCGTAATTTAGTACATACTACCCTACTACTGACAACATTTTTCTTCGAGTCACGTAGCAGATCGCAGTTGATAATAATTTTGCATCATCTTGTATTATCGACATTAATCGACAAATTAGGTGTGGAATTCTCCATACAATTTCCTCTTCATATTTATATTATGAACCCAACCTTTTTTCTTCGCTTCTACCTTTTTCTTCGTCTTCCAATACGCATGCAACTGCAAATAACTCTTCTTTTTAAATTCCCATCTCGTCCACAAAAACAAATCTCAGCTTGACATGTAATAACACGTGATTTTTACTGTTAACTCCGTAAATCGTGAAGCAAATCTGAGGTAATGTCCGATGTTGGCAAAAAAAATACGATTTGTGCGATACGTTCGATATGCTCGATACGTACAAATGTGCGCAAACCTTTATCAGGAATAAATGACAGGTAGACAATGAATGACACGGATATATTTATGCCGTTAAGTATGGACCGATTTAAGAAAAATTTGAAAAGGCAAGCATTGCGGAGTAGTGATTTTTGAGATTGACCTAAGAGTCCAAGTTTCGTTCTCGTGTAGCCCTACAAGCATAGACTTACTTATTGGACTTAACGGGCATATATTTATTTTCATTCCGCATTTTCCATTAACAACGATTTAAGAGTCAGTAATAAAACAAAAATTGTTCGTTTGTACATGTATGTAGTTCAAGTTTTGGTTCCTCTTAAAATTTAGATGCATATTTTTATAAATGAAAGACAATAAGGTAATAAGTGTATCTTGTAAAATTTTAATTAATTTAAATTATTGCTTTTACTTGCACTGACATTCATTTCACAAGACCTTGATTTTAAAACATTATTCACATTGATAAGATATTGATTACTATTTAATAAAAATGTCACTTAAATCAATATGATAGCGAATTAGTTTAAATAACAAACAATAGCTCTAAATTTAAATATTTTAATACGTTCTATAAAAGATGAATAAATTCGTCACAAGGCAAACCAAAACAAAGAGATATCATACCAAGGAAAGATATTAACTGATATTTATTAAAATCAATATTTATGAAATATATTGCAAATTACCTTCCGTGTACATCTTTGTTTGTACTAGATTGTTTCTGACATAAAGTAAAAATTGCACAATGTAAACAGATACCTTTTCAGGCCCCAAATAGCATATGCAGTCGCTCTGTGTCTGTTTATGTTATTTATGTGTATGAGAGCAAAAAGAAACGTAGTCACAATTTTTTTTTTTTTTAGATTTTAAACGCAACACAATATACCGGTTGTAACAAATAAATACATTATGAGTTGATGAAAATTATACATTTCTACTATTGCCGAAAATATCTACTTTTGAAATTGATTTGCCGTCTACACTACAGTAGCTCCATATTCAAACCTCACGAGTCGTCACTGTTTAAAGTAAACAAGGTGTCTCACCAGGAACTGCATCGATCGATATAGAGAAAAGTACACACCAGAAAATTTTGAAAATATAGGGAGCTACTAACGGTAGTGTAGCGAATACAACTGAAATAATTACAAGCACCAGGCACTTTCGGTTATACCGGAAGTCGATACCAACTTGCTTAGTATAAATGGAACATCCTATATATTTTAGAGTTTTCGAAAAAAAGCATAAAACATGATACCCTCTATGCCTAAACTCAGCCGTTTTGACATTTTAAAAAAATTATGACAGGTGGAATGGTTTACCTCTATAACTTTCTTCGTGTAAAAGATACTCATTTGCTTTTTGGCACGCAAAAAGAGCATAAGATGAGCTACGCTATACATGTTAAAGAAATTCAATAATAGTATACCAAGTGTTCCATTTTTGACGTTACATTTTGTAAACTTCAAACCGTGAAAACTTGCTTAAGTCAAATGGAATATCCTGTATTAGTTTACATCGTGTTATGTATAATCAAATTCTTTTTTTTTTCTGATATAAGCATTGTGGGGGTTTAAGTTACAACTTTTTGAAATATTTGCAATTTTCTTAGAAATTCAAGAATATTTAATAAAAATTTTAACAAATTAGCCATGATTAGAAACAATCAGTAATGTCAGTCATTCTCTTACGCCAAAAAAATGCCACCGCGTTTAAATTACACCCACGAAGACTTTTTTGAATTTGTTTATTATTTATGGAGAATGTGATAAAGTAATTCCTGGTGAGACACCCTGTATTATATGTATAGAAAGAAATATGAAGATTATTGCAATGAATATTGACATTTTTTCCTAAAGCTGGAAAGAAAGTCCATATTTTTTTGGACCGTTTAGTTTTGAAAATGTCCAAGTTTGCAAAGTATGTGCCAAGTTTTCGGTAAGACGGCTTTTGTAATTTTATGCTGTTGAATAGTTTGTTTAAAAAAATCTTTGAAATAAAAAATGTAAATATAACTTAAAATTAAGCAATTTTTGTTACAAAGAAATCAAAACAGCAGTTGATATTTTAAAATCAATATTTACTAAAGATTTTCTAAATCATCTTTGTATTTGTCTTTGTTGTCTAGTATTTAGTTGGAATTAATAAGTGCTTTGTTAAGCGGTAGTAATAATACACGTAATTACATTTTTTGAAAGTGACAGTGTGTTATCTCATTAATAAAACGCAGAAGTTTTGTACTTCACCTCTACACAAATATTTGTTTAATTAGAAGATTTTTTATATTTCTTGTAGTACACATCGATATTAACTGTTTTTATTGAAAATTAATATATCGTAGGCAAGACTGCAAAACGTCGTATCTGCAATTTTTTTTGAAAATGAGAAATTGATTTCATTGGATACATTATAATAAGGTGTACATGTCGTGTGCATAAAATTGCATTCATAAAGTCCTTAAAAAATTAAATATAGCGATATGAAAAAACTCGTATGTATTGACCTATGTATAATTTTCGTCTGTTTCTTGGTTAGAGAAAAAGGCACATACAAGGTTTTGCAGTTTTACCAACGATAGGAATATCTTGTAATGTTTGTTTCTGGTACAATTTATTGGGAAAACTCCTCAATATCCATTTATAATGTATCTATAAGGCGCTGTTGTCACCAAAAGCAATTAGCAACGGCAATGCGATTACAACCCAGATGCAAAGCGAAGTAAAGCGACTCCGAGTTGAGTTGGAGCCGAGTTTTTCAAGGCCTATTACAAAACATACTGGAAATATTGCTCCCACTACTTATTAAATTATTCAGAGCTAGTCTAGCATGGAACTTTATCCCATCCAGTTTGTCGGCAGTTAAGGTAGTATATATACTACCTTAACCGCCGACCAACTGGGTAGGATACAGTTCCAT
>JANEYF010001041.1:110000-357500 GCA_029963845.1 Rhamnusium bicolor
ATATTTTACAAAAATCATTGACAATCCCTCGAGTTCGAATTTTCAACAATTAAGTTAATTTGAAGTAGCTAATGCTTTTCGGGAATATGAGGATATGATTAGTCGAAATATGTCAACGATGTTGTAATACGTGGAATGAAAGACAGAGGCATCAATAGTGTTCCAACGCCGCCTCCGGCCCTTTTTAAACCCGTCAAAAATTTTCGCCCCCCGTTTCCTTTTACCCCCCCCCCCGCCCATTGCGAAAAATGCAAAAAAATGCCGATAGAGATACCAAATAAGTGCTGATTTTTCAATAGGGCAGTTTCAAAGAACCACTGAACTCTTGCTTCAGAATCGCAGCCATAAGTTAACGTTTCAGTATAAACTGGTCTGTGGAAAATAAATGGTGAGCTCAGCAGGACTATTTATCAAAAAATAAGTTTCTTTGGCCTCATTTTGTCACCGAGAGGTAAGACTTGAGTGGTGCTCAGTGAGATGAAGAATGGAATCAAGCAGTGTTCAGTGATATAGAGATCGAGAGGTAACGTCAAGAGACTATTTTACGTAGATATAAAATTATATTTTGAAACCTATTGACACATTCCAAAACAATATGAAATGATAAAATAGGTATTTTTATATACTATTCAATAAATCTGAGACATGTGGTTTAGATAGCTTCAACACAAACTTCAAGAAGACATCGCCCACCTAATTCGAAGCATGCTCCGCAAAGTTGGAGAGTGTGTAAGTGTGTTATTGCGTGGAGCAATAACTGTTTGGCAAAATATCATTAAACTGTCTGAATCATATATTAGGTGTAAATATAACATAGTAAGTGAAAAGTATGGAAATGAAGTTATATAGGAGTTATTCCATATGAAATCGTCTAATCGGTAAAGCCAGCTTATTTTAGATTTTGCTCAAACTTTGTGAGAACCTTCTTTAGGGTTCCAAAAAAAGAAATCCACGTCATTTAATTTTCGCATGCGTCAGTGCCCGCCTGCCTGAATTAGAGCATTTAAAAAACGTCATTTTTATGCTAGAAATCTACACGTTTAAGATGGTATTTCAAAGCTAAAAGAAAGTAGTTTTTGTGCAAAGAATATAAATTCACACAATCAATACTCCCGAAACATAACACGGTGCTGAAAATACGTGTATTTTACTGATATTTCGTGATTTTTAACTCACAGTATCTCGACTGTTGAATGCAAAACCTAATATATCTCAGAGATCAAGTGCACATATCATGGAAGAAATAAAACCTACAATTGACTCGTTCGGCCTACTCTTTATAAAAAAAATCTCTGCTTGAAATTTTGAAATTTTAAAAAATCGCATTATTTAGGCTATAATATGAATGTGTTAGCTACGAGATAAAAATATGAAACTTACAGGATATTTAGTTCTTACCTTGAACTTCAAAAGTCTGTAAAGCTCGTTTTGTTATTTTCATCCCTTGTGCGTGTACAGGTGGTTTAAACGAAGCAAAAATATCAGTCATTTGTTTATTTTTAAAATAGTTTTAGCACTGTGTTATTTTTCGGGGGTATTGATTGTGTGAATTAATATATATATCCTTTGTACAAAAACTACTATCTTTTAGCTTTGAATTACCATCTTGAACGTGAAGATATCTTCAATAGAAAAATTTGTACAGCAAAAATATTAAAGCATAATAATGACGTTTTTTAAATGATTTAATTCGGTTAAGGGGGAACTGACGCATGCGAAAATTAAATGACGGTGGATTTCCGTCTTTGGAACCCTAACGAAGATTCTCACAAAGTTTAAGCAAAAGCTAAAATAGTGGAGCAACAAAAATTTTTATTTTTAGATGATTTCATATGGAATGACTCATTGCCTTAAATATCAATTTTAATTAAACACATTTTCTACTTTCTTATACCTAATATAAGGAAATTTAGTAATCGTGATCGTTTTTCGACCTCGAGATTTTGATTGATTTATACGTTTTGAACCCTCCTGAATCCATTCTGACTATTTTACGAATGATGTCTGTCGGTGCGTGTGTGTGTCTGTGTGGAAAAAAGAAAAAAGGTACAATTAGGGAAAAAAAAATTTTTAAAATTTGTATTGCATTTCTAGACGAATCTCGACGAATTATAATGAAAAAACATAACTTTATGAAAAAAAATCTGTCCGCATGTCTGTAGTATCACGATAGCAGTAACAGATAAAGCTTTCAAATTTGGTACACTTGTTCCAAAGGCCAAAGACAATAAAAAAGTCGGTGATGAGCAAAATTGGCCAGCTGAAAAGGAGTCCACGGGACCCAACCTTTTTTGTATTTGACTTTACAAAAAAATATATTCTTGATGAAAGATTATAAATCATGTCTACTATATCAATCGAATAAAATATATTTTCCAAGTACTTACTTAAATAAAGCTGATGTAAACTGAAATTTTGTACATATGTCGTCTCATAAAATGGGGTAAGGATAAATTTAACAGTTTAACATTTGAAAGGTCTAATTTAGTTACAAAAATGTCAATGCCAATAACAAAAAATTATTAAAATATATGACATGAATTATTATTGATAGTATCGAATTACGCTGATAATTAATTATTTAAAAATTTTAATGAAACATTTCAAAGTACACTATTAAAATTTAATTAAGGTAAGTGAAGAATTAAATAGAATGATTTTTTTAAATCAGAAAATTAAATATATATATTTTTTTTTTTTTTTTTAAAGCCGTAAAATCATTGCATTGTATATTTCTTTAGCATTAATGAATCGTACATTTTATTTTCTATATTATGACTATATAGAAATACAAAAGTGCTGTGTAAAAAGACATTTTATAAAAAATTATGATGCATCAGAAACGGACTACGGTAATTTATTGAAAACCTAATAAATAAAAAGGATGGATAAAAATGTAAGGATTATTCCTATTCGCAGAAGCTGTGTCCATAAATCATTAATAGGGCTTAGGTATGCTTTCAAATGCTTCCACAGCAAAATTAAGTGGTTGTAAGTCTGGTGATCGAAGTGTTCACTCCATACATCCTGTTCTTCGAATCTAATGACTTGGGAAAGTTACAGTTAAATAGCATACTAACTGGTAAGATAATTAAATTATGTCATTTTCTGACTTTGAATTTGTTTACTTCATCCTAAATTAATACGAATTTTGTATTAAAATATAAAATTATCCAGGGTTTACACAATACTAGTCTGATTGCTTTGATAATATTAACAGAGAAAGTTCAAAAAGCAGATGATTTCATAACACCTTTGGTAGACTTTGGCGAACGATCATCTCGTGGTTTAAAAGAAAATCTAGTTTAATTTTTTATAAGAAGTCTATGATTAAACTATACCCTTATTGGTACATATGTAATAAAAACTCACCCTGTATTTGCATCCAGGACGTTATCTCGTGTAATTATACTGTGATAACTATTCGTTGTTATCATTTTTAAAACGACGCAATTGATGACGAAAAGGTACGTACCTGTGCGAATTAGAAGAGCGTAATTTTAACAAAGGAATCAGGACAAAGGAATTGCAAAAACTTTTGAAATATTTCGTAAGATATGGACTTAAATTATATTATCGATTGTTCATCATCACATATGATAATCCGTCTTATTTCAACTTATACGTACTTAAATCAAAGGTATGGCATAACTAGCGAAAATTTGTAATAAATGTCCTAAAAAATTAACCTACACATAAATAGACATAAAACTGTTTGTCTGTATGTTTGTATGTCTGTATAGATGAAGCTTGTTGGTCTGTCTCTCGACCAATTCGTTCGAGAACCTGCTTAAAACTTGTTTTAAAATTAATTAAAGCTTATGTAAAATAATTGTATTTTCTTTATCCTGATTTCAGTTTACAAATATTTCTAATGTTTTAAAAGTTCAATTCTGGTAATCCCCATTTTAAACCATTCTGCATCCTATTTTATGTCAATTTTTCCACAATATGAAATATAAGTTATAACCCAATAGAAGTTAAGAGCCATTTACAGAAAACTTAAACCAGTAGTGTATTTTCAAAATCATATGTGCCATATTACTTACACTAGAACTTCCAAATTTAAAATGATACTATATGACATGTTACTGAAGCGCATGAGAATACAATATGTAAATTAGATGTAGAGTAGGTGGTTACTCGGACACTGAAAAAAAAATTGGAAAATTTCTTTAACTATTGTGTTTAATACTGTATGTATTAAGACTGTATTTGCCATAATCCTATGCTCAGGCCATAAAAGAACTCTTTAAACATAAACTGTAAAAGTTATGCGTACACATTTTAATAAGTTTCCTGTTAAAATTTTCTCAAAAAAAATTTACTTTCAGAAATAATTACACTGAGAGGTCTGCGCTCTGAAAACTATATAAATACAACTTTTATTGCATGTCCTGTATATACACATATGTTTGTTTCGCCTCATACTTGGAAGTTAATTTAAATGTGTAGTAACTGTTAAAAGTATTTAACTGCATCCATCATTATATCTAAGGTTTTTCATTTCTTCAGTGTAATTTTTAACACAGTTATTATATAAAATTATGTTATAAATTGCCTACTAGAACACATCGTAAACACCTTAATAATCTTGCATAAAGTAAACTATAATTACATAAAATTGTGTTTGCACACAAGCACAATTTTCATGAAAAAGAGTTACAAAAAGTATTTTCAAACCTATTATGATGTATTAATATCATCACTCATGTAAAAGCCGTTTCCCTAATGATGCATTACTTCCCCAAGGTATCATTATATAGTTACAAACTCTCAAATATACCATCATTAATATTCGGTGCTATTTAAAAATCATTTGTTCTAGTTATTTAGTGGTTCCTGTAAATAATCGTGAATATCTCATAAATTCTCAGGAATAGGCATCAGCTCATGCTTACAAAAGTAAACGGTAATACTATTTTGCATCGAGTAATAGAAAATATACAGAGGGTTCCATTTAAAAAAAACGAGAACAATCAAATTGAACACCCTGTGTATTGCAAAATGTTAAAATTTAAGCAGTAGTATCCTGAAATCTTTATCTAATACACTTCCTAGGATGTATTGTATTATGCTGAAGTTTGGATATAGTTTAATTTTTTAGTATGGAGGCAATTTTCAAAAGATTAATAATTAATAAACTTGGCAACACTGCAAAGTCCATAAAATTTTGTACTTGAATGGGGAAGGAAACTGTGATTTAAAAATCGAAAAATATACGGAATGTTCCATTTAGAAAAGGTGACTGTGCTTACCACATTTTCTTGGATCTGTATATCTCCTAATAATTTTGGACTGTAGAGGGTGTCCCAAAGTTCCCTCCCCCGGGCCTGTTTCTCCTATACTAGGTTTACTGGAAAAAAGCAAACAAAGCCGTTTTAAAGGTGGATGGTCAAACTTTATTTTTACGTGGTATTTGTGTTTTAAGTCGAGCGGCCAGAACAAAATATAAATGACGTCGCGATGCCGTGAGCCGCTCGACTTGAAAAACAGAAACCACGCACAAATAAAGTTCGACTACCTACTTTTAAAACGACTTTGTTTTTTTTTTCATTAAACCTAGTTTAGGAGAAAAAAGGTCCGGGAGAGAACTTTGGGACACCTTGTACAGTGAATCACAAATAGCTTGTAATCAATGGTTTTGCCTATTTCTCAAACAGATGGAACTAAATGAATTGCAAATTTTTTACCTCGTTTCTTTTTGAGAGAATTTCAATGGGGTACGTCCCATTTCGATATATCTTCCCAAATTATCATTATTTATTTTTCCATGCCACCTTGGTTTTTTTATGGAGGTCAATTATATAAATGTCAAAACAATGAAAATGCATGACATATGTCATACATGGAAAAGCATAAAATAAAAGTATTACTTTTATGTCATGCCATAGAAAAGCATAAAATAAAAGTATTTCTTTGATGTCATTAGTCATTAGAAATTAGTTAATTTCCATGGAAAACAAATGCAATTGCCTTATAGAGAAAAATCAAGGATGCTTGGACTACATTTCTCTCTAAAATCTAATTCTACGTTAAATTTTGTAGTGGTGAGAGGTATGTGAAACTTCTCATATGGTCCAAATGTTACTATCCGACCGACATCATAGATGTCTCTGTGGCGGATAGCGAAGCAAGTACCGAGAGCGGCGACCTCTAGCCCAGGTGGACTAAACTACTGTTATTAAATATGATTTGAACGAAACAACTACTCAGCTGGCAAATACCCCGACCTGCATTGGATTATACCTTCAAATCATGATAGATCGATAGCCAATATCATTTGTCAATTCCCTAACCAGACATAGATCGGTTTCGAACTTATTAGTTCTCCTCACTATGCCATAGGTTATGGAGCAGACAAATGATAGTGGCCAACCTGCTAGTCATATACTGACTAAGGTAAATTGAGTAGTGGTGAGAGGTATGTGAAACTTCTCATATGGTCCAAATGCTACTATCCGACCGACATCATAGATGTCTCTGTGGCGAATAGCGACTTGCGAAGCAAGTACCGAGAGCGGCGACCTCTAGCCCAGGTGGACTAAACTACTGTTATTAAATATGATTTGAACGAAACAACTACTCAGCGGGCAAATACCCCCAATAAATTTTGTCCCAAAAACGTTTTTACCGCATCAAAAAACTTCTACTATTAAAAATACCATGCCAGTTGAAAAGAAATGCAAAAACTCAATTTTGACAGATAGTGCAAGAACGGGGAGAGATACCGTTATGGGACATTCACCAAAGAAGGTTGACGTACTGACTGGACACACTTTATATCAAAATGAATGAGATATTAATGATAAAGAGAAAATATACAATTACTACTAAGCACTTTAGAACATTATACAAGATTATGGACATAATTTTTAATATCGTCTTGACTTGACTGTATTCTCCACCTTGTGCAAATAAATAAATATACGTCTTAGTTAATGAAATGATATGACATTTTTTATCTAAATTATAATTATAATTACTCTATTTGATAATGAATATCCTTCATCAAGCTAGGACATGTATATAATAACAGTTACACCAAACAAGTCTTATCTATTTATTTATTTATTTTTTAAAAGATTATTTGGTTTATGATCTAAAGGAATATAAGTACAAAACATAAATTAAACAAAAAATTTATATATTAATTTTGGATGGGGGCCTAACTTTCCTCGACTCGGTAATTTTTTCTTAATAAGTCGGTCTAAAAACTTTTCTATTATATATTAATGTAAATTTAATATTACCACTATTTTCATTTCATGGGAAACAAATGCAATTGCCTTGTAGAGAAAAATCATGGATGCTGGGACTATTTTTCTCTCTAAAATCTAATTCTACGTTAAATTTTGTTCCAAAAACGTTTTTACCGCATCATTATTCTGAAGAAATATACACGGAAGATGGCAAATATTTAGCTCCATATTAACTTTCTGTCTCTATTATGCAACAGATGAGTACACTGAAGAAATCCTAATCGATTATCAGTCGCGATTTACACCTAACCGATCTATAACAGAATTCAGGAATAGGCATGACACAACATTAACCTGTCAACGTGAAGATTAACTATAAACAAATTTTTCATAGCGCATAGAGAAAAAATGTTAAACGATCTTGTCTTGCTGGGTATACCATTTAATGAAACACATGATGGAGGAATCTAAAATGATAGTGTTAACATGAAAAGAGCGACCCAAAAAGGAGATGTTCTCTCATATGCTCTCTCTGCAATGCTCTTCAACCTGGTGTTGGAATCTGTTATAATAAAAATTGAAACAACGATCATATAAGAAAGAAATTCGTTGAGTTAGATGTATATGTAGATAACATAATTGTGATAAATAGAAATAAGAAAGTTTTAAAAGGAAAACTATACGACGAAACACAACAGCGTAGTCTACACAAATAAATGAGGAAAATATAAAATACATGGAAATAAAAACAACAAAGGGAGTAGACCATACTCAAAGGTCGAAAACTATACATACACATGAGCATGTTAATATCTTTGTTTACTATTAACAACTCCAACAGCATGACATAAGAAATTAAGTTTCGCAATGTGGTGTGACCAAATGCTCAGCTCAGGGTGTTTGAGCATAAAATCAATACACCCATAGAAATGGTGGTTTCTGGCGTATTAGAATTAAATGACCTTATATAAGGCGCGCTAACATAGTACGTTAAAAGCTCAAAAATTATAGCCTAGTTAGGCTACGTTTCTAGAATTCACGAGGAAAGAACTGTGAAGAGGATTATGAAACTGAAGCAAACTGAAGAGGAATAAGGGGGAATCCAGTGACTTACTGGTGTAAACAAATGTTTAGGATGTTTGAGCATAAAATTTATAGACTCATAGAAATGATGGTTTCTGGCGTATCAGAGTTAAGTGACCTTATACAAGGCGCTAACATAGTACGTTAAAAACGCAGAGTAGTTGGACGAAAAGTGTGAATGAATACCTGAAAGTTATGAAAGTTAGAATCCGGAGGAGCCGAGTTAATCAATGGACTGAATGGAAGAATGTTATTAAAGTGGCTAAATCCACTTTGAAAATAAAAAAGAAGAAGAATGTTAACTCTTTCTACTTACTGACTGCTCGGAGCGCAATTAACGTTGATGCAGAGCCTTCTTTAAACTTGTTTGGCAAGTGCCATAAGACAAATTCGTCGGTTGACTCAACCTCATCATAGGTTTAGATGGATCGTTTTCCATTATACCTCTAACATTGTCGACCAATTCGTCTGTTCCTATTTACTTGGTCTTCTAGAACCTCGAAAATATTTCAAAATACCAGTAACCAGTTCAGGTGAAATTTTGACAACACTTGACGTAACAATGTAACTACAGTATTAATAGTCTAATCCAAGACATACCTTCGAAAATTCATAAGGTGCCCTGATCCTGTTTTTTGTTGAGCTCTCGATGATATATCGGTCAAAACTATTTTTAAAAATAAGTATGTATATATTTAAAAGATTTTTCATTTGTTTTGTGCAGTGGCAGCTCGTGATAATTTTATTTGGGGGGCTCTAGTTTCTTAAAAAACATGAACAACAAAATAAAGACTCACCTTCAGTCTCTCGGTAATTTCATCCAAGTAGAACTACGATTTTTGATAACAAAAGAAAAAGTTTTATGTACATATGTACAAAAAAAAGTTCACAATACTATAATAATCACTTAATAATGCGAGTAAAAATGTTATTGCCTATACACAAAATCAAGTCTTCTGTTTTTCTGTTCTATGACTTTTCGTCGAAATTGCTTATGTTATGGATAAAGTTCTTATTCGCTGATATCATTGCTACAGCATTAAGGCGTTCTTCATTCAGTGTTTCTTAAAAATGTCTTTATTCTTTTAATAGTTGAAAAACATTTTTCTGATTCAGCAGTAGACATCGGAGTTGTCACAATAATTTTTAGTAACAACCGTTTCGCTGAACGTTTCATTTAAACCATTTTCAGACAGCCAAGAAAGCATGTTTAGGCCACCTACAATATTTTAAAATCTGTTCTTGAATAAATGACTTCCAATTCAGTCCTTAATTTGTCTTGTTGTAACATTGAATAAGATTCAACAACTGATTTAAAAGTTGACGTCGGTAATTTCTTTGAATAATTAAGAACATTGTCTATATTCACTAAAGATGCGGCTTCTATATGACCTCTGAATGACAATCTGAAAAATTATTGTATCACACACTTCCTTAGCAATTATGGAATTTCTATTTTCAGGATTAATTTTTCTCCGTTTGTTCTCATTGTCAATATTTGTAATTTCTTTTTCTATCTCATCAGTTGAATTTCTAAAAGATATAATTTTTTCAAATTCTTCAGCTTTTTTTTAAGGTCAATACTCTATGTATTTCTTGCTTGAAATTGATTAAATATTATGTCTACATGTGGAAAGATTTTGTGAAATATTTTCTTTGAAATATACCTATTTTTGGTCACCGGCTCGTTGTGTTTTATAATATTTTGTCTATAAACTGTATCTAACGGAACTGCAATATTTACCGAGCCTAACAAAGCCAAATCCGTAGTGCAATTTATATGATATTCAGAAATTTCGTGCTTTTTTATTTGCTGATTTAAATGTTTTAGATCTTAAAATCCTGTTACCGACTATACCTTGTCCATTCCGACAGATCGGAATACAATAGAACACATGAAAAACAAAACAGAGCAATTACCTTATCACATCCACAAATTCACTGAATTTTTTGTAAATTTCCTTAAAAAAATGCCTCGTGAAAGTACGTGTCCCTACCTTGTCTGGTTCGTTAAGAGTCAATTCTGGTATTGGTCGTCCAAGTTTCTTGATTTTTACGGCAGAGTTTTAAAATTTACTTTCAGAATATTATTTATACCATTTTCAGTCATTTTGCCCTCAAGCAACTTAAAATAACACAAAAACACTCAAAACAGTGAAACCACAAATAAATATCGAGAGATAAATCGGCGAAATGGTATAAGCACTACTACACTACACAAACGTTAAAGGCGCACTGCGGCTCTGATAACTTGAGCCTTCTGTAGCGTTGTAAAAACCGTTCTCCTCGCTCGGTTTGTTTGTTCATATATTTCTTTATGCAAGGAAAGGCTCATATGAGCTGAGCCTGCTCCATACTCTCTACTTAGAGTTATAAGTAAAGCTGGCCGAGGTGGCTGGAGTACAGCCTCGGTCTTGCGCTGGTGTCACACGTGCAGATTTAGAAGTGATTTACGCTGCAGTCTTATTTGAAAGGTTAATGCGTGAGATTGTACCTATAAATTATACATAATGTCAAACGCGCCAAAGGGTAAAAAACGACCGTACGCGGACACAGTGAATAAATTTATCGGTGAATTTTCGGATTTATTCTATGACGGATGCAAAATAATTTGTAAAGTTTGCAATCAAGACTTAATGTGCTGGCACAAAACAGATTGTCGTCGTCATATCAATACCGTGCAACATCAAAATAAAAAAAATGGCATGCCTTTGACAACTTAGTTTATGTTTGATTTATTGTTAATGTTAATAGCCTGTAATATTCCGCTACACATACTGGATAAACAACCATTTCGGGAGTTTTGGAATAAATACAATCCCCAGGTGAACTTACCAAGTCGTACATCGTTACGTAGATATATTCCAGCTGTTCGTGAAGACATTGTAAGTAGGATTAAATGTGGATTAAAAAATACACGGCTCTGACGAGACGACAGATTGAAAAAAAAATTTCATTTTAAATATTATAGTACGTGTACTGGACCCTCTTAAACCAACATTTCCACTTTTACTAGCTAGTAAAAGACTAACTGCGTGTACTGGCGAAATAATTACGCGTGTGGTGTTGGAGACATTCGAAAAATTTGAACTTTCAACGAGTCAAGTATTGATGTTTGTGACTGATGGTGCCGCGACAATGCGCGTGGTACGCCGTTCTCTTCAAAGAGACAATTGTAGGTTTTTACATGTTACGTGTAAATTGCATGCGTTACATCTTGTGGCCGAAACAATTCGAAAATGTTTTCAAGAGGTAGATGCATTAATAGCAAATACAAAAAAAGTATTTCTCAAATCTCCTAAACGGCTTCGAGCATTTCACAGACAGTGTCCTGGTATCCCTGAACCACCAGAGCCGATTCTTACACGTTGGAGAACGTGGTTGAAAGCGGCTTTTTATTATGCTGAATATTTTCAACAAATAAAAGCTGTGATACTACAGTTCAACCCTAACGAGGCTGCAGCTATTAGGGAAAGCCAGACAAGCTTTCAAGACGTTTCCCTTGAAACAGATTTAAAAACTATTAATAACAATTATAGAGGACTACACGGCGCAATAGAAAAATTGGAAAATAGTTCGTTGTACTTAGTGGAATCGCTGCAAATAGTGGACGACGTAAATACACAGCTACAGGCTATAAATGACGCAAAAAATAATCGCGTTAGTGAAAAATTCGAGAGTGTATTACAGAAAGATCCTGATTTTAGCAAATTAAGACAAAAAAAAATAGACAGAATAGTTGAAATTAAAAATTAAGACAAATTTGTGAAGGTGCATCTACAACTTCGTTAAGTGAGTTCACAGATTGTTTTACTTATGCCTGTATTACATCCGTAGATGTCGAACGGTCATTTTCAAAATACAAACATATTTTTTCACCAAAGCGAACATCGCTGACGGAGACAGCTGTAGAAACATACATGATGCTATTATACTATAGATCTTCCCCACTTTGTGATGACGACAACCAAACTACTTCATAAATCTGTTTAAAAGGGTGAGTGTTATACAAATTTTTATAAAATATAACATTATCGTTGAAATTTATTTCCATTTACTGTACTTATTCAAGTATTATGATATGATGTAAACATATCAGTCATGTGACGGCTCTGTCTGCCAGTTGACCTCGGCCAGCTTTAGTTATAAGTTGTCGGTCAGTACATTATGCGACTTTATTGTACACATAGCCGTCGCAAACGGGTAATAAATAACTAAGTTAAAAAAGATATTAAATATAAAAGAACTGAAAAAAATATACATTTAATTACTGTTACATTTTCCTAATAGTAACTTGGGAGGCTCGAGCCCCTGACCCTCTATGGAGTAGCCGCCACTGGTTTTGTGACATTTGCTTCTCACGCAATGTTTTTTTTTATAGTAAAAAAAGTTTCAAGTAATTCATTAATGTTGTTTAGTCATTCTTTAATTTTTTTTAATGATTGATGGTATTAAGTTTGAACACCAAAAACTGGGCCACGCTGTATACGTAAGGCATCATGTGAAATAAAAAGTTAAAAAAGCGAGTAAAAGAGCCTTTGGAAGAAAATTAAAATAATAATTTTTTCGGTTGGGATACACCTATTTTACATTTCACTGTTATAAAGAAATTAACAAGGACTCCCATCCTCTCCTATCTATAAATACAAATAAATAAACCAAAGTGAGAATGAAGCCGTATCGTGGCGTCCTCCGTGGTGGTATGACGAACTTATTTTTATTTGGTGGGGGAGTTAGTTTCAGTTCTGTTTCATCGTACACTTCGTTTGTTCACGTTCCGTTTAGTAGCGTATGAGCAACGTTGGTGTGTTGTAGTGTTTTATACCACTTTGTACTCGACGTATTTACGTATTTTTCGTAAATATTCGAAGTAAAATTCGTGAACAGGAAAAACATTAATAAATGAAAATATAACATTCTGTGAGCGATATTGCAGTACAAAATTTAATTTTCAGTGTTTTTGGACCTTTTTTTTTCATCAAAAATAGTGCACCTAATTCGAGTTTATTTTTTTACCTATGAGGGATAACCTGTTTTAGTACATTACGAAATCGTGTTATTTGTAGTTTTGTAAAAAAAAAACGTTGCACCCAAGAAGTGTCAAGATAGTATCAGCTGTAAACCTAAACTCGCGCATGCTTTGCCCCACTCTTATAGGCTGGTGGGGATATAACAGCTGAGAAAAGATACAAACTCAAAACACGAAGTTGGACTTGTCAGTTGAACTGCCGTTGTTGTGTGGTATACGTTAAATATGCTAAGTATAGTCGAGTGCTAGGCACTTGAGGACTTAGACAAATTTTTCAACAAACTTTATTAGTGACAAACTTGTTTCTCAGTGGAGTGACTGTGAGATATTTATTTCTATTTGGATATGGTGCCTCAACAAAATATGGATGCATCCAGATCAGAAAGCCCAACTAGCAGTGGCCAGCCACTATTTGGTTCACAATTAGTTGATAAAAATTCATCGACACCCTACTCTGATGCCACTCAGGTAGGTTTTGATGATTTTTTTTTGTCAGTGTGTTAGTGACTAAGTGATATAAATTGGATAACGTTTTTCCTCGTATTTTATCTGATGAAGATTTTGGTGCTCGCTTCGCGATTATGAAAAGTTGATTTGATTAGACAAGAATGCCTATCAATATCTGCCAAAAATATTGATACTGCGTTTAAATAAGAAATCTACTTCAGTTGTAATAATCTACTAAAAACACAAATTTCCACAAATATTTTCTGAAATCAAATCAAATAAGTATACCTATTCAAGAAGAAAAAAGGCAATAAATTTAAGATCTACCTACCTGAAATTTGAAAACGTCAGAGGTCTCGGTAATAGATATTTTCAGCATTCTTAAAATTAATTGATGTACTTTGAAAAATAATTATATATTCAAAATTCATGAAATCGAAGGAAACAATATATAGAGCATTTTAGAAGTGAAATACCGAGTCAAAAATTACTTCAAGTTCTATATTATTTTGATTCAGTGTTAGCTTTCTGAATATTTTTTTGTAGACAGAAATTTTATTTTCTAAAATTTTTTTAGAATATAGCTGTTGGTTATTTGTTCCACAAAAATTAATTTGTAATATCTGCAATCGTTTGTTTTTATAGATGTAACCCAAGTACAAATAGAAAGAATCTAAATATTTATTAAATAGCGGAAAACATGAATATACCCAGCTATATATAAATAATAGTGACACTTCAGGGAAACGCTCGCGTTTTGGAATATATCCAAAAAGACCTCTTAACGAAATAAGTACCTACATTATTTTGGTATGATAATGTAATTCGTGAAGAATAAATATTTACTTCAACATTTTATATTTTATTAAATAATAACAATAACCTTACCAAAAATGCAGTTATTGTACCCTTAGTTAATAGTTTGGAGCGGCTCCAAACATGATTTGAGGAGAATAATATAAAATGTTTCCTTAACATTTCGGATACGAAATCTGTTCCCTTTCCCAGATTTGCAGCTTTTGTAAAATATGTGTAGCCTGTAGCCTGAAACGCGACAATATAAACCTATGTTATTTATTTTCATATTCATAGGTGCAGAATCTTGTGCTTGAAATATTATAGGTAACTGTATTTTTGGATATTTAATCTTAGAACAATTATTTATGTGACACTAAGAAGGCTCAAGAAAGAAAAATGAAAGTTGAGAAAATCCAAAAATATCATTCAGACATTTTAATACTGTTCCTGAAAAAAACTACCGAAAATTTAATTCGATAAGATTCGAATATAAAATAAATTTTACTCATTAAAAACATTCCTACATACCTATATGTAATGCTCTGTAACAATGTTAAATGTTTAATGGTTAAACAATAATCATTATAGGTATCAATGACATTGCCTCCAATTTTCTATAGTATGTGAACTTTATTTCAAACTTAATTGCAACATAAAAAACGTCGGTTACTTTGACAGTGGTAAATGGATTAAAAAAATCCGACGTTTTTATGTTGCAAATAAGTTTGAAATAAACTGTACATATTTGTTTTATTTGGAATATTTAATGGTAAAAGTCAATAATTGACCCATTAAATTATTAAACTAAAATGACCTATGGAAGTATTAGTTTTAAGTGAATCAATCTAGATACTTCACTTTACTGAAATATAAATAATAAAATGTTAACTACCTAAGTCATGATTACAAATTGAATTTAGTTAAATAATAATAAAATAAAATAGGTAGGTGGCCTTGAAGTACAAATAAATGTTATTAACTGGGTACAAATAATAGGGCAACTTGTGCATGTATAAGAATTAAAATTGACATTATATTACTTAAAAAATATTAAAATTGTAGGCGGGATGAGAAGTGTCGGAATATAATAGCAATATCAAAGAAGATTTATTAAAAAATCAGTTTCTTGGAACTCTTTAAATTTACTTTCGTTCGCTTTTCGCACAGCGCGAGTTGAACGAGTATTAAACTCTCTGAAGGTTGCCAATTTTTCGCACGTGTGCTTTTTGAGTAGGGAGAACGGAATGACGTCGCTATTTCCTTTTTCGACGTAAAATTTAATGTTAAAGATTTGTTCAGACAGATACTACGGTAAGTCGGAATACTATAACCTACATTGAACGATTTTCCATCCTCAATTCGTAAATAATAACGATCGCAAACATTCTTTAAGACAAAAATGATCATAATTTACATGTTTTTCATTTTCAGGATATAAACGTCCATTTCCGTTATAGTATTATTTATAAACTTATGTGAACAAGTCCAGATTTTTTCAAAAACATCGTTAAAACGAGAATTAAGATTTGCGCCAGACCCGTGAACTCGAATATCTATGTACATAAATCAAAATCACGATCGAAAAAGATTGTCCGCACACGTGTGTTCGTGGTAGATCAAATTTCCACTGTCTATTGGGCTTTTCGGGTGCAGAAAAGTTTTAACCAGTAGTTTGTCAAAATCAAAATTAATTTCAAGCAATGATAATCGAGAAGTTATAACCACTGGTTAATACTTGCACCCGAAAAGCCCTTATGATATTGTTAAATGCGTTTATCAGAGTAAAATGTGAGTAATAGTTACAACGACCATTAGGTATACCTATGTTACCTTGAATCAGTTATAATAATCAAATATAATAATAATATGACTATTCGTTTTAAGTACCTAGGTATCTGATAAATTTTATTTATTTTGATTAATTTTATCTAATCCTGTGAAATACCCACTTAATCTAGGTATATGTATTTTTTTAGTTTACAGACAATCTGTCGGTGTGCAAAAATTACCCTTAGATAATAACAAAATATATAAAAATATTAAGCCAAATTTTGTTATTAAAGCTTGTTAGATAGGTAGATAGACCGGGACTTGAGAATTTATTTATATAATTTTTTAAGCATATTCGAAACGAGAATTAATTCAATCACATAAAAACACGAGTAATAAAAGTTTTTTAATTTGTTCTTGGTACTTGTCAAATTTATGATAAAACCTGGGATAAAACCTAAAAATCTTTGTCTGGCTATAACTCTGGGTAGGATCTACCTAAAATTTGTTAAATTTCAGCCAGTTCCCGAGTTGAAAACATTATTGCCTTATGACTATTCTGTTTGTCCTGTGCCATGCAAAATGTTCTTAAAGTTCTAACCTTAAAAATTTGTAACATAAACTTTTCTGACAGTGATGATGAATACCAGTATCTGGTCGGCATAAGATGTAAAACGATGTACATAAATGAAAGAAATGGATAATGTCGTGCCATTAAAATAATGTGAAAATAATTATACAGAATCACTTGAAAGCTTGAAATAATAAATCTCTATTAAAGAATGTTCAACTCGATGTTCAACAATGTAACATGTCAGCATTTGTGGTGACAACAATCAGCTGTTTTAAGGTGCATGGCTTTTTCAAGGTCTCACTGAGTCACATTGAGTAGTTTATCTAGTAGTTTCAACAGTTGTTGGATATAAAAATGTTTAGTAATAATTGTAACCTTTCCGACTACGGAACTATAATTATTGTAACCTTGACTACTATTAATTTTATATAGAACGCTTACTTTTTAATTTCGTATGTATGTAATATTAGTAATGCACAAACTGATAAACGTGACACTTGTGGAATATGCATTTTTTATAATTTTATCTTATCGACTTATAAAAATTAATGATCTCATACAAAATACAATGATGTGTTTGTTAACGCGAAAGTGAGGGTCCACTGGATTATTAATTAATTACTTCACAAAATTTATGAATCTGACCGCCCAGATCAAGCTGCTTGTAAACCTGACTCAATTTACAATATACGTGTGGCATACAAAAAACAACTCGTAATATAATAATTATAATATAGTATTTAAATTTGAAATATTACAATATGGAAATTGTTTAAAAGATACCTGCAAGGTTAAACAAATTGGTAATGATAATTTGTAGGTGTATCAGCTATCTAGTTATACTTGCGAAATGTGGCTATTTGCATAAATAATATCTTTTTAATTAAAAAAACTAGTTCCTGTAGATAAATAAGTAATAAAAGTCTCACGTTTATAAATAAAAATGGCTTTAGTGAGCTAAGTACGATAAATTAATGCCAATAAATACACTCCTAAATACAGCTAAGCACAGTTTTAAACGTGGCCATCAAAGTACACCTACATGGGTGCATATTTTATTTTGTACATTCATTTACAAGCAAAACTAAATTGTTTATGCGAATATACCGAGTGTTTTTTATTTATTGTGGTTTTGCTGAAGTTACTTTTCGAATTTACGAAAATACGAGAAAAAAATATAAGTAAGTACATAAGGAAAAGATATTTGCAATATCGTATTTTCGTACTATGTTTTGGGGCAAGGGAAATACGTAGATGTTAATAGTTACTTTGTACCTGCGCTGTCAACCCATAAGGAGTCATATAAAGCAGATATAGAATGTATGTGTGTAAGTTAAACGCGGTATGAGGGTTATCGTAAATTCCACAAAACGCATTGAAAAATTTTATTATTTTTAACACGCTTTTATTAGCTTCACTTGTATGTTTGTTTGTTTGTTTGTAACCGACTCTTTGGACTCGATTTTGATCCACTTTAAGCGGACAGATTTAATTGAAACTTTGTACACTTACGAAGAACCGGTAACAATACAATAATTTGATAAGTTTATATCATTATCCTGATCAGGATCGCCAGTCCTTTCCTCACGTATCCTCTGCGTGAGAGCAAGAGGCTTAATATTGTTAGTATATTCCGTGATTCTCAGTTCGGTCGTTGGCCGAGCGGGCAAGTCTTAGTCGACGCGAAACGACGGACTCCTCGGGCGTGAGTTCAAATCCCATGGCTGAAATAAAAAAATATTTTTTTTTCAGAAATATCTGTTGGATCGTAATATGTTATAATATCAGCATCAATAAGCAATATAAATATAGTTTAAAAAAACTACAAAACACGCTTTCATAGCACATCAAATTAAAAAGTGAAAAATAAATATAGTTTAAAAAAAACTAAAAAACACGCTTTTAAAGCACATCAAACTAAAAAGTGAAAAATAATTATTAATATAAATTGAAAACAATAATGAACGAAAAATACTAGTATTATTGTGAAAAAAGCGTGGGGCGCTTTGTGCCATATTTTTCGTATATCGAGCAACCCACGCTTTTTTCACAATAATACTAGTATTTTTCGTTCATTATTGTTTTCAGTTTATATTAATAATTATTTTTCACTTTTTAGTTTGATATGCTTTAAAAGGGTGTTTTTTTAGTTCTTTTAAACTATATTTATTTTTGTAGCATTCCCCATCATAAGCGCAACATATAATTATGTGGGATGTATTCCTGACATGACGGAGCATCGTACTGATTGTATTTGTTTTTTTTCGTCAGGCAGAAGTGGCTGTTGTAAAGATTGACCTTATTTTGTTTGTATTTCGGGTACCTACTAAGTAAATCTGCTTATTATGTTCTCGCTTTTGCTTATCTTTTCATCTAACATTCTATTAAAGTAGATATTGTTTCCTCTGTTCTGTTCTCTGCAAGAAAAACGTAGTGTAATACGAACGAGTACATATTACGGGTAGATAAACTAAATGCGAGAATAAAGACTGATAATTTGCTCTGCATGGTGAGTTTTTGTTGCATAATTTCGCAAATGTGCAATTTTAAACTTTCACTATAAATCGAAACGGTAAACTCATGTTCTATTGCAGTTATAAAATTAGGTCATTAATAAAGCGAATTTACGGTACGGGCGGTACGGCATAATCATACATCTGTGTCTTATCTATTATTTTATTATCTTAAATTTAATATTTAGATGTTCGTAATTTATGATACGGACGTGAACAAGTTAAAAATTAACTATCGGATAGTTTCAACGAAGATTATTAAGAAAATAAATCTAGGATAAGATATTTCCTTGATTCTTGAAAGTAAATAAATATTACACGTGTTCGGTAAATTTAATGACAACATAATTAATGAACGTATTTTTCATCAGATAATATTTATCGAAGAAACAAACTAGCGCGTGTAATTAAAATTGCTAAATAACGACACTGTGTGTGTGATCGCGGGTTTGATAAAAATCTTGATTAAAGAATGACTTCGGCACGATTAAACCTGTTGTCATGTGATTATGTACAATAATTGCAAAATTCATTATACGATAAAGTAATCTGCTTGAAAAATTATTGTTTCTGAATGAAATTTTGTCTCTTGACGATTTTATGAGAGAAATTGGCTCAAGCGCTTGTGAGGAAATTGCTAAGAAGCACGAAGCACGAGAAGCAACAACATTAATCCTGAGTGAACTTCAATCGCGAAAGGTAGGTATTCTGGGGGAATTTCAATTGCGTGGTATTTAATATGCAAAAATTATGATATGAGTGTAACATTTTTCAAATATTATTTTTATTTAGTTCGAAACGGTAGTTAGGTAATAAGTTAAAAAACATATGATTGACTGAAATCAACAAAACTGTATAGTTTAATACCGAGTTTAATACTATTGTTAACTTGTAAACCTGGAAAGAAATATATTTGAAACACTTTTTCAATTTTAAGTAAGTGGATCTTCAGCGGTTTGAGGATGCCACACATTTTTAGATTTGTATCGTTGTTTGGTTGCACTTAGATAAAGTTTTGGTTAGTGTTCTGTTTTTATTTGTAAATATTCAGGAAAATATGTCAATATTAAATGGCCTTGTGTATTTACACAATGTATATCTGTGTTATTTCAATAGGTCGGTCGGTCGTCTGGAAAAATATTTACCTGCTGCACAAGAAATCGAATGGAAATTATGGAACAATCTGCCCTGTATTGTCGATATTATTATCGTCTTCACTTTTTTTTACCTATCTCGGTTTGTTTGTCTGGATATGGTCAGTTTCTCCTTACAGCCTCGTCAACTGAAATAATTAAAATAGGAAATTTACAAGGAAATTTCGCATTGAGTCTGGCTTATCTGATAAGCAAGATTTTGAGATGAATGGCCCAAAGTACTTTCAAGGAATGATGTCTGCTATAATTAATTTTATACTAACTTCCCTCGACATTTCTCTAAAAATTTTGGAAATTACGAATCATTTCTATATTTTTTTCTAGAATTACCTCTATATGGTATTAATAAGACCTATACCTAATTATTCTCTGCAGGAACAATGGAATAGGTATGCTACACGTCACAAAAATAGTTTTAGGTTTCAAATTCACTTTAATCGCGTACCTATATTTTTTATATGCCTCTTTACGTATAAAATTATAATTGAAATTTTCGAACTACACCATTTAATTATCCATATAAAAACGTGCCTGTATTACTATTACTTAGTAATTGTGCGTAAACGACAATATCGCATTCACTTCTTACCAAGGTTTAATTTTTTCGTTTAGTTAGTTCCGGAAATGGAAATTATAGCACGGGATTGGTAAAAAAAATATTAACACTAATTGTCAATTATGAACTGTTGAAGCATTACAAAAGTCAGTGTTACTAAAATTTCGAGTAAAATTTTACTAAACTTACGTAGCAAGTTAAATTAATTCTTAGGTACCAAGTTAAATTAATCCATTTTAATTTCTCGTATACATACGTACAGTCTCTTTCACCAAAATATGTCCGAAAATGGAATTGAGTGTCTTTTTGGGAGGGTGGTTTTACTTTAAATATCTATAAGAAATTTTAGAAGTATTTTCAGAACTTTCTCAACATGTAAAATGTATTTTTCTTTTGTTTCTCTTATTTCGGTGATTTTTGTTATCATGTTGGTATGTTAAACTAAATTAAAAGAAGCGGAAAAACAATTCAAAGGTTATATGCATATTGAGGGATCTTTAATGCTTACACATACATATATAGAAATTACGCATTTCCTTACAGGAAACGATAACGATATCATCCGTAGAAGGTCATATATATTGACAAAACCTTGTGTATTATTTTGTATTTTCGTTAAGGAAACGAGTCGACCTTAAAACACACTGTTATCGATAATTGCGAATATAATATGTTTAATCCAAAAATATTTAAAGCAGGACTCAAATAATGATTTGTAATTAACAGTTAATACAACATACAGTAGTAACTTTTTTTTTTTTTTGAAAAAGAATCGGTAAAGAAATAAATTGAAATCCTGCGTATATTTTCTGTACGATATAATTGCAATAGTTTAAGTAATTAAATTAGTAAATATCAATTTAAGTTAAAAATATATTACTATGATACAAATTTTCATACTCCAACGTGCAAATAATATGATTTACTAATTATAAACACAAATACCTAAAAGTGTGAGCACTCTGTATAAATTGAGGTTGACGGATTAGTGCATGTCTAAATAAAATACCCATTTATTCAACTAATATAAACAAATTATGATTATGACAGACGAAGAAAAATGCATTGTTTATTTTGAAACAAGATAACAGCACAAATCCAAAAATGTCATCTAGATTTATTCCTTGCTAAAATATATTATGTTGGTTTTAACTCGCCCTGTCAACAGTATTTCTCATAAACTGTTTGCCTTTATTTAATAAAGCCTTGCGATTTTTATAGTGATTGATACTATTAAAAACTGACTTAAAACAATAATCTGCTTTATGAACAATGGTCAAAATACCGTTATTCATATTTTAAATGACGCTGATATCGAAATAACCACCGATAATTATAATCCTTTAGTTATTATATTCCTTTAATTATTTTATGATATATTTTTTATCCGGCATATTTTTTTGATGATAATATACCAGAATGCAAGTACTAAGGTGTTTTCAATTTCGGTAAGCTAATATCAATACGAGAATAGAAAGTGTATATAACCTGTTTTGTAAGTTCAATAATGATTTAAATGGAAGAAAAGAAATAATAGCCAGTATTTTCCACATAATACAAAGTTATTATTTACAAATAGTACGAAAATAAAAAAGAGCTGTAAAGCCAGCCAGTTATAAAAGTTGGTTGTACTTGTGCAGAATAAAAATGTAATTTTTACCGCGATCTAGTAGTCCATGAACCGTATGACCTGCTGCGATCTACCTCATCTCTGTTAGTTGTTCAGTCGTGCCGTTGTTTCTTCAGGGCTCAGGCACACTTGATTTATTCTGAAAACCAGTTCTTGTAGCGAAGTTTAAGTGTGGTTATTAGATATTTTACATTCTGGGTTTTATTGCATATAGATTATGATCCTGATGATAAATGGGAGGAGAATTATAAGATCTAACTGAGTCTTGTGCAGTTTTCAATTACAGCTTTAAGTTTATTTTATTTAATACCGTTAGTATGCCACGTTTGGGATTCGGTTCTCATCCGATATGGCTCGGTGGTAATATATTTTGACGATAATCGATTTGGATGCCCGTTTCCTACAATCAGGTTTAATATGAATTAGTTCTAACTAATGATCTTGCCAGCTTATATTTTGCCTTATTTGATGTAAGCGATACTGCATTCATTAATTATCCACAAGAATGTACCCTGCAGATAAAAAAGAACATCTGGAGCGTGGGATATGGCAATACAGACAAGTTTACTGCGTAAAGTAAATTTGTATGTACACAGAATTATATAGCATTAAATGTATTTATTATAGAAACCAATGTATTCCAATTATGTTTTTGCAATGGAAATGTGAAGCAAGTTTTCGGAAAATACTGGCACTGCTTGACTGCATGACTATTTTGTGTAGACGATACAATTAAAGTATTGGCGTAAATATATTTATTATACAAATAATACTATTCACACACGATTCGATACGTTAAGCTTACATAAACATGTTTTGAATATGCCAGTCTCTGAACATATTCCGTAGGAATATGTCTATACCACGTAAGTTACAATACTAATCAACAGACGTAAACAAATCCCATAGCCCTATTAGAGGGTACATGCGGCATATGATGGATGAATGGGTCTCCTTGTCGGCTAGTTCGACCGCATTTGATAATAGATTAATTGGCTGTGGAGGCCACTTGAGAGGCTCTGTAATTGAATCACCAGGCTCTAGGGACTAGAAGTCGGTAGGTTTTTATTTAAAGCAGTTGGTGTAAGAGTTGATCAAGCAGAGTTGCTAGAGCTCATCTAACAGGTCTATGAATTTAAACTTGTAACAGGTCTGTTGGAGTTGATAGAGTTAACAAACCTTCCTCTGTGTCTAGGTTCTAGAATCAAAATCAATGTTCGAATTCGGCTTCATTTTTAGCCCCATAAGAAATACATAGCCTGTGTTCCAAAAAAATTTCGATTTTTTCTCTAAAGACAGTACATGGGAAAAGTGGTCTAGAATCGGCGTGCTACAGCCGCTGTAGACTCGACATTGTTATTACGCATGTGACATACGCCCACACCGACTTGTACAAACAGACTGCCTAAGTTTGAGCTGAACAGCGCTCAAAAATGCTTTGGTATTGTTGACGTCACTTACTGATCATAGACCAACGTTATGCCGACCTCTGAAGCTCGCTTGTTCTGTCGGTACCTTTGCAGCCATGAAAATATATCATCCATCGTCTTGCAGTAAACTTTATCCTGCATAGACATAGAATCGGTCTTCAATATTGTTTTGTTTATTTTTGTGATAATGAGGTTACCTCCCTTCAGAATACTGAGGATACTAGTATATCCAGTTTGGCATTTTCACTAAAAATGTATCCAATAATTTATTCCAGGTAATGAAAGAATTGAAGAGAAAATGTAGTCCAATTTGTCTAGCCTATTAAATAGATTACCTTTAGATGTTCCCTGAAATATATTTTTAGAGTTAATTTAGTTTGTATCAGTTTGTATCGAGGTTTGTATCAACATAACTAAAGTAGACACATTTAAAATATTTAGAAGTAGCAGGTATTCGAAGAAAATTGGTTATATAAATTATATTATTGTAACGCCAAGGTAAATAGATTACATGTTCAACATTTCGTTCACTTTGGAAGTTGAGTAAACTGAACTGTAGTGGCAGGAAATTAAAATGGTGAAGTAAATTTGTTTGTGTTTGTTTTGTGAGACTTGCAACTTAGGTACTTACTCGTCTTTTATAGCTTTTAGAAGACTTTGCTATAAAACGCGAATATAAACCTGATGTGTTCTCTTTTTTTTCAACTTTGGTAGCGCATTTAAATTTTGTTATCTGCATACAAAAACTACAGCCGCGCGTTCAGTTAATAGTGAATTAAAATCCACTAGAGCGGACGTTTTCAGTAACGGTCACATAACATTAAAAAGCATTAGGGGTAATAATTTGAAAAGTATGCATCCAAACTGAAAATCGATACACAATTTACTATAGATTAGAGTTGGCTTTGGACGGTTCACTAGATAATCACGCCCTCTGGCGGCCTCTCTGACAACGCATTATGGCCATTTTAATTACCCTAACGACTGGACTAACAGCTTCCTCTAATCCGATTAAACGAGACCGGAATAAAGTGTTATCTTCAGTGCTGTGGTAGTGCCATATCGTGCATTAATACAGGGTGATTTTTTTGACCGGCCATTAGAAGTATCTTGAGAACGAAAAACATATTGATCTGAAAATTTGGCTGTGGGTATAAACGGCCAGAATCTATCTAATGAAAATATTTTCAAAATTGTGACATTTCCCGGTATACCGGAAGTTGACCTCAACTTCGTTATTTTAAATGGAATGACCCAATTTTTATTTATTTATTTTTTTGATTCTACGTAAGATTCCCTATGCTTAAAATGAATATTTTTCGAGATGTATTTTTTTTTAAAATTTTAGCAGAAAAGGTACAAAACATAAAAATTAATATCGCATTAATGGTAAGACGTTAAAATTTGTATGCAGGTACAGGTACAAAACATAAAAATTAATATCTCATTAATGGTAAGACGTTAAAATTTGTATGCAGGTAAAACAGAGTATTGAGGTAACCTAGTATTAAATAGTTTAATGTGGTCCTGAATAGAATAATTCAGACACATTGCGTCAACAGGTGACGGACGATTAAAGTAACCGTAGGTGTAGTTTGTTTAAAAGTTTGAGGATGTCTAGAATTTGGACGAGGAACGTTTAAATTAAATTGGCTTAACAGATGATTATTAAAATTAAAATTTTGTGTAATAAGATAACAAATTGAGCTTGCCTACGGTAACGGTTATCTAAATAAATTTTATCACATTGAGTTAATAATAATTCCTGAGAATATCTGATAGGTGGATATCTTCTATTCATTTTGAAAGACGCAAATTTTAAGAATTTTCGCTGAACACAATCGATCATTTGCATTTGGATTTCATAATCAGGGTACGAAATTATGAATGCGTACTCCAAGTGCTAACGAACAAAAGCGTAATACAGGGTCATTAGCAGGTTTTGGAAACCAATCCGGACTCCAGCACCGATAGCTACTATTGCCTCATATGATTGAAGAAGGACATACGAAGACAAGTAAAAGCAAAAATATGAAATGAATAATGAAATACGCTTGATACAATGTATTATTCAGAATGACTATTCTGCCATCGCATGTGGCATACATGGTCACAAATAATATTCGTTCTGCATTTAAATTTGAGCGATTTTATCTGTACAAGGAAGATGAACGTTCCACATCTACCGAGGTTAATAGTGCAAATTCTATATAGTTCACATGGGCAGGCACTGACAAACCGCGCAGATGATTTTCACGAATTTTATGCATTCTTTTGTATCCCTAGTTTATTATTTACAGCTTACTATTTGCAAACAGCACCATGAAAGTAACCGCATGCTTTCATCTTGCTAAGATATCTGAACGGGGGAAAAAGTGCCCAGGTGTCTATAAGATAACATAGGAGTGTCCCGGTTTCCCGCAGAGTCCTGCACCTTTTTGACGCGATACTGATCATATTGGTTGTATATATTACAGGCTCGATAACAGGTATACAAATAAACATACCACATGGATTTTTATGGAGTGTGTTTATTTATATTTATATTGTTTTCATGTGCCGGCTCTGAAAAATGGAAAATATTTCTGATACCTGGAGGGATCATTAGTATATCCCTGGAACAAAATTAAGAATTGCGGATGATAAACTCCAAATTTTTAATAACTTTTGCAACGATTGCGTGTATAAAATTAAAATTTAATTGTGGTTCAAAAATTACTCCTACATTGGGCGATGCAGGCAGGTGTCTTCCAGGTTATAAGGAAAGATTACCGGATTTTGTTTTCGAGAGACCGGCATTTGCTAATGTTTAAATCCAAATTATTTGTTACACATGAGGTATTGATTCTGACAAGGTTAAATTGTAATTTGAGACATTTATCTATGCTAGAAATCGATTAGTATGTTTCTATATCGTCGGCATATAATAAATATGTTATATCTAGGCTGAATGATATTATTTATGTATTCCTTAAACAATAAAGGTTCAGAACAGATCCCTGTGGTACACTCGATGTAACGCTTCAGTCTTTTGATTTATAGCCTTCGTGTTATACAATCTGAACTTTGTTATTCAGGTAGGATATCTAGTTATAATGCATTTCATAAAAGAGTTAGTTATCCACTTTTCATGATGTTAGTCCAGATCGCGTAATTTTTAATTTCCTTCATAAATTGAATTAGTTTTACATCTGTATCATAGCAGTGAAAAGTTATTTTTTCATTTCTATCTGTGCATACCAGACCTCTTTTGTGAACCATTTTTTCAAGCCCTCTCAATCTGCCGTTTGCTTTTGTCCAAGTTTCCCCATCTAGTCTTTGCAATTCTTATCCTTCAATGGTTACGATGTAATCCATGTCTGACAAGATCTCCCAATTTTCAGTGAGTTGTAGGCTTCTACGCCTTCGCTTGTGAACGATTTCCAAGTTTTCTTCGGATATCCGACCAGTTTTCATTTTCCGAGATGATTTCTCTTCGTAATAGAATTAATAAAATGCAATTTTTTATAAGATACCTGTGTATTTGAAAAAGTCAAGGTTTTTTGTATTCTTAATTCGCTTAATTCATATCGGAAAAAAACTGTATTATTTACTGATTTATTTATATCTTGTGATAAGGCTAACAAAAAAAGTGGAAACTCAGTTCAAATTCATTAATTAAAAGTGTTATTTCCGAAGGTCGCGATAATAAAAGTAAGGTAGTAATGAAATATAGAATATTACATGTGTAATTTCCACTTTCGATTTCATTTAATTAACGTGTAATTCCACGCAACAAAGTGCAATTAAAGGTTTAGTTAATTACCACTCATTTTTTTTTAAATTTTTGTTGAGGTATCGATGCGTGTTAAATCGAAATAATTATCAATGTGGGCCAAGGTGTGATGTTAGCATGATCATCATTGTTGATTCTAATTAAATCAATTTCGTAATTTCATTACGATGAATAGATCATCTCTTCACGAACGTAAATGTAAATTGCAAGTTAATTTATACGAGGACAAATAGAATTATGATTTATGGGTAGTCGACCAACTTCGGAATGAAGGACCAGAGGCACGCCGCACCTTGGAGACGTGCCCGATAATTTGATCGAAACAAACAAAGTGAATTAAAATGTATAGGCGTATTTGGGAATTTTGGCTACCAAAATTTGAGGTACTTTTGAAGCATCTGATTCTAAGATAATTATCTTTGGATCTTACTTTTGAATATGTATCCTTAGGAAATGTTTATGCTTTGGAAAGAATTTCCTTAAAGTACCTCTGAACCTGTCAGTTCTAAACATAAGCTACCTAATAAATCAAACCAATTAAACCTTATCCAAATAACAAATAAAAGGAATTTAATGAAAAGAGGAACGACAGGAAAAGGCGGAGACACAAACTTCCCATCCTATTGTCGATTGCTGTTTTCACTAATTTTTTTCTGTTAGTGGAAATTAGTGGAAATCTGTATTTTGTACAAGTATCAAGGGCCCTTAAGACCTGATATTGTTCAGCTTTATCTGAGGTAGTACCACCAGTTTCAAATAAATAAGCAGGGTAAGAAGCGTGGCCAAATTGTAATCTTTTCAACGTTGTAATATATTTTTTTCAATAGGAGAATTCGTCGTTCCACAATTTGTTTGTGACACAGAATTAATTTCTATAAATCAGACCATTTTTATCCAGAAGATATTCTGCATGAGGACTTTCCATAGCGAAAAGATCAATTAGTTCATTATACTCCAACCGAGATCTCAACTTTATTAGTAATCCTTTCTAATCCATCTTCTTCTTTAAGTAATCTTCAAATTTTTTATGTGGTTTTAATCTTTTTCGAGGGGAAATCAACCTAGTATTTTGTACACCAGATTTCTTGACTGTCAGTTTCTTATTTTCACTTGGATATCGTTAGATTTCTTAAAGTTTTCAAATTTTAGGTGTGCCTAAATTTATGTATTTCGAAATCGAACTCAATAGATTTCATCTCAAAGAACCTCCAAAATTTCAAGATTTATTTTCATGTATTCATGGAATTTTGTATGATTTTATATAAATTCTTGAGATTGCATAGGACTTCAATGAATTTCTCAGAATATCCTTAGACATTTCATAGGATTTGGAGTGATTTATTAGACTAGTTGAATTCCTGTAATTTTATATATGATTTCCTGGGAATTTGGTAAGTTTTTTCATTTAACTTTTCCATCAATAATTTATACTCGTAATGCCTTAGACAAGCGCATTTATTGTTTTTTTTTTAAATTTCGTAGAATTCTAAGTTTCCTAAAAGTTTTTTTAAATATGTATATTCTTT
This sequence comes from Rhamnusium bicolor, assembly GCA_029963845.1. Classification (NCBI taxonomy): domain Eukaryota; kingdom Metazoa; phylum Arthropoda; class Insecta; order Coleoptera; family Cerambycidae; genus Rhamnusium; species Rhamnusium bicolor. The sequence goes on from JANEYF010001041.1 coordinate 139,488, forward strand.
ATTTCATTGGATTTCTCGTTTCCATAAAATTTTCCAGATTCTTTAATACACTACAATAATAGAACGACTTGTTTCAAATATAATTTTATTGTATTTTAAATTTAAATAGGTATTTGTATAGAAAATCGAGAAGAATTAAATCATGTTTTTCTGGTGCTGGTTTTAACGACGCGCGACGTTCTAATTGTTTGTTATATTATTAGCCGTATCTGCCATTAAACGAGCAAAAACTTTTAATTATCCAAAAGAATAAATTTTGTTTAGAGGACTTTCATTTGCAGCTAGCTAAATGGATTCATTTCAGAAGGAAATACCGAAAACAAGCAAAAACTACGGAGTCATTTGTTCCGTTCTGTTGTCTTCTCTGAATCCGACCACAATAAACGACGTCATTTGTAAAATTAATTAACCATTGAAAGAAATATGCTGGGCACGAGCTATAACAAAAATCAAAATTGTGAATTCGAGAAGAGACTAGCAAAAACATGCAAACTCATTGAGTTGTGCGTGAGACAAATGCCAATCAGTTCTGCGTGTCCACCATGACAGCAGCGCCACACGTGATCCGAATACGTCACAATATTTCTTTAGCTTTTTAAAGCATATTAATGCTTTCTTTTTCATCTTATTCTATATAACTAAATTGCTTCATTACTTCCACATCGGAAGAATACACATGTTTCATTATAGTCTGTTTATTTCATATTAAAGTTTGTTTTTTCTTATTTTCATTACAATTATTATGGAGAAGAAAACAACAACTCACATACAGTATTTATTGATTTTTAATCAATCAGCATTCTTAAAATTATGTTTTATTGTACTTATGAAATTAAAGTTACTCAAGAAACATATTAATACAACTAAAACAAAACGAAATACTCGTAGTAATTTAAAAAACGTTTTGAAGCAAAACCGGGATTTGTTTTTAATAAATTTCAGCATTCTTAACAAATCTATGTTTCTATTGTACTTACGTGAAAACTTGTACATATTTATAGAAATTCATGTAATAATACGTTCTTATAGGGTAGTGGTGAATATTAGAATTAAATGTCGAGGACATGAAAATAGAGTTGTTAATTAACGTGGGTGTTAAAAGTTGACATGAAAATAAAGTAGGTTAATATTGGCTTCATCATTGTTCTACAGCTCAACAGGACAGTTTTTACAAGGCCGAAATAAATATATAGGCTAAAATGTTTATCCCTGGAAAAGCCCGACAATGCTGGTCATCTAGGACTCCCGTCGTGTAAAATTTTCTCACTTATATGAGGTCTTTTCTGTGGCATATCAAAACACAAACTCTAAAAGCTTATTTTTTCCATTTCCCCGGCAAACGATATCTAAAACTCCACCCTTAATTGATTTGAAAGAAGGTATATCTCTGAAGTATTTTTTATTTGAGGGGCTTTTAAAGTAATGTTCCCATTTCAATTCATTAAACGAATTACGTGTAATAGGATATTTAGAAAAAAGGTTTCTAATATTAAATTTAAATTGTTAAAAAGTTTTAATTTAGTCGAGGAAAACTTCATTGAAGTTATTCTTTCGTTCTTATTTTATCAATACAAACTTGATGCTCCGCTTAACTTAATTAAAAACGGCAGATACACTGCTGTAAATTTTTCAGTAAAATTTAGTTTAATATTGGCTGAGGCACATTTCTACACTTATGTAGAAAAAACACGTAAGTAACTATCTTTTTACGTACAAACATATAAAGCAATAATAAAAGTTAGAAAAATGTAAATAAATCAAATTAAATAACTTGGGTATTTTATTCACACAAATAAAAAACTAAAATAAAATTTTAATTGAAAAAGGTGACAAAATTTATTTAAAAAAAAATTCATTCCCGTATCAACAGTTTTACGCACTGTTTGACTAACGTCGTTAAAATACACAATTTTCAAAAACTGTTGCATCTCTTTTAGGTAGAAAATTAAGAACAATTTTATAGTTCAAGGCGAAGATATACTTAATTAATAATTGCTGGGTTTCTTGTTTTTTTTTGTAAACATACGGCAACGTAGAGAAAATATTAGAAATTAGAATCATAGTATTCATTTACAATCCTTCATTTGAGCAGTTATTTTTTATCGATTTTTTTCTTCAGTTTAAATTTAGAAGTAGATAATATTCTTTTGAAAATTGTAAATTTTATAACTGGCGAAGACTTAAAATACAAATCATTTGTTTTTTCATCTACTGATTGCCTGTTTTTACAAGGTTACAATACTCATATGTGACTTACTTGACATTATAGTGTGGTACCTAATGTCCAAATTTACATATTGTAATGTATCATCAAATAACATTCTTTTAATGAAAATTTAGATTAATGTTTTAAATATTTCCAACACAAACTTTAACATGTTTCTAATCTCCTTAAGAGCGCCTTGACGATTTATCTGGAGAATTATCATTTAAATATGTTTTCTTAGATAAGTGTTCGTGTATATGGATAGCAAACACATTAATTCTTTACATGAATGGAAAAAACAGCGGATGTGACATTTAAGTAAGTAGTAGTGTTGTAATAAAATTCACATTTCAGCTTGTCTATATGTTATGCATTATGAATATCGTAAGACAACTAAGATAAAACTAGAAACTAGTTCTAATGTAAACGTATTTTATCAAAGTTTGACACCCAGTTTCCTTAGATTTTAAAAGTTCATTCTACCCTTTAAGTAGGTAGCACTCTGTATGTTATATTGTACTAAAATTCTGCATATTATTGTATGCTTCTTTAGTACGTTTTTAAATTTGTGTCTTCAATACATTATTATTGGTTGCCTAATTTGACTAATTTCAAAATCAAATCAATATTTATTTTTTTCTAAGTAGTAACGTTTTAAGAAAAAGAAGAATTGTTTGAGTAACTTAAGGAAGATATTCTGGAAAAAAGTTTAAAAAGGAAGTAATTAATCGATTTGGAAATCGGATCTACTCTTTAAAACTGAATATTTATTCAATTGTGGTGGTTGTATAGCTGCTTGTATAATTTTTTTTGGCGTTCCGAAATGACATCTACTTACAGTTATAGTTTTAGGTTGAATAAATTTGAAATTTAACTAAACTTTGGATTGATAGATATACAGAAATTAAAATTTTATTATTTTAATGGCAATTTGATACCCTCGAGAAGAGGTAAGAATCTTTTGAATTGGTGTCCTTTCAGAAATTGAATACGTTTTGTTCTGCCTTTAAGGGTCTACCTAGAGGGTTCATTTTAGTATAAAATTGGAAATTTAGAACCTTAAATATTAGAATTCTTGGACTTCAGGAGCTGCTATTCAGATAAGTGCTAACCAAATTGGAAATTTTATTCATCTAAAACTAGGGTTCAGTTAAAGCAAAATTTTAATTAATTATTGAAGATACCTCATAATTATTTTATGTGTTTTATTGAGACAAATTTTTAGTTTTTTTTTATATTTACGATTTTAATTGTGAACCAAACTTGCCATCAAGTTCGGAGAGCTTTTACGTTAGGGTAACTTGATATTTTGGGTTTTTTTTATAATTATCCGGCATTTTTATTAAACAATTGTTGTTACAAGTAAGTTGTTTCCTCCCTGGTTGCGAATATAAGTAACATAGAGTGTAATTAGTTAGCGGGTTCCTGTTTAATCAAGGTGATCTTCTGGTTTAGATTAGCAAGGGACACCAGTGTCCCCTAAATAAAGAAATATTATCCCCCCATTATCTGAGCTAACGTGGATCTTTTGTTATGCGCTTATGCTGTACCCCACTAACTTGTGATTCTCCACTTTCTTAAAACGTGCGTAGAAAAAACACCATCATGAGTTCTATGATAAAATGTTGCCCTAACCTTGTCATAAAATTCGAGAGTTTACCTGAAATATGAAAGTTTGCACAGCTCTGATGATCACGATACATAACGGCATGAACTAATTTCATTAGCGAAAATTCTGCTGTGGTGTTTTAAAACACATACGCCAAATTTTTTTCCACGGTATGTTTATTTGATTTCGTCGAATATGTTTACTAATGAATAGTCGCAGCAGAAGATCCAACCACTCAGTCTAATTAAACATGACATAAAAAAGGTCTATTTCCAATTCAGCTCAGTTAATTTTCCTTTTCATGAATTAAACCGAAATCCTCGGAAGTAAAACACGGCACGCACTCTCTCTCCTCTATCCTTATCAGTTTTCGGGTGAATTAACTCTGAAGAGCATTTTCTTGTGGTTAACGTGCGTGTGGGTGTACATAAAACTCGCATTTAAGGACGCGATAAGCAAATGTATCTTGTCTATTCACGAAAGAGAATTGGGTCGATTTAAATTGTAAAATATATCAAAGGCAGGGAACAAGTCGTGTCCAATTGTGTAATGACCGCGCAGCCATGAACCTGGTCGATGCCTGAACATAAAATTTAATGCCTGCTATTAATGGATAGAAACCAGTAATAACAGTGAGTCTGTAATATTTTAATTTTTTTATTTAAAAATACTGTTGATGATAATCATAATAACAATGTAACGCACATATTGAACTTAAATTTGATTAGGTTTGTGAATTACATTTATATAAACTAGTTTGGCAACTATTGTTGAGCGCTTGTTAAATAAATGTACACGGTTGGCCTTCAAGGATAATTATTTGAAATAATACTTGTACAAATTTCGCATTACAAATATTCTCGCTTTATCCTTTTAAATATGTAAATATCCTTTAGTAAATGATGTATTGTGAAACGAAGTAAAATTGCAAAATAAATCATATGAATAAACTGTTTAAATTAGTTGTTTATTAGAAAATCCAATTACTGAGGAACATAATTATTCAGTGGCCGCTCACGCGTGTCGATGGTTTCTTGGATCATAATGTAGACGTACGTAAAAGCATCACGTATGTCGGATCCTTGATGCTTAGAGAACGTGAGGACAAAGTTTTGTATAATTTCCGGGCTTGCGCAGATATTAAGGATCGGTCGTGAAAGGACACCAGCCTTATTTAGGAGGTATTGTTTATTTGTCCTTGCTCTGTGCTTTGATAAATGGTTTTGCCATAAGAGATTGTAAAGGCGCCCAGTCACGATTGACGTACTTTATATAATTTAGTTAATTTACGCACGAAATTTTCAAATAAAAATGGAAAACGTTATCCAATTTAACACAAATTATTCCGATGTACCAACATATACTTATTTTGTTTTCTCTGTTGTTTCAGACGAAGAAAAATAATCCCAACCATATTAAGAGACCAATGAATGCTTTTATGGTGTGGTCTCAGATTGAGCGCAGAAAAATTTGCGAAGTTTCTCCAGATATGCACAACGCAGAAATTTCAAAAAAATTGGGCAGACGTTGGAAGTTACTGAACGACGAAGAACGTCAACCTTTTATCGAGGAAGCTGAAAGATTACGTCAGTTACATCAGAAAGAATATCCCGACTACAAATACCGTCCTAGGAAGAAGACAACTAAGCCGGCCCCGAAAACTAGTACACCCAATAAAAAATCTAAAAAATCACCCAAAGTACACAGAAACGACACAAACAATAATAACTCCATCACTAAAGATAAGCTATGTGTCAGGCGTACCACAGTACCAGAAGCAGTAGCTTCTAAGCTCAAATTCAGACTTACGCAAGACAGGATTGAGCCCAGGATCGTGTCGAGGATAGAGACGCACGTAGATCCAGTTAGACAGAGTATGCCCACGACACTTCCCCCCTATGGGTTTTTTAGCTAAAGTACCTTCCAGTCCGTCTTGCGCAACCCCAGATTCACCCGAAAGTGCGACAATTTATGAGGACACGTGGGTACCTCTTGACCAGTGTTTAGTGAAGGAAGAACCAGAAGACCGACTCACGCTTCCAAACGCCACTCTTGATGATTTGGATCGGATCGAAGATCTTTTGCCGATGGACGGTATCGATCTCGAGGAGTTAGCAGACATCGACACTACCTTCGACACCGCCTCCAACAGTTCCGGTTCACATTTGGACTTTGCCTGCCCACGAGATATACCTATATTTTCAAATATAGACAACGCCTGGAGTGACATCCAGAATGACGAATTCATGATTTGAATTTAAATAGAGACCATAAGACTGTCGTTGAATTTATCTTGTGTGTAGGCACATACAATCATTGTTATCATAACAAACACCGTGCACTCGGTGCAGTCCAGTCGATGCGGTTCAGAAACATATTTTAGTCCGCTCAATGTAGTTGAGTATGGCCGCATCGGCAGTTTTATATTAATATTATATTATTTAACCCCAATAATGATCTCATTTTGCGTTTATTATTTTTGTATTTATCATAATGGCGCGGTGTAACCGTACAGTTCACCACATGTATTTCCGGAATCAACCAGTTGTTAGTGCCTAGCTCAGTACTATTGTCGGACCCCGGGTAGCCCGGCGTTAGTTTCGACACATTTTAAAATCCGTCGGCCGCAAAGGCGACGGAACACAAAATCAGGCTGTGATTCATCTGTTTGATGACCAATATTTAGTTGTCAAAAGTCCGTATAGTCTTTAACAGTTCTGCTGCTGCTTACTCATCAATCCGGGTGCATTTAGTTGCGAGGGGCAGCCAGCTGATGCTTCAGTTGTTGCCAGCCGCGGATGCAACGTTATCATATTCTCAACCCTTGTCAAAAACCGTCTTAAGTTGGTCGTCCGAGCACAAGTTCGGCGATGCTTTATAACTGGTTAGGTTCTCCTTGCATTTCATTAAAATGTTTTGATTCGTTCGTCCAGAATTGTACTTAATGACTTAAAATCTGTACTGTACAGCTGTAAAGGTTAAGTGAGCACTGTGGGTAGTAGTAGAAGTCGATATTAAAAATAAGATATCTAGTAGGCTAGGATTGTTTGTGCTGCTGTCGGGCATTCGGTTTATACTTCGTTATGCACATTGTCTATTGTAAATAATATTGTTTATCTCGTGTTCCTCATCTCTTCTTTTCGCCTCAAACAGATGCAGATGTTGATCCATCAGCATGTTTTACATACGCTTAACTCTATTTCTGTTCGATGTATTTTCAAAGTCAATGCACAAACTTAATAATTAATAAAAATAGTGTATAACGTTTTTGAAATTTATATCTAGAGTAGCGAGCGACATCGATATTCTTATAATAATATGATATTGGAAGGCGCTACCACAGCGCCTACGTGTGCTTTCAATGTACTAGAATAACTTTATGATAATATTAAAGTTAGATCGGACTGTCCGTATATTTAAGAGTTTTCGAATTTTAAAATTTTATGAGGCCTGGTACAGTATGAAAAAGTAGAGTATCATATTCGGTGTATTTTTGTACCCAATAATTAATTGTTTATGCGGTGCGGTTGCAGAGTTACCCGAGGCGTGCCGCTGACTGATTTAGATGTAGGATTTTTAGTTAAGCACTGTGCTTATCAGTCGATAATAAAGTTCTCTTTAATTTAGCAACCGTTTTTTGGTTCGACTGTCGTTTTGGGCCTATAGCTCTGCAACTGCATTTCGCACTTTTGTATATATATTGTAAAAATTGCTCATGTAAAGATTGTTTTTGTTAAAAATGTACTGTTTATGCAATCAGTTTAAATTATTGCAATAATTATCTTTAGATCTCGTCAAGTGCGTGAGCTGTGGAATTCGCATTGGAAATTTTAGAATACCTCAACTCAAGAACTTGCGACGATACATTTGTAAAATACGTTATTTTGTCGCATTGTTGACTTTTTTTCTGACGAACGATTTAAGAGATTACAAAGTTAGCAATATTTTTGCATATTACCTTGATGTATCATAAAACCCTGCATTTGTAAAGTCCCATGTATTATATTCATATTACTATTATTAAAGTTATTATATAGTGTGTAAATTTTGTATTGTAGTTGCTGTTAAATATATTATTATATGGCCAATAAACAGATTTTTTCCAATTTATTTTTTTTGTTTCTCATACCAGCAGCACCACCTCTATTTCAAACGATTCGCTTCTCTTACCAGCATTAATTTATTAAACTCTCAAGGAATTTACACAGCAACCATAATCTGTCGTCAAATATGAGAGTGAATATATTTAGGTATCTATCAACTTTCTTCCTACGTTATATTTTCGCAGTTTATATCAACACGTCTTGTTCAAGGAACGTAAGTAACAAAAAAATAGCACAAACCAATAAAAGAATAACACTCGTCAATAAATTTTCAGCATTTTTTTGTTTCTTGCATAATTCTTTTTGCATTTTCTACTGTTTTATGGTCGAAAACTACGAATTAAAGAAAATACTCTGCTCTAGTTTTAAAATTTAATGTCAAGTTCCTTCAGGAGATATATTGATACGGCTAAAAGAAGATGCATAAAGTCGCCTGGTCTGCAATAAGGTAAATACAGCATTAACTTCAGAGATGTGTAAAGTGTAAAAATAATAGGGGTTTTTTCTATAAACGTAATTCGAGAAATACACCTTAACTTGGATACAGGGTGTTGAAGTTTAAAAGGAAAAGTTTATAATTTATTATTTAAGGTAAGACAAGACTAGAGTCTAGGGCGACCCTTTCCACTCTGGCTCCGAAGCTTGCGTAAGCGTATAGAAGTGCAATAGAAATTATTAGATTTAATCATTTGTGTTGCTAGAATTAAAGCAGCTTATTTCCTCATTTTAAAAATTATTTAAGAGCAAGATATTTTGACACTTAAAAAGACTTGGAAGTAGAGAAATCTAAAGATTTAGACACAAATGAACAAGAAAATTTTAAATGTATTATTAATTATTAAGATTTTCATCATGTCTACATTATTAGTTTAGTTTTAGATATATTTATTACTATAAATTTATGTTAGCATTTCATATTCTTTATTCAGGGTACTCTCAGTCAATGAAGAGTATTTTCGTGCTATTACTGCTAGCTGAGATCTGCTTATAGCAACGTACCTATTAAGTAATTTCAACCAAAATTAAAATTTTGAAGATTTACCTATCCTATCCTACGTACGTTATGGCGACGCAAAAAAATGTTGCACCTTGCACTCTCTAGTCGCTGGAACATGATCGAAACTACATTTTGCTATCTCAGTATTATTTAGGAAAGAAACACTACATTTTACTGACTGTATAAGTCAATTTTCTTTAGTTATTATACAGGGTGGGACAATAGTGCGTCGGACTTCGATATCTCGAGTTGTAGGATAGCTGGAAATTTAAAAAAAAATACAGGTAAACTAGATAAAAAATGCCTTTTTTTAATGGAATGCTATATCAGTACATTTTTTGAAGTCTCTTTCTAGACTATTCATTTCTCTATTATTATTGACTATCTCCCAACCACTTGGATGTAATGAATCTTTTTGTTGAAATAATGCTATATGCAGATGCATATTGAAAAAATCACCAAACACAATTATGGGTTTTAAGAAAAACTTATGTGAATAATAGTTACGAGACACCTAATTAATGTTTTTAAATTATTTTTACTTCCTAAAAATGTACAGGGTGGCCAGAAATTATTTTTCAATTAAGAACTTTTTAAATTGAATTCTCTCAATTTCTTCAAATGGAAAACCCTACATATTTTTCAACGATGTGATGAATAATGAACATTTTTGTAAATTCCTATGGTTAATTGCAACCATTTTCGTTTCATTGAGCAGTAAACACAAAATTCAAGAATAAACTTTAAAACTAGAAGTTTCTTCAAATAATTCATTGGAAAAAATTATAATAAGTGCTCCACATGTTGCCCATTTTGATTGACACGTCTGTTTAGTATAAGTTGTTTTGTACAAACGAACATTTATCGCACTTATCGGTCGTCAGTTATCATTTGTATTAAATTTGAAATATTTCCGGTTTTACAAAATGAATTTTAATAAAGCGGTAGACATGACTTTTGTTTTGAGCGAGTCAGATAGAAATTGTTTGCTTGCCAATAGAATTTATGAGCAAAGGTATCCTGAAAGATGGATTCCTGATGTTAGCAGCTTCCAAAACCTTCAAGATAGATTTGTGGAAACTGGAAATATCGAATATAAAAAAAGTGAAAGAATAAAACGTTGTGAACGAAGAAAATGCGTTTTCTGTGGTGCTGGCAACAGTTGAGAATCCCCCATATTAGTCTTAGAGAAGTGAGCTCATTAGTAGGAATAAGTCGAATCTTAAAAACAAATAAGTTTCATGCATATCATATTCAAATGCACCAGAACCTGTCTGAAAACGACTTTCAAAGGCGTCTACAGTTTTATAATTGGGCCATAAATAAAATGCAAGATGTCACCTTCAGTAATTTATTCACTGATGTGGCAACTTTTCATAAAAATGGATTTGTGAATAGGCACAATTTCTATTATTATGCTTCGGAAAATCTTCACTTTCTTAGGCAAGTTGATAACCAGCACAGATTGTCTATAAGCGTTTGGGGAGGAATTATTGGAGAATATGCCACTTAGATGGTACATTGACTGAAACTATTTATCTTCATTTTCTGGAAAACTGTCTGCCACAATTATTGATGAATCTTCCTGAAAAAATTCGAAATAGGATGCTTCACAACATTATTTAAATGCAGTTAGAGACCACTTAAATAATAACTATTCACTTCAATGGATTGGAAGAAATGGACCCGCTAAATGGCCTGCTAGATTCTCAGATCTTACAAAAATGGGTTTATTTTTATGGGGATACGTGAAGCAAATTGTTTATAAAGACACACCAACAACAGTACAAAATATGAAGAAAAAGATAATTGCTTTTAGATCTATCACACTGGCAATTTTAGGAACAGTAGAAACCTCATTTCAAATGCGCATAGAGGCGTGTCAGTCAAAATGGGCAACAAACTTATCATTTTTTCTAATGAATTATTTGAAGAAACCTCTGTTTTTTAAGTTTATTCTTGAATTTTGTACTTATTGCTCAATAAAACGAAAATGGTTGCAATTAGCCATAGGGAAGTTCCTACAAAAGATGTTTGTTTTTCATTTCTACATCACATCGTTGAAAAATATACAGGGTGTTCCATTTGAAAAAAATTGAGAAAATTCAATTTAAAAAATTCTTAATTGAAACATAATTTTTGACCACCTTGTACATTTTTAGGAACTAAAAATGATTCAAAAAACATTAATTAGATGTCTCGTAACTGGTATTCACATTGGTTTTTTCTTAAAACCCACAATTGTGACTGTGGTGATTTTTTTTAATATCCATCTGCAGATGGCATTATTTCAACAAAAAAATTCATTACATCCAAGTGGTTGGGAAATAGTCAATAAGAATATAGGAGTGAATAGAGTATAGAAAGATGTTTGAAAAAATGTACTGATATACATAGCGTTCCATTAAAAAAAAAAAGGCACTTGATCCTGTAATTTTGTCCTGGCTCGCCCTGTACATTCGAAAATAACCTCCGGTTATAGACCTTCTTGTCTAGTTTACTTGTATCTTTTTTTAAATTTTTTTGCTATCGTAGAACTCGAGATACCGAGGTCCTACACACTATTGCCCCACCCTGTATATCAATAGCATTAAAAAACATTTAAATACATGTATAAGTTTTTTATTATTTAGAATGTAACAAATTGCAATATTTTATCCACTTCAAGATTACCTGGCTTTAATACGGAAAACTGGTTATTACCAGTTTTATATCTTTTTTTTTTTGTTTTTAAATAAACGCCTTTGTGGTTCGATTGTTTTGTTACTTGATACAGTTCACAACACAACCTTAACTGTTCTAATGTGCCAATGTGCTATCAGCTGATATAAACAGACAAATTACGCATGCGCAAGCTTCGGAGTCAGAGTGGAAACGGCAGCTCTAGACACTTGTAGACAAAAGCTATCGTTTTCAAATTTAGGACCCGCCATTCTCTATAAAGCTTTTATATTTCAAGTCGAAAATAGTAATAGAGGGCTATTAACGTAGATACATGGGTTACATACCACTTTTATAGAAAGTAGTACGCCACGGGATATTTATGAAAAAAAAAAAGTGTTTTTGTAAAATTATGATAAAACAAGTCGTTTCCGCTTTTTTGAGCTGCTCTGTGAGAGCCCACCATCGGATTATGATTAAAAGCTTGAAGAATACGATTTCGATTATTATTTTTACCAATTTTGTTCGGATCGTTATTTACATGCAAACCGAAGTTGCGAAAATCGAAATAAAAACGCGAGAAACTGGAAGTCTGCTATTTGGAAAAATCGTCTTTTGCTCACGAACTACTACTTTATTAACATTTCCGTCACTCACATAATCCATAACAGTAATGAATATCTGCATATTCTTCGTCACCAAGCACATGACTCACAGTTACAAGGATAAAGTATAAATATACCACCACCATAGAAATTAAATACCGTAATTAGGGGCTACTTTGCACCATTTTTAATTGAGAATTTATGAATCGCTCAAGACGCTCAACTTGTTAGTTATAAAAAATATTTGTATCATTACACTAGCTCGACAAAGGTTCGATTAGTAAACTTAAACCTTCACTTAAAGTTTAAATTAATTATAAATTTTTTTATTTATTTATAAAATTTGGAGCATAGGAGGAGGATACTTTGCACCACTTTCAAAAACAGCCTTAAACTAGTAGGTAAAGTGATTTGGGAGCAATATAGGACCACTGTGTGGTTAACAATGCACCACTTGATAACCAGAGTTGAACAATTGATACAAAAAAATTCTACATTTTATTTAGGAAATATTAAAGAATAAGTTTCAAACTATAATTTTTTAATGAAAATAGGTAATCTACAGCTAATTATAGATAACGAGACGTTACAAAAGAAGGCATTTTAAGTCCACCACTTCTGGTCTAGCTCAGGAATAGTATAAAATCCTCTCCGGGAAATTTGTAAAGGTGGTTTGATGCTGCCTAACACACCCTTCCATGGATAGTTGAGCTCATCTTTTTTTTTGTGGCTATTTCCAGGACTTTGGTGATTTTTGCATGGAATCTATCATCACTTCCTGGTTATTAAAGCCAGTAATCTGTCCTGGGTATATGTCACCATCATATGAAAAAAGAACATATCTTCCCACCTCACGAACAATATTAGGCAATGTAAGGAGATCCTAACAGTTTTCGAATCAGAGGTCAATGCGCAATTGTCAGCAATGAATTGATTCTCCTTGTCCATTTCCTGCACCTCCGTTTCAGGATCATAATCATCCGATAAATTATCATTCATCTCAATATCTGAGTTGTTTCTCCCAAAGCAAGTGATTTCCTATCTCTCGGACTCTTCAGCTGCCATAGAGTCAGAAACACTTTTATCAGCAGGAATGTTCATTTTCTTTCTGCGAATCTTGGTGGGATTTGTATATTCTGCTCTTTTATTTTCGAGAGTTTGGAGAAACGAGGCTTGAATCTCGGTTTGAATTATTGTTGAATCACAACTGCTTCTGGGACGTCGAGCTAGCAGCTGATTGGCATTCAGTGGCACTATTCCACATTTCCTGAAGCCATTCAGCAGTAAGTAGCCTGTGCCAGCATAACGCAGTTCCACTTTTCTTGGTAACGTTTTTCTTGTCATGTCTTGATGAAATATTTCCCTATATTCATCACTTGTCATAATTCTCCGGGCAAAAATTGAGATAAGAATTAAGGAAATGAAGTTTTACGGACATATTGCATCCTAGAGTTGCCGTAAGAAGATTTTCAACTCTTCTGTTATCAGCTTGGCTCGGTGGTATAATTGGCTAGAATACGTGATACCAAGTGTGACTAGAGATCATCTATCGTAGCTGCGAGTTGGAATCCCACCACCGGCACTGGCAGTGAAAATTTAGAAAGTCCATAAAGAGTGTCTCAGACTTCAGGTTTGTGTTCAGTATTAAGCGATTTCGTTAAACCAGTTATGCCAATATAAACTACAAGATCTCTCCATAAAAGAAATTTTTTTTGGCTTCGGAATCTAAGTCCATTCAGCCACCCTAAAAGAAATAAATAATGTCTTTTGGTTGTTGTCGGTATATAGACCCTTTCACACGTTTCTCTGAAAGGTTCTATTATATCTAAAACATAAAAGTTCTGCGGTATTTGGAAGATCTAAGTCACTGGTAAGTTAGTTTAGATCATTTTATTATATAGATGAGTCGGCACAAAATTGGGATCAGCTGAAGTTGAAGGTTAAATTCAGGTGAATGATCTTGGACACCAGCTAATTGTTCATCATATTCAGTATATTCAAATGGTGGCTCAGTATTAAGGAAGTTTTCTGCATTTACTATTTTGGAGCAAGGAAAAAGAATTATAAAAAGCTTCATCAGTATTAGAAAATAATTTAGATAAGTTAAACCATACATTTGTTAAGAATTAGTTGAGTCTGTTTCACAATGGTAGCGATATTATCACTAGAATACAGGGGACTGTTGTCATCTGAAAACATCACCGAATTTACATATAAAAGAAATAACAATAGTCCAAATACGGGCCCACGCTCAGTGTTTAATTCCTCAGATCTAATTTTATCAATTTCGACGAACTGAGACTGCTAAAAGATATGTCTTCGCTATGGCATTAATTTTTTCCTCTCATTCCATGAGGCACTAGTTTTCCTAATGGTATTTGATGGTAAACTGCTCAAATTTTGCTCAAATCCATAAATAGTTCAACAGTTTTTTGCCTTTATCTAGATTTTCCTACTGTATTTACAAAGTCAAATATTGCAGTTTGAATAGACATTTCCTTCTAGACCCATGTTGTGCATAATGTACAGGGTGAGCCTGCGAGAGTTCCCAGCCCTCTATTCTCCATTATTTATGGATCGCAGGAAATTGTATGAATGTTTTTGTGATGTGATGACCTCTGTGAATATACAAACATGATGTTGCATAAAAGTGTGATCCAACTTATATTTTTTTAAATAGATATATTTTAAGTCTTTTGAATTCTACGTTTTATTACGATTCCAGTATATATATATATATATATATATATATATATATATATATATATATATATATATATATATATATATATATATATATATATATATATATATATATATATATATATATATATATATATATATATATATATATATATATATATATATATATATATATATATATATATATATATATATATATATATATATATATATATATATATATATATATATTATATATATATATATATATATATATATATATATATATATATATATATATATATATATATATATATATATATATATATATATATATATATATATATATATATATATATATATATATATATATATATATATATATATATATATATATATATATATATATATATATATATATATATATATATATATATATATATATATATATATATATATATATATATATATATATATATATATATATATATATATATATATATATATATATATATATATATATATATATATATATTGTAACGAAGTGATTTTATTTTATTAAGTTAAGTTAGGTGGCTAGGTTTTGAAAAATATTTTACCCATTATGGTGCTACGCTTTTAATAACAGTTAAATTGTTAATTATAGATAGGTAGTATTGATATGTTTTTATGAACATTCCACGTAGGCCAAGTGGCCGGCAGTAAGCGAAACGCGACGCACGCATTGTGTCCCCGGCACCCTTATGTCCGCGCTAACATGAGGCCTCCTCATGAGACTGAAAATAATTAAATTAGTTTCCGTCCAGCTACTCAACGAGGAACCACACCGGCCAGCACAGTAAGTAAACTCGTGAGTATAAGGATATATTGGTATTTAAATTTCATGCGGAATTATTCTAAGTCGATGAACGGGTGACGTAGTTGTAATAACCCGCGCATGACTACCGTATCTCATCCTACTTCTGCGTTTTAGCAGTATTTAGTAGCATGAGGATTTTATCATTAAATTAGTTCCCGTCTGAGCTCCAACCTGAAGCACCACGCCGACTTGGATAGTAAGTAAACTTTGAGTATAGAGGTACATAGGTATCCAAAGGTAATTGCGAATTTTTCTAAGTCGATAAACGGTGACGTAGTTGCAATATTTCGCGCATGACTACCGCGCTCCTCCTACTTCTGCTTTTTGGCAGAGTTTAGTAGTCGGGGATTTTGCAGAGTATCCGAGAACAGTCCGTTGCTGCCGCCCGTACCGTCCAGACGTGCCGACCCCGACCGCTCCAGAGAGGAAGCCAGCACAGGATCCGGAAGTAGGTAGCAAGGTTTGATAAAGGTTTGGTAAATAATCGGTATTACTTGGCTGGTGAGTACTTTCCGGGCTTTATTTTTTGAGTTAGTGAACCGCGAGCGCTAAACGTATCCGCCTCATATCCTTCCTTAGAACGGGAGAACGGCCGAAGGTTGGAATTAGAACCGCGTTTCCACTGCGTTACACCGCGTGTTCTCCAGGCCACCTGAGCACGTAAAAATTCTGCAGGGTGACTTGGAGATACTAGCATTTGATACCGCGTGTCCTCTAGGCTACCTGAGTCCGTTTTTTTGGCAGGGTGATTTAGAGGGATTTCCCGTAACCGCGTGCCTGCCAGGCCACCTGAGCACGTAAAAATTCTGCAGGGTGACTTGGAGGTATCGTCCGTAATCGCGGGGTCCCCCGGGCTACCTGAGCACGTAAAAATTCTGCAGGGTAGTTTTGGAGTTTGACCATCCCGTCGTCATCATCAATTCGCCACTGTTAGGCTTGTTACTCCTTTCCCCCCCTTGCCGTAACCGCATTCAACCGCGTGCCCTCCAGGCCGCCTGAGTCCGTTTTCTTTGGCGGGGCGCTTTGGAGGTACTAGTTGGCATATCATAAGACCGGAACCATCAATCAGCCAAGCGATAATAAGTAACCGCGTTAGATAGGCATAGTTTGCTTGTATTGGCGCTTGCTTCCCCTCCTGGTATCCGTCCGCCGTCTGCTTAATTCATCGCTGCTTACCGTTTCACCGCTTCATTCACCGGCGTACCGTATCGCACCGCTTGACCGCTCGCTTACTGCCCCGCTGGTCCGTAGTTAAGACCGTAGTAGTATAAGACCGCTTGTAGAATAAGACCGCTGGTAGTTAAGACCGTTGTAGTATAAGTTGTAGTTTCTAAGGTGTGTATAAAGTGTAAATAAGAATTAGTGTGAAGAATAAATGTACATATATTGAATGAGAGTTTGTTCCTTAACTGTAGTATGTAAGTCCCTTTTCCCGACCCCTGGCTTAGCCGTATCTTCACTGCAGTTGCCCGGCCTCTATCGTCCCGCCGATAGAGTAAAGTGGGTTTCTGCACTCTAAACAGAAACTGGCGCCCGAGATCTCGTACCGTGAACACAGCCGTAGTGTTGGGCGTCAAAGTGACACTTCCGCTCTTGGGTAGAGCAACTAAGTACGTCACAATATATATATATATATATATATATATATATATATATATATATATATATATATATATATATATATATATATATATATATATATATATACTCATACTGACATTCCAGAGGGGAACCGCTTGGTTACTGAACTGAAATTTCAGTTCGAGTAACCAGAAGCCGCAGTAAGCAGTTATCGGTTAGAACCTGAAGATGGCAGACAGGTTTCTTCCGAAACGTCGTTCAGACAACCACGGTCCCTCTGGGGCCGATCACCTTACAACGGAGTATACCCCGAAAACGAATTTAACCATTCACCACCCGCGAAAACCTGAAAAACAACATATATATATACATATATATATATATATATATGTACACATATATATATATAGGTATATATATATATATATATATATATATATATATATATATATATATATATATATATATATATATATATATATATATATATATATATATATATATATATATATATATATATATATATATATATATATATATATATATATATATATATATATATATATATATATATATATATATATATATATATATATATGTTACATATTTGCATCATTTGTTCGGAAGATACAATTTGTTAAAATATCGAATTAAAATGAAGTAGAAACTATAAAATGTCATATTTTATAAGCCTATGGAAAAATAAATAAGCGTCTAAATAATTAAATATCTGTCAGTCATTTTCTGTTGTCATAACTTGTGTGAAATATTTTATCAAATAAAATCATGTATTATTCTGAAAATTAACGCAGGAATATACTCGAAGCATATTTTAACAGCTTGTATCTTCCAAACGAATAATATGTACAACATGTATATATCATTGGAATCGTAACAAAATGTAGATTTCAGAAAACTAAAAATATATAAGGTGTTCTATTTAAAAAAATATGAGTTGGGTTGGTCCCACTTTTATGAAACACCATGTATATTCAATGAGATAATGTTAAAAAAAATCATAACAATCCTTACAATTTGTTTTTAGAAACATCTTTCTAACTCTAAAGATAACGATGAAAAGGGAGGGGGTGGTATTCTCGCGGGTTCACCCTGTACATTAAATTTAGAAATAAAATCTATCTAGTATAGATAATAGACAATAATGATGGGTCTATAAGTTTTCTACGTTAGAGGTATTCCCCTTTTCGTGAATTGGAACAATTTTTTGCTACTTTTAAAATTTCTGCGAATGTATCTTCCAATAGCAACATATTTGCTAAATAAGTTAAAGGAGCTAAAATTAAATTTATAGTTCACAAGGGCGGAACCAGGAGCTCCCTAAGCGTGGCATTTGACACAAACATTGAAAAATACGTAGTAACAAATTCCAGAAATGGTGTGTAATAGAAAAATTACAGACATTTTGAGATTTTCATTTATGGTAATTTTAAACTTAAATACAAATAAGTTAAATAAAGGTCGGTAACGATTACAAGGTACGTAAATAGAAATGAGATCATGACTAAATAAAAAACCAAAAAGAAACTTCAAAACTGAAAACTAATTCTCACTGAATTAAGAAATCTATGTGAATAGTGATATACTCAAAAAGTAATGTCATTGTCATTACCATCTTCAATTTTGACGGCCCAAGGAAGCTCAGTTGCACCCATTAAAGTAACATGCAATAATATTACAATGTTTACTTTTATTTTAAATCGTATTGTTTATTATGTTTTAAATTTTGCATTTGGAGTGAATAGTACAATATTTTTGTCGTTTGGGTATTGCGGACTGGCGTGAAAAGAGCTCACTACATCTACTCCATCCTGTAAATTGTTTCAATATAAAAAGTCAATTTTTAATTAGTTAAAAATGGTTTGCCTATCCATAATGAACATAATAAATAAAAGGAATAAATGGTTAATCATGATGTAAAATGTGTTAGATATTTATTTACAAGGACAAGATAAATTTAAATATACGTATGATTCACTGACCGCCAGCGAGCCTAGGCCTAGGCTGAGCTGTTTGGAGAGAGCACTTACTCGTCTTGGGGTCATTACTCTCTACTTAACTACCCATTTTTTCTATTCTCCATTAGTTTTTCTTTAAATTAAATAAAATGTGTCGATTTATATTAATTAATGAATAGTTAAGTCAAAACTGGGTAAAAATGATGCTTAACGGTTAACAAGTTTTTTTTTATTTCATTACTTTTTGTAAAGGAGCGTATTTTTGCTAAACTTCTAGAACTTCGTAAATGTATCTAATTTTCATGTGACCGTTTTACTAATTGAAGAGTTCAAATAAATAATGGGCTAAATGCCAAAAAATCTAAATATGCGTTCAGTGTGATCTATGTCATCTCTGATAATAAATAATCCATATTACGGGCTATGTGCTAAAGTGCGAACAAATAGTTCAAAAATCTGTCACCAGATAGGGCACGTGCCATCTACACTATGTAAAACTGTAAATAACGTGCCATATCATAACCACTTGGTGGTCTAACCTAGTTTTAACTAGAATTAAGGGCGATAAGAAGACAAGTTAATATGATTCCTTATCTCAAAGAAAACAAAAATTTTTTGAAAATTTGTTAAGTTAATTTAATATACAGATTATTATATTAACTAAATTAAAAAAAATCTTTAATCTGTTCATTTATTATAACCCTATTTGCATTGAACTTTTATAACCACTAAAAATTTTTTTAATCGATACCTAATGTTTTAATTTGAAATTTTTAATCGGTAAATGAATATATGTTCTTACCAATGAATACATAGTCAGCGAATCTTACATTGCGCCGTGACGTGCGGAGTAGGACGTGATATGTGGGTGGGAAATGACATCTTCCGTCTTTTACACCGCTTACATTGAAGCGAGAACGATGATTGTTGTTTTTGCTGGCACGCGACCGAGGCGGAGTTTCACTTATATTCTGTGAATATAAACTCCCTTTTTTTCTGTGGTGGTAGAGGGGTTTAAGCCCTAGGTCTACGGGCCCTGGTTTAGGTATGAAATCCCACCGACTGTAGACAGAAAATTAAAAGAAAAGATATATCTAAATTACCAAAAGATTTAGGAATGAGAGAAAAAATAAATATCAAACTAATAAACGCATGGGAATATGGAAAGAGAGAATAGTGGATTGGGAAATTTATAGAAAAGATAAAAAGAATCAGAAGGAAAAAAGCCAATGATTATCTAGATGAATCTTGGTATGATACTCATGACACCGAAAAAAAGGAAGACTATGGATCTAGAATGTCAACCATCCCTTCCCTAAAAAGAGAAGTGATTATATTACACTGTAGATCAGTTGGATGGGTTGAAATGTTGAAACTGTCGAAAAGAAATGAAGACTAACTGGATTACCACAGTGCAAGATTTGATGAATGGTTTGAAAATACACTTTTCAAATTAAAACCGAAAGATTTTGTTTTTGACAATGCGAAGACCATTAGAAACTGTATAATTTCCTAACAAGAGTCTACTAAGCTAGTAATTTTTTTTTAATGGAACGATCTCTTTTGAGGAAATATAATAAAGACAACTGTTGGAAGTTTGAAAAGAAAATCTAGAGAAGTATTCTAGATAATGTTGGAAGAGATATGGCACAAAGTGTTGAGTTTCGTTTTTGATATTTTCAACCCTATTTTTGGTGTAATTGAAAAAAAATGTAAAGGTTTAGATCAAGGGAGGGAGAGGATTTATTGAATTTCATATAAAAGTGGAATATTTATTATAAGAACGAGGGATAGTAGTTCATCTAAAATGAAGAAGAGAAGGAGAGGAGGGAGAGGTAAGAAGTAAGGAGAGTGATTTTGTGATATCAACTGCATTATTTAATTCCGTTTTTGTGCTTTCGTGGTTCAGGGTTTGAGAAACATTCTTTTTCATTAATAAAATTGTTTATATTATTTATTAATAATATTGTTATTATTTTTTTATTTTGACAAAAATATGTCTTTTTGTTTTTATTATAGTAATAACTTTACTATTAGAATTTATTTTTAGATCAGTTATTGAAAAAAATATTTGTTACTGTTACTATTTTGACAGTATATTTTTTTGTTTTTATTTTGTTTTTAAAGCCTTCTTGTTACTTTTTAAGTAATCTCTTTATTCTATAGTAATATTCCATACTCCTCCTTTTCTGGCAAAAAATGCTCATACGTCCTCGCGATTCTTGCTGAGTAGTAACAATTTATATTAAGCAAACTTGAATAGTAAGTGCTGTATGTGTAGTCAATACGTTAAATTCAATACTTTTATTTTAATTTAATACTTTTTTGTACAATTGTTAAATTGTTGCTAGCTAAACGGAGCACAAAACCAAAAAAGTAAACGAGCGAACAATACAGTTAAATCCGGCTCTGCGTTCCGTTCTTTAGCGTCTTACCCCGGACGTCCCGTCACAATATGTTTTTCGCAAATTATAATATAAATGATAAATTTTTTATATTAATGTTTTTTACTTTTTTTATTTGTAAAAAAATAAAGGATTTTATAAGATTTTTTTTTTTTTTTTTTTTGATATTACTCATATGGGATCAACCTCCTGTTATAATATACATGTTGACCTACTCCTAAATGGAAAATACAGGTGTCATGTAAAAAAAATTAATTTTCTTGAGAACATTAGCTTTGGCACTTAGCCCACTATTTATTTCAACTTTTCAATTGTTATTAATGCCCATGAAAACACACAGAATTATTTACTTATTGTATTAATTGGTTAACACCCTTGAATATATATTTGTGTACTTCTGTGACGTGAAGACTGAGGAAGAAATTTTAGGTTCACGTAAAAAATACAAAATTTTATACCATTCTTCGGATGGAACGTAAAGTAATCGGTCCCCTCTACTAGATGTTTGGCAAGTCCTTGTGAAAGAGGTTAGGCAAAATTCCTAGATTTGAGGGTAGCTTGTCTCCTGGTTGAAATAAGCCAACGTATGGCCAATGAATGAATAAAGAAAAAACAAAAAAAAAGGAAGTAATAGAATAAATTTTTAATTATAAAAAAGTTGTAATAAAAATAAGTCGACAACTATTTATTCAAGACCCTAAAGTTACATGGTTGAAGATACGATGTAAAATTTCACTACAAATTGATACCTAAATTTGACAATAAAAATTGCGCCATTACCATATACAACAACTACAAGCACTGCTAGTACGCGATTTTCTTCCACGAGCTGTTTTATGACAATAGCTAATTCAAATGTTAGCTAGTAATCAGCAGGTGATATCTCTTCACCAATGAGGCCAACTTTTTGAGAATACTATCATGAATTTTCATAATGATTTGAATGAGAGAGTCCTGATAAAATAGTAGTGGACATTTTTCAATATCAGTTTTCGTTGAACGTATTGTTGGTAATTTTCTCAATGGGTTCTACTTTTATCTGAAAGAATAACTGGCGAATCATAGCAGATTTTTCTGGAAGAGGAACTGCCTGGTATGTTAAGAGATGTACCGATAAAAAAACAGAGCTATATGGTTTATGTATGATGGTGCCCCAGTACACGTTGTACTCATTGTGCGTCAATTTCTGGACATGGCCCTAGTCGCTGGATTAGTTGAAGAGGACCACAGTTATGGTTTCCTCGATCACCAGATCTTAATTGTTTGAATCTCTATCAAGATTTTGTTACGACATTGCACTCGATAGATAGTTTCTCACGCAACTGCAGAATATGTAAGAGAATCACAGTTTTACAATATCACAATATTCGTTTTGTGTAGTGTCTATAAACAGGATAAATGAATAGGATTTAAAAATTTAGGAATTATAAGATATAAGCAGTGAGCACAAATAAGCGTGAAGCACAATTAAGTGCACACACGAAAGAATGTGTCAACTACATTTTTGATTTTTAGAATTGAAGGTGGTAGATTTGCTAACGATTTTTCATAATACAAATATTTTTTAAGAAATAATCCTGATCCTCTTTAGCTGGTATGTTCCTGGATTTCGAGTAGGACATGTGTCATCAAAAAACAATAAATCCATGTTTGTTTTATGTGAAAGCATGTGTTTAATTGTCCATATAATATAAAGGCCATACCATAAAAGTTTATCTAAACTATAAAAGGCATTTATTTATTATTAACAGTCTGAAAAAGAAGGGTGCTCATTAAATATTTCAATTTTCACAGAAAGCCGTTACGTGTGGCCATAAAACAAGGAGACCGTGGTGACGAGGAGCAGTTATCGTCAAAGTTGGCATCGTAGGGCTTCGTATTTAGTAGCTCTAAAACAACAAGCAGTAAAATATAAGGTCCTATTAAGATTACACTTTATAATCTACGTGTACCAACGTTATTATTTTAGCATTACGAGGGGACGATTTTAATTTCGACGAACCCCATCAGAGGAAATTAAGTTTGACACACAAATAGCAAGATTGTACATAATGAAACACTGGTTATCTTGGTATCGCTATAGTGCAACCACAAATTATAACCAACTCTGCAAATATAAATTGTTTATGTCTACATTGCTCTATAATACAAATTCTCTGTCTAAGGCCTTCTAATTCTGCAAAGTTTGGATGTAATATTTCGTATTTAATGTTTATGTATATAAACAAACCCCAGAAGCTGTGCAGGCAAATTCTTTGAAGGGATGAATTAAAATTACTCAAATAGCATAGGATTAACAAAATTAAGGTCTTGAACCAACGTTGATTTATTTATTATTTATTTCTTTCACTGTGTTTGGGGGAAGCTGTTTAAATTATGCATGTATTATAAATAAATCTGTTACGGTTGAATTCATCGTCATGAGAAACAGTTATGCGTTTAAAGTATAAAAATCAACTAGTATTTTTTTTATTAAGAGCGTTTTCACACGGCGCTATAACGATACCATATATCGCGGACGATATATGGTAAATAATTTTTAAACGGGATATGATTACTGCAATAAATGGTACACAGGGAAGATTCGGTGTTGTCGACTGCCGCAGTAAATTTAGAACAACATGGAGAGAAGAGGAGAGTTTCAATGCTGGCTCTTTTGAATCGAAGAAGAAAAAGCAAACAAAAAAGAAAACATGTGAAAAATCGACAATATTGGGTTCACCCCTCGTACAAGCAAGATATGTAGATGGTGCATTTTATACGCTGAAAAATTACAGAAACATGAAGAAAAATTTTGTAATTATTTTCGAATGAGTCCAGCAACCTTCAATTTTCTGGTGGAGCGTTTAACAGATTGTATACGAAGAGTAGACACAACTGTCAGATTAAGTGTACCTCCGAAAGAAATGCTTGCAGTCACATTAAGGTAAGTGTATTTAATTAATATACATAAATAAGGTCATCTTCTTGTTTTTCAAAGAAAATTTCAAATAGCTGAAAACTATATATATTTGCAAAACGAAAATACATTGTTAAAGTTAAGCATGAAAAGTATAGAATTCACAGGTTCTCGAATCGAGGCTCAACCGTATACTCTGGAGATTGATATTCCTGATAAGTAGAAGCTCCTCCATATAACGAGTATGACGACGTAGAAAGATTACTCGATGGAGGTCTAATTCTATTTGTTTTTTTAATTTGTTGGATTAAAGTCAGAAACCCATGCGAAAGGTTAATTTTTTGGTCATCATTGAATTTCTTCACGGAAGGTGTTATAGAAGCAAAGAAACCTGCATCTACATCTATTTCTGCTGGCGGTTGAGCAGTTGCTTCTAAAGCTTTCAAAATAGCCATGTCTGTTGCATCATTCGTCGACGTGTTTGTTCGTTTTCTAGAACGAGATGAAGTTGGTCTTGTCGCTAGATCAGAGCGCATTGCTTGTGATGTTCTTCATCTCCACTTTCATCATTTTCCCCATAGTCACAAATACTCGATGCTGTATCATCTTTTTCGAATATTTTCATTGGAAATTGCAGCTGATCGAAGTAAATATATTTTTTTGTTCGGTTATCGCCACTTTTTTCTTCAGTGAAAGTGCGGAAGGCGTCACGGATATGTTTCCATCTCTCACTTACAGCTTTACCTACAGATATATCCTATAATATTACTAATAATAACAGAAATTATAATAGTTGTAAATTAACAATATTAATAATATTAGCGTTCATTTATAGGTATCTGGCGAGTGGAAACACATTCACGGATTTACACTACAGCTATCGATTGGGGATATCAACCATTGGTGAAATTGTGCACTTAGTTTGTCAACAGATTTGGCAAATTTTAAAAGCAGAATATCTAGGGCAACCCTCTCAGGAACAATGGCTAAACATAGCAGCAAATTTTCAAAGTATGTCACATTTTCCCCACTGCATTGGAGCTGTTCTTGGAAAACATATACGGGTTTTAAAAATTTCGACATTATAAACACTATTTTTCGATAGTTTTGATGGCAATGGCAGATGCCGCTTATAAGTTTGTTTATGTAGATATAGGGGCATATGGCAAAGATTGTGATTCATCGGTATTTGAACAAACTGTATTTTGGAAAGAGATGAAAAATGGTTCTTCCAAATATTCCCGATCCAGCTCCATTACAGCAGGATCTTATTTTACCTTTTGTTTTGGTTAGGGATGAAGCATTTGCCTTAGATGAAAATTTGCTACTACCATTTTGGGGGACAGAATCTTACTGTGACAAAAGAATTTTCAACTATCGTTTAACCAGAGCTCGCAGGTTTGTAGAGTGTACATTTGGCATATTGGCTAACAAATGGAGAATTTTTCATAGAGCATTGAATGTTTCCAAAGAATTTGCCAAAGATATAGTCAAGGCTACTGTGATTTTACATAATTTGGTTCGTGAAAGAGATGGTTTGCGTCCAATTGATATGTATGTTGGTACACACACTCAAGGACTCCAAAATATACCCCAAGGCACAGGTGTGAGGGGGTGGAAGACATGCAAATGATGTAAGAAATGAATTTTCAAATTCCTTTATGAGTCCAACAGGGTCTTTACCTTGGCAAATGGCAAAAATATAGTACTTACGTGTAAAATTACCTTCCTAAACTTATTATAGGACTTAAGTTATTTTTTTTATTTTATTAAACATAAATAAAATTGAAAGTCTTACCAGCTGTTAATTTTTCACTCTCCTCCAAGTTTCCATGATTTTCGATCAGATAATTATAAACCTCAGTCCAAGCGTTTCCCTTTTTTAACTCGATCTTTGTAATCTTCCACAGTTTTATCCCAAATACAAGGCCGCTGTTTGATTAATTCTATTAGATCCAGAGGATCGTAGGTATATTTCATTCTCTTATTAGCCATACTTGCACTACTTGCAACAGTGTACTGACAATACTGAACGAATTGCTACAATAATTGCTGACAGTCGTGTGAAAACAGGCATAGACTTGTATGAGTTTCTGGAATGGTCGGGGGGTAATTTTTTACCACATCCGTGGGAAAAATTTTTGGTTTTTTTTTTTTTGGGTTTTTCCCCCCCCCCTTTTTTTTTCCCCCCCCCCTTTTGGAAAACCCCCTTTTTTTAAATTTTTTTTTTTTTTCGGGCCCATCAATTTTTTTTTTTTTTTTTTTTCTCTTTTCCCCCCCCTTTCCCCCCCCCTTTTTTTTTTTTTTTTTTTTTCCTCCCCCCCCTCCTCCCCCCCCCCCCCCCCCTACCCCTTTTTTTTTTTTTTTTTTTTTTTTTTTTTTTTTTTTTTCTTTTTTTTCCCCCTCCCCTCTCTCCCCTTTTTTTTTTTGTGATCTATAGAAATATTCAATTTCTAATTGGGAATAAATTTGCTTATAAATCATGCCATCAGTTAAATATCATTTATTCGAATACTATTGGCAGTGTTCAATTGTTGTCGGGGTTGCACAACGAGTTGATCTGTTGTCACGTGAGCTCGTTTGTTCTGTATAGACTTGTTTAGTTATAAGACCGTTACCTTGTGTGTGAAACGAGTAACTATGAAATAACAAAATTTTAATAGTTGGGTTGTATTCAAAATAATTCCAGACTGTTACTTCTTAGACCGTTTATCTCAGCTAAGTATGTTAGTACATTAATTACATTAATGGAACGCTCTTCAGCTATTAGCACTAGGGTCGACAAACCTTATGGATTCTGCAAATAACCGAATCTTACAGTCCGTGGTATTTTATGATTCGCCTTGCATAAGTATTACTTTATATAATTTTCTTATCTTTCTAACATTTCTAATTAATGTTTTACATTTCATATTAGTCTTGATAAATATTGATACGTGTTTAAATAATTTCACATTCATTGGAGATGTGACAGACCTTGGTATTTTCTGGCTAATGACTTTCTGGATATTCTGTCAATCTATCACGTGCGAACTTTTACTGGTTGATTTCCTTTCTTCAAAGTTCGTCGTCTTAGCGTTCAGACGTGCATTTTATTAGTTGTAGCTGGTGAGACATTAAAATATTTAATTCAAATTTATCTTAGTAGATGTTAATCATCGTTGTTTTGGGATTATTTCTTTCACCATTTAAAGGGTGCTACTTAGTATCTTGTCAGCTAAATGCTGGATTATTTTTACAATTAAGCATGTGTATGGACTTAGAATTATGCCCTATAGGAAGGGTAAGTTATTTAAATTAGGACAATAATTAACAAGTACTTGCTTGTGTCTCGTATTAAAATATTAGGCGACTATCACTGTGCTTTTATTGAACTATTACTGGGCTTTTATTGGATTTTGACTTGGTAAATTATTATTTGGTAAAACAGCGTTATATGGCTCCTTCAGGTTATGACACCTAGGTAATTTGTTCATTTTGTAAATATGGTTTTTATGTAATTTTGATGTATGGTAATGGAAAATCAAATTTTATCAAGTCTTGCTAATGTACAAAGTGTACAATTCCTTGGGGATCAGAACTTCCTCACCGTAGTAAAACGCGACGTGTGGTGGTTTATATCAAAAGTAATTTTTGACGTTTCAAAAAGGTCACATTTTTACGTTTTAAAAAAAGTTACTTTGACGTTTCAAAAAAAGTCATATTTTTTGACGTTTCAAAAAAGTCACATTTTGACGTTTCAAAAATGTCACATTGGTGAAATGTCACTAATATTTTACATTGGGATCGATTTTGCACATCAACGAACTGAATCTCTTCCTTAACATCTAGAATGTGTGTACTAAATTTGAAAGCTTTATCTCAAAAACTGTAGCTGCTATCGCAAGACACAGACACACACACAGACAGAAAATTTGTTCTGTCTGAAATTTTGTGTATCGTGATAATTCGTCGAAATTCGTCCAGAAATGCACAAAAAATTTTTTTCACGAATACGTCCTCACTTTGAGAGGTAAGGAAGTAAAATAATAATAATAAGTACTTCAAAGTATAATAGTCCAGAAGACTAAGAAATTTGGAGTCTTGGAATGACCAATAATAGTCCACATCACTTTTGTTTTCTCCCAGCAATCTTATCTTTGGTCTTGACAGATGTAATATTGTAAGACCTAGAACAGCTTCTATCGCATGTTGGAATATTCCTCAGTTCTCATGGTTTCCTCACGCAATTGGAGTTGACATAAACGGGCCTTAATTGTGGACTGCTACAAGGAGCACATGTTATAAGATGTTGATGACGATTTACTTTTTGCTAAGACACCATGAAACAATTATTTACAAAGTTAAATATGATAAAACCAATTTCATGAATATTGTCTTCATGGACGTCGCAAAGGGGGGCAGGGGGCAGCCGTCTCCCTGGTCTTTGGAAGATAGTGAATATTTTTTTATTGATACATGGATAAGTAGATCCTTTAATTTTAATTACAAAGCTAAATAATGAAAAAAAAATGGTTGAATTAACATTCAAAAATAAATTTTATTACAGTTTTTCAGTCATGCATATGCAAAGTATTTACAATAAAATATTCTATTTAAGTAACAATTCGATATTTTTGATTTTAAATCAAGAATTATTGCCATCTCTCTAAATACATTTCTCATTTCCCTCCTTTGCCAAATTATTTAATGTTATCATAATTAAAAATTGATAGACATAAATAGTAACACTGACAAAAATAAAATAAATACATACTTAAAAATGTAATTATCTATGTAGATATTTCACATGATATAGATGGAAAATGTGCTCGTAGAGTTACAAAAGTGTTTTATAAATGAAAATAAGAATATGATATTTATTTCCATCGGACAAAAATTGTTTAAAAATATTCTACCATGTTTGCATTAGCACCTTGTATATACTAAAAATGATTCACGGATTGTTGTAGTTGTTTTCTTAACGTAATTAATTGTTTTAGATTTTTTACTAGAACAACAGGACACAAGTGCCAATTTGAGAAATTAGCAATTTTTTTAAATCACGTTTGAGGTCGACTTATTTTCGTTACTCACTGATGCCGGGAAATAAACTTATCAATGCTCGTAGGGTCGTAGAATAAATGTTGAATAAATTAAAAGTTTTTAAAGTTTTTTCAAAAATATGGAAGTTTATTAAAACTGTAGTCATTGCACAATAGTTTCGGAATTTTTTAACTAAAGTTTATTAAACAAGCAGTTTTCGCGCTTTGGTTTCAAAAAAGAAAACATATATCTTTTAT
This sequence comes from Rhamnusium bicolor, assembly GCA_029963845.1. NCBI lineage: Eukaryota > Metazoa > Arthropoda > Insecta > Coleoptera > Cerambycidae > Rhamnusium > Rhamnusium bicolor. Next base: position 169,353 of record JANEYF010001041.1, read on the forward strand.
TTATTGGGTACACTGTAAAAGTGTCGCCCTCGACGCCCTCTTATATAAAAAAAAACAGTATACGCTTTCTTGACATCAATTAAATACCAAAGCCTATACATTGCAATTTGTATTACATATTTTTCAGTTAATTAGTTTCTCTGTTCTACAAAAAGAAAAATATTTTCACTGCGAAATGACATTCAGACGCATTTCCAAAAAAATGTGCTCCGGCCTTCATGGATATTTTGGAGGTGACGCCCATGATTGTCTCTCCTTAATCCAACTTTAAGTGTACCTAGTTTATGTGAAAAGTATAGGAATCAAGTTGGGAAATTAAAGATTGTGTGATATTTATATCAAAATAATTTGATCCAACATACAGAGTGTCCCAAAAATTAATTCCCCAGCCACCGGGGTTAGACTCTATGACCAAAAATAAGTCGAAAATCACTTATGTCAAAATTTCTAAATGTTACTCCTTACGAAATTATGGCCATCTTAAAGATCGCAATGAAGGTGTTTTTGCAAATCAATTTTTGAAATAAGTATCCAGGTAAAGATAGTTTATAATCAAGTCACCCTTGACGAAGACAGGATACGACATTTTGTGTGGCAATGTCAATAAAATATTTCAAATTTAAACTGACAATTAAGTTTTCATACTTATTATAATGCCTAGAAGGTACAGCAATTAAGAATATTTAGATATGATTAAACTACTTGGAGTTTGTAATAATAATGCTCGTGCCGCAGAGCGTCTGTACCGCCACCGTTTTCTTCTAGGCGACACCCAGATCATACAATAATAAGTGCTGTTGAAGTTCGTCTACTTAAAACTGGATGTTTGGTTCCTAACATGATTCATGGTAGTCGTCCTAGACAGCTAACATGGCAACAGGAAGAGCAATTACTCCACGACATTGAAGAAGATCCGTCTGTAAGTACCAGGATCTTGGAAGCCAATCGTCACCATCGTCATAGTATTATTCACAGATTCATGCAAAGAGAAAATCTGCATCCTTATCACTTACAGCCGGTTCAAAAAGTGCATCCTGGGGATAGTGGGTTGCGCTTACAATTCTCCAGATGGTTTTTAAATTGCTTAGATACAAATGAAGACCTTTTTAAGCAAGTATTGTGGAGTGATGAGTCCCATTTTAATCAGCAAGGGGTGTTTAACTAGCACTTGCATATCTGGAATTACGAAAATCCACATCAAATTAGAGAATCACATAAGCAAGTGCGCTGGAGTGTAAATGTGTGGATTGGTCTGTTGGGCAACGACATAATAGGACCACATTTTCTGCCTAGGATATTAAACGCAGAGAATTATGCAAATTTTTGCGAAAACATATTACCTACCTTTTTGGAAGATATTCCTTTATTGCAACGTCACAGTATTGTGTATCAACATGATGGAGCGCCTGCTCATTATTTTCGAAATGTTCGAGAAATACTAAATTGGCGATTTCCCAATAAATGGATCGGTCGCGGAAGACCTACTTTTTGGACACCTAGATCCCCGGATCTCAACCCAATAGACTTTTGGCTTTGGGGTTACTTGAAAAAATGCGGTATAAAAGTCCTACCGAATAATGAAGATGACGTTATTGTTCGGATTTATGGAGCATTAACTCAAATTACAAACGAAACAATAGGTCGTGTTGAAAACAATTTTCTTCGCCGATTGCATGCATGCATAGAACAAAATGGCGACCATTTCGCACATTTGCCTTTGTAAATTTAAGTATTTTAATTTTATTATGTGTAGATGTCACTTGATTTAAATTAATAAACTATCTTTACCTGGATACCTATTTCAAAAATTGATTCGCAAAAATACCTTCATTGCGATCTTTAATTTCGTAAGGAGCAACTTTTCGAAATTTTGACATAAGTGATTTTCGACTTATTTTTGGTCATAGAGTCTAACCCCGACGGCTCTGGGGAATTAATTTTGGGACACCCTGTATAAATATAAGTATAAGTTGTGGAAAAATTTTAATTTTTCCACAACCTATATTGTAAAGTTATTTCTTTTTCACTAGAATGTAATAAGAAAATAATTGTATTTACTATAGTATTCCAGGCAGTTTCTAAAGAACAATTAGCAATAAAATTTTTGATTTACAGTTTACCTGTAGAACCTAATAAACTTGTGAACATTTTGTAAAACTAACAATATTAGGTAATAAACATGATCCATAATCACAGCCGTTACTACCATCGCGATAGGATTCATTTGAATAAAAATTGTTAAACGAAGTATTTACGAAGGTGTACTTTTATTTTAATGGGTTGAATACAATTGGAAATGCGTGTGTAACGACAATACGCGTGCTAAGTATGGCTCAAATATGCTTTATATGGAAATAGCGACACATGTGCACTGTAATTGAAATTATTTTTGCCACAACAGTATAATTATGTAATTTCTTTTTTTCTCTCATAAATATTAATAAAATACCGTTTTCATTTCCAGTAGTCCTTGATCTTGACTTGAGCACGAAATTTACCCAAAAATAAATTTAAGCGTCAGTGTTTGAAGATACACCTAACCTATTCGCGGACATCGTGTATATCACACAGCCATACATACTATGTGTCATTCACAACTAAGCCTGGCCAAGCGATGGTAGATTCAGGGTCGGGCGTAATACCAATGTCATCGCGCGCTTGTTTACGATGATGATGACACGACACACTTCAGTTGTTATCTGTCGGTCGATGCATAGAGTACTAATAAATAATAAATAATGTTGAGCGTAAAGTGTAGAAAACGACCGTACGCTGTAAAGTGAATAAATTTATCGGTGAATTTCCGGATTTATTCTATGATGGATGTAAAATAATTTGTAAAGTTTGTGATCAAGATTTAATGTGCTGGAATAAATACGGCTGCAAAATTCATGTCAATAGTAACCGGCATGAAAATAAAAAAAATGGCGTGTCTTCTTTGGAACCTCAGTTTATGTTTGATTTACTGTTAATGCTGATTTCCTGTGATGTTCTCCTGCGCATATTGGATAAACTAGCATTTCGGGAGTTCTGGAATAAATACAATCCCCAGGTGAATTTACCAAGTCGTTCATCGTTACGTAGATATGTACCAAGTGTTCGTGAAGACATTGTAAATAGGATTAAATGTGCATTATAAAATACACGGCTGTGGTTATGTGTTGACGAGACGACAGATTGTAAAAAAAAAATCTATTTTAAATGTTATAATACGTGTACTCGACCCTGTTAAACCAACATTTCCACTTTTAGTAGCTAGCAAAAGACTTAACTGCGTGTACTGGCGAAACAATTACGCGGGTGGTGTTGGAGACTTTCGAAAAATTTGAACTGTCAACAAGTCAAGTGTTGATGTTTGTGACCGACGGTGCTGCGACAATGCGTTTGGTGGGCCATTTTCTTCAAAGAGACGATTCTAGGTTTTTACATGTTACGTGTAAAGTGCATGTGTTCCATCTTGTAGCAGAAACTATTCGAAAATGTTTTCCAGAGGTAGATGCATTAATAGCAAATACAAAAAAAGTATTTCTCAAATCTCCTAAACGGCTTCGAGCATTTCACACACTGTGTCCTGGTATTCCGGAACCACCAGAGCCGATTCGTATACGTTGGGGAACATGGTTGAAGGCAGCTTTTTATTATGCTCAATATTTTCAACAAATAAAAGCTGTGATACTACAGTTCAACCCTAACGAGGCTGCAGCTATTAAGGAAAGCCAGGCAAGCTTTCAAGATGTTTCCCTTGAAACAGATTTAAAAACTATTTATAACAATTATAGAGGACTACATGACGCAATAGAAAAATTGCAAAATACTTCGTTATCGTTAGTGGAATCGCTGCAAATAGTGGACGAAGTAAATACACAGCTACAGACTATAAATGATGCAAAAAATAAGCCCGTTATTGAAAAAATTCGAGAGTGTATTGCGGAAAGATCCTGATTTTACCAAATTAAGACAAATTTGTGATGGTGCATCTACAGCTGCGTTAAGTGAGTTCACAGAGTGTTTTACTTATGCCTGTATTACTTCCGTAGATGTCGAACGGTCTTTTTCAAAATACAAACATATTCTTTCACCACAGCGAACATCGCTTACTGAGACAACTGTAGAAACATATCTGATGCTACACAGCTATTATAAAAGTGCTCCAGTTTGTGATAACGACCAAGCTACTTCATAAATCTGCTTAAGAAGGTGAGTTTTGTACATATTTTTATAAAGTGTACCAGTATTAATAAAATTTATTTCCATTTATTTTATTTATTATTAGTTATCACTTACAATGTATATGTGTGAACGTCATTTAACAGTTTAATAATAATGTGCAGCACTAAGCTTAGAAAATATAAGGAAATACATAAAAAAGAATTTAAAGCGAACGAAATAGTACAAAAACATACATATATAAAATATTTTTGTTTTTGTTATTGTACTTATTCAAGTGTTATGATATGATGCATACCCAGTACGTCTCTGTAGGATTAATGCCCTTGGCCAGGCTTATTCATAACTTAGTAATTTCTAGTAAAAAGTTAAATAAACCCGAAAACATTAGTGTGAAGTTCAAAATATTCACGAACAACATGTAAAGAGTCTTAACATAAACACCAAAATATTGCACGCATATTCAATGCAAAGTTCTCTAATCAAGTTGGTATCACTAGGAGATGAATGAAATTGATCCTCAAGAACCTCATGTCTGCATGATTTATGGTCAGAAAAAGTTTGCTTCTGAGTGAAATTCTTAGATGATTATAGCTCTTTTTATAAAAGAAGAAATTAGTTTCACAGGATAAGAAAACAGAGTCTAACTGACATCATGGATGATACCAGACTTAATTAAGTCTTTCTGGCCTATTTGCTATCAATCATGATTTCAGTTAAGTTCTGTTGTATAGTTGTTTTCTACATACCATAAAGATGTGGTATCAGTTTTAACTGATACAACATATTTGTGCCATTTATGCGAATGAAAAATGTCAAGGGCAATGGTGACGTCTTAATTGTTTCAACTTCATTGTAAGGTGCCAGCTATGGACGTAATAAGATCAATATAAAATCTAAACGTGGAAAAAAAATGCATGAATCAACGATAAGAGGAATTGGGAGAAAAGTGATAATAAAAATCTGGTGTTTAGATAAAAAAGCGTTATTTTTGCACCAGTTCAAAAACTCCCAAAACAAAATTTCATCTAAGTTCGAGAGGAATCCCAAGTACTTCACTGTACGACCACTGATGTCTTCTTTAATTTCAAGACTGTACTTTGTCTGTCATGGTAACTTTAGCTGTGGCCATACTAGGAAGAACAAATATTCAATTTGTGACCTCTGGAGTAAAAATTAGTTCACCTGAAGGACGTTTTGGATAAAATTGAAGAACTTTATGACAATAACATGTTCCAACAAGATGATGTTTAATCTCATTAATCAATAAATACAGTAAGGTATTTACAAGAACACAGATGCAATTTTATTAATCCTAACTGTTGGCTTCACAATAGTCAAGATTTAAACCCAGCTGATTACATAATACGGAGTAAGTAGACTGGAAACCATGGTATATAAAATTATGAATATTACAAGTACTGATAAACTTCGTACAAGAACTGTCTATTGCTAGAATAATGTTAATGAGTATATTAATAATAATAATAAATGCGTATTTTTATTACCAGAAAAGGAGCCAATTCTGAGAACAAAATGAATTATGCATATTACTTCTGACCAGGTTTAATAGAACCTTTACTCTGGCCGTGTTGTGAAATTTATTATTTAATTGAGAAAGTGTTTAAGCGAAATATTTTTTTATATTTTGTCATAATTATTTTGGAATTTTACAACAGTAGCATTAGCACCCTTTGGAAAAAACAAGCCACTTTCAGCTACGCCACAGTTATGTCAATTTTTGGTTGAAACTCTAATTCGACATTGTTACACCCGTGCAATATAAAATTCTTGAGGTCGATAGAAATAAATATGTGATGTGGCCAGCGCTTAACATTCTAGTACCAGTGTATATTATCCTGATCTAAAAAAAATCATTCTATTTAATTCTTCACTTACCTCAATTAAATTTTAATAACGTACCTTGAAATGTTTCATTAAAATTTTTAAATAATTAATTACAGCGTCATTCGATACTGTCAATAATAATTCATGTCATATATTTTAATAATTTTTACTTTCTTATACCTAATGTAAGGAAGTATAATATTCGTGATTTTTTTCGACCTTGAGATTATGATTCATATATACATTTTGAACCCTTCTGAATCCATTCTGACTATTTTCCGAGTAATGTCTGTCGGTGCGTGTGCGTGTGCTTGTGCGTGTGTGTGTGTGTGTTTGTGGATGTGTGTGTGTGTATCCGCGATAACTTAAAAAATCCTAATGAGAGACTTTCCAAATTTGGCAGTTAAGATTGTCAACAACATTTTAGGTGACACATTAAACTTGGTGTATGTGGTACCACCAGAAGAGACAACGAATGAAAGACGAAAAAAGGTAAAATTTCGGGAAAAAAATTTAAAAAATTTTATTTCATTTCTAGTCGAATGTCGACGATTTATAATGAAAAACATAACTTTATGAAATAAATCTGTCCGCATGTCTGTAGTATCGCGATAGCAGCCACAGTTTTTGAGATAGAGCTTTAAAATTTGGTACACTTGTTCTAAAGGCCAAAGACAATGAAAAATTCGGTGATGAGCAAAATTGGCCCAAACTTTTTTGTATTTGACTTTACAAAAAAATATATTCTTGATGAAAGATTATAAATCATGTCTACTATATCAAGCGAATAAAATATATTTTTCAAGTACTTAAATTAAGTTGATGTAAACCGAAATATTTTACACATTTTGCCTCATAAAATGGGGTTAGGATAAATTTAATAGCTTGAAGTTTGAAAGCTCTAATTTAGTTACAATAATGTCAATTTGTCAATTTGTTGTAGAACCAGTTAACTGTATGATTGTAAAATTAAAATTTATTTTACAGCTGCTTATTAAGAAAATCTCAAAATTTTACAAATTTACAAAAACATCATATTTATTTGGATGTATAAAAATACACAAAGGCTCAAACAATATATGAAGGTATAATTCAACTCATAAATATTTTTTTATACAAAGCAAAACTTTGGCAATTTAGAAATTTTATGGCCAGGGTTAAGGTCACAGAAACACAGTAAAATTTTGCCTATGACATGTTTCACATAAGATTAATTAGGAATGTAACAAATACTAGCCAGCTGGATGCATTTGAAAGCTTGGAAATCACAAAGTGTAAAAATAGTGTGAATAGTGACAGAGGGCATATCTCAGATAGCCCGCTTTACTGGTTAGTGGGTAACGGTTCACCGAACCGTGACAATAGTTTCGGTATAAACAGGATACGTTCTTAGCATAAGATTAGTTTTAATCATCTCCAGATGATGCCAATTTGGTTGGCGAAACGCGCGTCGAGTGCAGTATATGGTATTTTGGTGTTTAGTGGAAAAGTACGTCAGTGTTGTCTTCCATCCACAGGTAACGGAAATACATTTAACTTTGAAACTCCCTGAATGTGTGTATATATGTGTATATTGCCAATATAGGCAATAAGGATGAATTTTCAAGGAGTTTTAAGTAATCTCACAGGGCTATCGTTTGCGAAAAGGCAATAAAATTGCCGTGTCATGAAACGGTTATAGGAAGAAAACACGAATAAGACGAAAAAATAAAACAAGTAATTGGTGGCGTGTGATCAAATATTTAAGTCGGCCATGATCTTACATGCATTCAAATGTTTTATCGGTGGATGGGTGATGAATGTTCGCAATTGTTAAAATCGTTTCTCACGAAGTAATCATATTGTCATAAAAATGTCTTTCGAATTATAGAGCAAATAGAATTGAACGTATACATAGTAGTCATTTTGTTGTACTTTAGATTTCACTAGAAATGAAAATAATAGAGTAATTTTAGATTTAATATGGGAACTAATTTATAACACGTTGTAAATTGCTATATTCTCTGTTGCAGTGGTGCTCCCTGTGATATCTCATCATTGAGTACTCATCCTGAAAAAAATGGCGATCAAAACAAGTTTTCTGTAATACACCCCTTAATAATTGTGGCTCAGAGGAAAAAAAATTATATACAAAATGATATAATTTTAAATTTGTTAAATATATTTCCTTTACAAATTTTTAATAGAAATTATCACTTAAAAAATAGATCAGGGTAGTCATGAAACAAATGTAAGATTTGCCCAACTTTCTAGAAGCACCTGACTAGTTCTACTTTGTTCTGTGTTCTTTCTGCGTAATTCGGCAGGCAACCTGTGTCCTTTAAATTAAGCGTACGTTAGAATTTTGTTCAAAAGGTGTCATCAAATTAATTTTATTAGCCCATTTTCTCTAAATGTTTTCAAACTCTCTTTTTAACTGTTTTTCATGTCTGTCCAACATTAGACATTTCTATCTATTTTTATTCTTGTTTTTGTTTCCATAATTTTTGTCAAATTAATTTACATTTTATATTATTTTTACCATGTCTCTTCTTTCTTCATATAAAATTATAAATGGATATCTGTATTAATTCAACAAGTGAAAATACTTTAATTTAAGGTCACTCTTGAAAATGAATGGGGTAACTAACTAGACTTATATTGCATTAATATATTATATATTGTCTTAATTACATCCCGTATTAAGACTCTTGATATAATTTTCTCAGCTACCAGTCTAAAAGGTCAACAGACAGAATGATGATTTAATTATTGTTTTATGTTTATTTTAATTGAATGAATAACAAAATTAATTGTACGTACTCATGAAATCTTACTTAATCATTTTTATGCTAGTAATGGCATTTTGAGCCGTAAGTCAATCAAATTTATTAAAGGAGATAAAATCATTATATTAAAAATTAGAAATGAGTACATGACAGAATGAAGGTCTAATGGACATCTGAGTATGTTATATCATATGATATACATGTAGGTTTTTTAAAGGTTGGTCAAAAGTTACTAACTTATTTTGTATAACAGAATTCATTTCCGACGCCACTGATAGAGATGGACATAATTTACAGACTTCCCAAAAGCCTTCAATAGAACAAGCAACAGTATAGTGTTAAATACACCAAGTGCTTTCGGTTTTTCACTTAATTTATTTAATTTTTTATACTTTAAATTGGGTTCAATATATTTTATACTATGGTTTTAAATCTGTCATGTTCCCCAGGGGTTTATTCCGGGACCACTGCTATTTAATTTTTTTTTAATGGTATCGTTACAACTTAAGACCTTTCTATATACTGACGATTTGAAAATGTTTTCAGAAATATCAAGTGAAAGTGCCTGCCTTATACTGCAAAATAATCTTAATGCTCTAAATGATGGGTGCATCAACAACAATACTTTACCTGTGTTGAAATGTAATATCATGTCCTACAGGGCAAAACAGATTACCCTAAATTTTGATTATCGACTAGTACTATATGATCACATCCTTGCCAAGTTTTTACATGATAATATCGATTACCAAAAAATTTTAAGCATACTTAATTTTCATGTTCTCAGGCCTGCTGCACCAAGACTTTTTATCTGCCAACTGCTAGAACTAACAACAAATTTTCTCCTTTATGTAATATGTGCAATAATTACAATGAGCTACATGAGTCTTGACATTCTCAGCTGCAATTTATTAATATTAAATCGAAAAAAAACCAATAATATTTTATTTCTCCATTTATTTTTCATTTTTGTATTTTTTGTATTTTTTTGTTTTTCTACACTGTTATTTGATCTTTAACCTGTTGAGTAGTGTAAATAAATAAAACAAATAAATAAATACCATCTTCTAAAGCATATTCATAAAATGGAAAAGGTACTACTCCAGTTTTTAGGTTAAAAACTTGATCATACATCGAAATATAAAGAAATAAATTTTTCATAACCATTCACCTAGATTCAGTATAGACTTAGATTATAAACTCTTAAATAACAACATCTCAAAATGTTATAGTCTCACTTAGGGACTTTTGCAAGGAGCCCTTCAATTGTCAACCCTTTGATATAGATGTTTCAGTAAACCAAAAATTGTTATCTTTAGTAGTAAACATTTTTTATTTTTGTATTTATATTTATAACAGTTTTCACTAATATAAAATATTTTTATTTATTCTTTTTAATGTAATCTTAATCATAGCCTAACTTAAAAAGAAACAAACTATCGTTTTGGGGGTTAACTGCGGAAAGCGAATTTTGCCGCAAGCGGTTACCACAGCCCTTTTGACGACCCGTATAATGGAATCGAGCATCGCAATTAAAGAGTTAAAATTGTGTTTCTGCAAAAACGGCTATTCTTCACCATGTTGTATACCTATATTATACGATATGATATGTACGGATCTGGAATGTACGATTTACTCGCGGTCTTTACTTATTAGTTTTGTTAACCTCTTTTGTTTATCATATTTTTACCTAAATTCTTTATATATTATTAGGTGTTGTAATTTCAGTGTCACACAGTAAATAAGTTTCATAATTATTTCTGATAAAAGTCAAGTATCATAAATGAAATTATTCACACTTTTCGTGATTACATAATTACTTGAACAATTTCAGCCAATAAGCAAATTTTCAAATAAAATTATTTGTGTGATATTATATTTGAGAAATATTTATTGTCATGTGTTTGTTGTCTTTTTTTCTGTGATTCCGAAAATTAGTACATACACCTAAAATAAACGTTTTTTCTTATGTTGAGAAGTATGTAATATGTATTTTTTGGGTAAATGAAATTCTTGGTACTTATTTTGGTAAGCGACACATGACGTGTTAAGGTAGTTCTAGTAAACACTAATGTTTAATCAACAATTACGGTTTTTCCAAAACCAGGACTAAATTGAAAGAAACAAAAATTAGGGTAAAATCAAGGACGATTACTCATATTCCGTGAATAACAACCCCTTTTTTTCAGGAATTTTCTTAATAGCTTACAAATCTATTCATACTTCAGTAACTACGCACATAATAGACTTTATTAAAAACTGTAAGATATCATACGATTCCTTAAAATAAAATAATGTTATTTTTAGTTAATTTTTTTTTTAACATACATCCGATTTAAAATACGGACTACTTGTATTGAAAGACGAGACACTGTCCCTATGAGTAGATAAAAAACATATTAAATTATTTGAAAAAGACATTGCAGAAAATGCAATAAGAAATATATTATGAAAACAATGATGAAATTGACATCAAATATGTACAATAAATGCCGTTAAATTCATTTTTAACTTATAAAAAATCATCTATTTTTGTAACTTAAAATAATAATTAAAATTCAGACTTGTAATAATGTGTATTTTGTTAGTGTAATAGTGTGTTTACATCTAACTTGTATAAGTGTCCAGAGAAAGGAACTTTTTTAATTAATATTAAGTTATTAAAAGTATGAATGCTTTTTGCGTAATACTTAAAATATGTTTCTTTTCATACGGAATTGCATCACCTTCAAATCTGAGGTTGTGTTCGAGAGTAAATCTACAGTTTGACATTGAAAAACAACCATAGATACAAAAGGTCAACGTTCGGTATGGAATCAAATTTGATAAGATACTTATTTGATAAGATACCATATTTATTTGACAAAATGTTATGAGCGTTTATAATTCGATAGCAGATTTCCAGGAATTTAAGCAGTTTTTGTACCAAAATATTTAACCACATCCCTTAAAAACTTATCTATCGACATTTTACTTCTACCTGTGGGTACCAAAATAGGCTAAATTATATCCTAGATGACAAATATATGATGCCTACGTGATTACTACTGACAAGACCCCTAGAAAGTTGGAAGAAGGGTTAACATTTACCGACAAAAAGTTGTCATGTCATTGTAGAATAAATAATATTACTTTAGTAACAATATTATAAAACTTTTACATAAAATGATTACATTTATTTTAAGTTGTGAATATTTATTATTTAAATTTATCAAAACAAAATTATATAATATAGATAGATTCTAATTACTGACCGTTCAAACGTATACCTATAAGGTGTTCCGAGGAAGGCTTTATAAACTACAGCAAATAGTTTATCTGCATAAATCGTGACAAAAACCTAAATAAACTGTATTAAAAAAGTTTTTTGGTTAATAGATATAGTGATGTGAAACAAATTATTTTTTTCAAATTACTTAATGCATAGGAATGTTTTTCTCAAATTATATCTCCATGTAATTTTTATTAATTCATGTGGCACTGATAATTTTTCAGTGGCATAAAAAAGGGTTTCTACGGCCTTGAACAATCTTGTCACATTCTCCCACTGAAATTCCTTTGAAAAAACTGACATGAACTGAAAAGTTTGGATCAAACTAGCCATGGAATATGGAATCCATGTACACAAATTGTACACACTCAGTAAACTAACGTTTTTACTTTCTTATACTAATATATAGTAATCTTGATTTTTTTTTCGACCTCGAGATTTTGATTGATATATACGCCTTGAACCCTCCTGAATCCATTCTGACTATTTTCCGAATGGTGTCTGTTGTGTGTGTGCGTGCGTATGTGCGTGCGTACGTGCGTGCGTGCGTGCGTGTATATGTGTGTCTCCGCGATAACTCAAAAAATACTATTGAGAAATTTCCCAAATTTGGCAGTTAAGATTTTGAACAACATTTTAGGTGACATTAAATTTGGTGAATGTGGTACCACTAGAAGAGACATAATGAATGAAAGAACAAAAAGGTACAATTTTGGAAAAAAAATTTTTATTGCATTGCTGGACGAATCTCGACGAATTATAATGAAAAAAAACATAACTTTATGGAAAAAAATCTGTCGGCATATCTGTAGTATCGCGATAGCAGCTACAGTTTTTGAGATAAAGCTTTTAAATTTGGTACACATGTTTCAAAGGCCAAAGACAATGATAAATTCGGTGATAAGCCAAATTGGCCAGCTGAAAGGGGGTCCACGGGACCCAAACTTTTTTGTATTTGCCTTCACAAAAAAATATAATATAGTCTTGATGGAAGATTATAAATCATGTCTACAATATCAAGCCAATAAAATATATTTTCCAAGTACTTAAATAAAGCTAATGTAAACTGAAATATTTTACCATTTTGCCTCATAAAACTGGGTTAGGATAAATGTAACAGTTTGACATTTGAAAGATCTAATTTAGTTACAAGAATGTCAATGTCAATAAGAAGAAATTATTAAAATATGTGACATGAATTATTATTGATAGTACCGAATGACGCTGATAATTAACTATTTAAAAATTTTAATGAAACATTTCGTATTACGCTATTAAAATTTAAGTAAGGTAAATGAAAAATTAAATAGAATATTTTTTTTAGATCAGGATGATATATACTGGTATAAGAAAGTTATATGCTGGCCACATCAGATATGTTATTAAGAATTTATATAGGGATTTGTCAATATTTAGTGAAAGAAATAGTACAAATGAATCGTTTATTTCTAAGTGCATTTTTGGTGATTTTGGATTTGACAGAAAAATGTATATTTCAAAGCCAAATCTATGATTTGGTTATGATTTGATGCAAAAAGAACTTCACTCATTTAGTGAAATATAACTATATTAAATAATCGTTTAGTGCAGAAAGGACTCAAGTTTACCAAATTAGGTCTTTTCAGAAATTAACGATGTGAAAATCAGGCATATGTTTATAGCTCCATTTCAATAATGACCTCGATAGGTGTTTTCATTTAATTTTGTGTTTAGTGGTTTTTAAAACTTGTGCATGAAAGAGTATATGACGCCAGTTTTATGCGATTATTACGACAAAAATGCCTAGTTCAGCTGAATGTAATGGAGGGAATTCATACTAATATACCAAATTTTCTAGATTAAATACATCCTAAGAAAAAGTACGACCACTTTGTATACAGTTTCGAGAGTCCAGCTTAATGTTTTCTTTGTCCAAACAAAAAGCTCTATTACTTGGAGTGGCCAATAAATATGCATTGGTGCCATTCTGGAGTCAAAGTTAAATTATCTAAAATGTTTAGTATGATGGGTACCCGAACCGCACAGAGATATTTATTATGAGATTATCAACAATTGGAAGACCAAAAAATTAAAATCGAATGAATAAACAGTAAAAAATTAAAAAAAAATAAGAGTGTTTTTTCCTCTTGGTACCATCCATGTTATTATTACTTTTTAATATTTTTATATGCTTCTTTTTTTGTATATTGTGAATAAGGTATTTCAAGAAAACACATACATCTGATTATTAAAGAAATAAATGCATTCTAAATTTAAAAAAATTTGTTCATTTCTGAAAGGATTCAAGTTACAATTTTTTTTTTTTTTTTTAAATTTTAGTCCAAAAACTAAGTAAGACGATATAACTATTGTGGCCATGTCTTTAAAATTTACCTAACTAAATACTAAAAATTGAAAAGATGCTGAAATTTCAGTTTTAACCATAGTAGAATGTTTTTTGTGTTTTTCTCGGAATAGGTAAATATCACTTAGATCATTTCAAAAATAAACGATTTAAACCCATAATACACTGATCAACAAATTTAAGGGAACACAGTTTCAGGCGTGCAGCATTTTTGAAATAAAAGAAGGAAGCAAGTATCAACTTCGATATATTGTCCTTTCAACATTACTTAACAAGATACAAATAACGTTATGATTTTCTTAAGCTCCACCAAACAATTGAAAGGACCAGACGAATACCAAAATCAAGATGTGATTTAACTTAAAATATAATGGAAATTCTGTTACAGTCAAGCTTTAGTAGCGCACTTGCCATCCATTAACACCAATTGGAGCCTGGCATCGTCGAGGTTTACTGCAGATAAGATTTATTAACATATATTGTGGGAAATTTCTCCATTCTTCCAGAAGGACCTCATCCAACTCCTGAAGAGTTCGAGGTGCAGAAGGACGCTTCCAAATGCGCCTGTCGAGTAAATCCCAAATGCGCTCGATAGGATTTAGGTATGTACTCATAGCTGGCAACTCCATCATTTGGATTTCTTATTTTCGTAGAAGTCTTGTTAAATTTAAAGTATGAATCCTACAATTATTCTGTTGCAGGATGAATCCATCGCCGAACTTGTTCGCAAATAGTACAACATGACTTGAAGACCTTGGGGAACAACAATCAAGTTGGCGTGACCGTCTATACAGATGCCGTTCAAAACCGTGACCGATCCACCTCCAGATCTATCCACCTCCTGTACACTCGTACACAACGATCACAATGAGTAAGAGTAAACTGGGACTCGTCCGTAGAAAGTACAGACCTCCAGTGCACGTTCGGGCGCAAAGTTTTGACGGTTAGGGTTTTCCCTGCTGAAGCGATGGACTCGCACAGGTCTGCCAGAAGTCAGATTGGCTACTTTCAGTCTTCTTCTAACCGTCTGATCGGAAATTGTCACACCGGTGGCATTTTAGAGTAGATTTTGCAGCTCACAAGTAATAGAAATTTGACAGCGTAGACTGTATTTGACAATGATCCTGTCGTTCTGTCGTGGATAGTTTTTGCTCCTCGACTCTGTCCATTTCTACTGAAATATCTACCCGTTTCTAGGTATATTAATTAGCAACGGATGTTTTTATTGCGGCCACTTTGTTTTGAGACATGTTTTGCATTTAAACGTTTATGAAGCAAAAGAGCAAGCGGGTCACCGTAATTCTTTTTGAACTTTGTTAATAACAATCTAGACAAGAATATAGCAAAGATATGTTTTCTTAACCGGATCCCCAAATCAACCTTGTGTGTTATATTAGGTGGAGACGAAGTTGTACAGATTATTGCGGATGCTGACCCACTACCTACTCTTTTGCTGATTATTATAAAACAGTCGTTGAATGTCTAGGTCAACAAAGCTTTGAAATACGTATAACTCGTTTTAATTTTAATATAATTTTCCACATCATAAAATTGAAAGATGTTTGTAACACAAATTTGTTGTTTCTCTGTGCTCTTTCTTAAAAAATGCATAAATCAACTTGTCTGGCTGTCTAAATAAATTAAACTAATATAGTTAACGCTATTTAATTATACGCCTCAACATGCAAACAAAGAACATTTATGCAAATTATGTTTTGTTTTGTTACCAAATTCCAAAAAAAGGAACTTCTGATATTTCAAAAGTTAATAATTTCACAGAATTATCGGATATTAACATAGACATAAACAATGAAAAAAGATAATATTATTCGTTCCAATACTCGCAATCAAATAAATGCATTATGAACATTTCATGAATTCGTTTTTTTTTTAGTTATTCACATCAAAAGTGATTCATAATTTTGATTAATTAAAAAAATTAGCCAAAATTAATAAGTATGCTGTATAGGGAATCCCATGTGTCCATGATGATTTTGTTTTCGTTATAAAATAAGTAGCTTTTGAGGTACTCAAACGTCAAAAGTGAAATTTGGAGATTTATATTTGTACAGTAATTAATCTAAAATGAATAACTGGACCAATCAACAACGTGTTTTTTGTGTTGACCAATTCGTAATAACTGATTCTGTGATTTCAATCCAAAATTCTTTCCTCTGACAACTTTCAATGCTCACATTGTTTCGTCGTGGAATGTCATTAAATCGTGGATTAGAAAATGGCATACAGATGGTAATATTTGAGATGGGAAACGGACAGAAGACCCACGAACAACTAACAACCCCCAAATGTCAACTGGATAAGAATGTCGATACTGCAAAGTTCGAAAAGACTGATCCGACAACATGCAGCTATTCTAAACAAATGAAGTTCCATCGTTACAAAATTGCCGTTGTCCAAGAACTAAGTGTAATTGATAAGGCATATTGTGGTCAATTATGTGTAGACCCAGTTAACATGTTACTTCTATAAGTATTGTTAGAGATGTTATTTTGAGAATTAAAACTTCTTTTGTGACTTCTTGTGTAAGGATTATTAACTTTCGTTTGATTTATGAATGTCAGCCACAAAATAACTCCAGAAATAACTGTTCATTTCTAAAATAATGGTGTTATATCACTACACTTTAGCACTTTTTAAGTGGTTGAATATTACGTCTTATAGACTTCACAATGAACACTTTTTTTATATATTCTTTATGGAGGTGTACAGTGTATGCAATATATTTCTGGAAACATCTGTTGCAGACCTAGCGCGTGGAGTTTCGCTGCCTGCCAACGGCAACGTTTTTAATTCTCATGCACTTTGCAACCTGATATAATATTTATACAAAGTTTAAGGGTCAAATATTCACAGTTCTTTTAATATTGTGATATTTCAATGGATTTTGAGAGCATTGTGGTATCAAAATTTGTCAACGCAGACCAGTTCATGGTAAAATATGGACATTGTAAGCTAAAAAAACAAGTGCGCCTCAAAAATGATGTTTTTAGAAAAAAAATATTCAAATTTTTTTCTTGGATATACAAATTTGAATGATTTAACCTGTAAAAACATAAGTGATTACTTTATTAGTGGTTTTAAACTTAAAGTAGCATAATTAGATTGACCAAAATCTCCTAAATTAACATTTTCATTCACTTTATATTTTTCAGTATCACAATGGCGGCGACATTATGTACGTTCGTCTTAAAGCTGGTCTTAAGAAAATTGCGCAGTTATGTAAAGCCACCTCGGCCGTTCTGGGGAAATTTCTAAAACAGACCCGCATAAGAAACTACTTATGGAACGTACATATATAAATTCTCTTCAAGACATTATTTTCCGATGTCAGATGGCAAAATAGGCTAAATATAGAGTTTACAAAAGACTTTTACTTTGAGGTTTATGGAACTAATTAAACATGGTATCTTGTTCATAGAGTAATATAAACAATATGTAGATATTTTTTTTCGCCGCCAATTGTAGAATTTTTGTGATATTTATAAGTATCTCATCAATTATTTAATTTTTTTAGAAACAAATAAACCTCTTTTTGCAACATTTGCCAGCGTTCGAGGAAACTTTTTTATAAGTAAAATATCTGATGTGGCCAGCACTTTCTTATACCAGTATAAATCATTCTATTTAATTCTTCGCTTACCTCAATTAAATTTTAATAGCTTACCTTGAAATGTTATATTAAAATTTTTAAATAAATAATTATCAGCGTCAGTCGATACTGTCAATAATAATTCATGTCATATATTTTCATAAATTTTTTAGATCAGGATGATATAGGTATACTGGTATAAGAAAATAATGTGCTGGCCACATCAGATATTTAATATTAAAATGAAACTTGTTTCAAATCATAACACCTTTTTCAATCTTGCTAATTTGCATGTATAAGTAAGTGCATGCCATACACATTTAATTATTTTTTTGCAAATAATGACGTTACAGAAATGTCCATAGTTCTAAGCAACAGTGCAAGAATCAACCTTCTGCATTATTAGTTGTTTTTTGATAAAATAAAATAAACAAAAAAAATTCTGAAAATCGGTTGACCCTGCATGCCATCCCTGAAACTTCCCGCCATTTTTGATCTTAAAGCGTTCAAAAATATACGTATTAGTTAATTTTTGAGCCCTCCGAGCTCAAAATATTATACACATATGTACATTTTTGAGCTCTACGATTAGGTGAAAAATCTCGAAGTTATATTAAAAAAAACACTTTTTTTTGTAATTTTTGAACTGTGATATCTTTTGAACAAATTAACCAATCGAGATGCAGTTTGCAGCACTTAACGCAGTTTTTCAAGTACAAAAAGTTATATTTGGACCAAAAAATCGATCCGACAAAAATTTTGAATGTTATTTCAAAAAAACACTTTTGCGAATTTTTCATAATTGATATCTCTTGAGAGAATCAACCGATTTTGATGTGGTTTACGGCATTCAACGCAGTTTTTTAAGTACAAAAAGTTGTCTTAGTACCAAAAATCGATTTGACAGGAATTTTGAATATTATTTCAAAAAAAACACATTTTTGCGAATTTTTCGTAATCGATATCTCTCGAACGAATCAACCAATTTTGATGCGATTTTCTTCGATCAACGTTGTTTTATAAGGAGAAGAGCTGGTTAGATTTTGGAATTGATCGGTTCAGTAGTCTAAATGATATTCCAAAAAAACAAATTTTTGAACATTTTATTTTTGAGATTTCTCAAAACATACCAGGCCGAATCGGTTCTAGTTTTCAGGAAATCTAAGTTGAGTCAACCTCTTTAGAATTCCGCAAACCGCGTTTCAATCGGCCAAGCCGTTCAAAAGTTATGAGAGGTTTACAAATATAATACAAAAACAATGTAAAATAAATGATGCTATAATGTAAATCATAATTAATAACTAATTACTTCCTCACCCCTCAATGTGAGGAAGGTACGTATTCGTAAAAAAAATTTTTGAACATTTTTATTGCATTTCTGGACGAATCTCGACGAATTATGGCGATACACAAAATTTCAGACAAAAAAATTTTCTGTCTGTGTGTCTGTGTGGTTCGCGATAGTAGCTACAGTTTTTGAGATAAAGCTTTCAAATTTGGTACACACATTCTAGAGGTCAAGGAAGAGATTGAGTTCATTGATGAGCAAAATCGGTCCCCCGGAACGGGGTCCACCGGGCGCCAACATTTCTATTTCTAACTTTAAAAAAAAAAATTATTCGTGATGGAAGATTATAAATCAGATCTGTTATACAAACCCATTATAATATTGTGTCAAATGTTTAAATAAAGCTATAAATTAAAATATTGTAAACATGTTGGCAACACCATAAAATTTGAATTTTGATTGATACTTAAAATTTGAAATGTCAAAAAAAAATATTAGTGACATTCTACCAATGTAACTTTTTTGAAATGTCAAAAATTACTTTTATTACAAACTCCATCACACATCGAGTTTTACTACGGTGAGGAAGTTCTGATCCCCAAGTAAGTGGCAGCGGTTTTTTTGATTACAATAATAATTGTAAAATTTCTGATAATTGTCAAAACTTCCAAGGAATTCCAAGAGAATTTCATGGAATTTCAAGAGAGTTCCAGAAAATTACAAAGAATTACACCGAATTCCATATGCCTGTACACCAAACTTCCAAATAGGTTTACCCCTCGAAATTTTCTGTCACATACATTTCTATATTTGCCACTAATATATTTTTGAAAAAAAATGTGGATTATCTAGTTTTGACCAGGGTATATTACATCCAACCATCACTTCCAATAAATCTAAATGTTACTATCAAACGAAATGTGTTTATTAACATTTGTGTTACATACCCAAGAAAGGGCTTTGTCACAGCTATTGCAACATACTCTTGTATCGTTTAATTACAAATTTACTGTATCCTGTGAAGGTTTACAATAAGACATTTTAAAACGAACGATCCATTATATATGACTCGACATTATGCAATGTATTGACAAACTGCATGTGATCTCTGCCAGTTATTCTCAGTGAAGTGGAATTATAAAAGAATATATTACGTTTTCCGATAAAACTAATTTACGTATTAATATTTTAAGACGAAATAAAAATCACTTTATCATGTATAAATTTCTATTCTTGTGTTGTTTGGGAATGTTTCAGTAGGTGTTGAGAATATAATATTGTCTATATAAAAGCCATCATAGAACCAATATCTCCGACCAAGTTCTATAATTCTCTGATTATGATCTTAAATAATCTTACTTCCAGTCCTAAATACTTGTTGCTTAATTTTGGATCTTCTGCAGGATAAACTCTGTTCTTCTGACACAGGAGTGTTAATCTTACGCCGGTGTCAGCACTCTAATTGGAGGAAACGGCCTGAAGGTTTAATATGCGACGATGTAGAAATCTGTCACTGCCAGACAATTTCCTTGACAATGTCTTTAAACCAATAACATATTAGTCTGTTCTGCATAAGTATATTATACAGAAACCATCAATAAAAGAGCAAATTTGTTAGAACATTTGAATTATTAATTTACAGCCTCTATGACCTTGAATAAACAATTTTAATAAACGTAATTTTAATACCGTATTGAAGCAAATACACTTCGGGATCATCAAATCAGTATTTTTTCTTAAAAACTAGGTGGATCCTTTTGTTATTTAAATTATTGCCAATTTTCTTAAGAACATTAACCCTCGATAGCAACTTAATGAAGAATATTTTGCTAGAGGTAAATTGGGAACAGTCGTTTAATTTTGCTCTTGGAAGTATATGTTGGCTTTTATACAGACCTTTCAGCGACAGCCGGTATATTGCTTATGGCCAAATTCTTCCTACTTTTAAAGCTGTTCCTCATGCGATAACTGCCAAAGTTTTAAGTATATTTCGCTGTCCAAACACAAAATATTTCTTATCAATAATAAAAATATATAAACATATCACTTATCTTAAAAGTAACAGAATTCTAGGTTAAGTATTAAAGGAGATAATCTTCACACTCATTAATACTATCTAAATATAACAGTTCCATAAAACACTTGGCCCGCTTAGTGTGATAAATTGTTATAAGAATCCCGAATACTTGTAAGTTGATTTCTCGTTCCTTGCGTTGATTCAAATTTGTAATTGATCTACAGAGCGTCGAGTTCAACTGTTTTATTTACCTGAGACATAGCGGTCCGCCCTGACGAGTCGTCACTTTGACGTCCATTGACGTCCATTGTTTTTGCTCAATGTTCCAAAGTGATCTACTATCCTCGAGAGGTTAGGCCAGGTCAGGTTGAGCACATGCTATTACTTAAACGGCATTAAATTACTGTTCGTAAATGTGCAAAAAGTAGAATTTGCACACGAAAAGACGAAGTACACGAAGGTCGTAGTATCACGCAATTTACTTTAAATTGTTGATAGATTTAGTTTAGGGGAAAGTGGGAAATATTGATATAAACCCATTTGACGATCGAAAGAAATATTGCGAGGTTTAATTGTTGACTGTATCGGTTGGATTGTATGCGGCCTTCTTCTACCCAGGCCGCCTGGGTTAAAGCTGAGAACAGAGATATGAGATGGCGACCACGATCGCGATAGTGATGATGTTGGCGATCAGATCCCAGGGCCCGATTTAGAGGCGGACAACCCGGAGTCCTGTTCGAGGCGGCGAATCTGAGGGCGGCATTTTCACACCCTGAATGTGAACCAAATATTGATAAATTAATTATTCTCAATTAATATAAATTTCACACTACTAAACTAAGTACTATGCAATTTACATTTGATCTTTTTGGTTTGTTATGTTTTAAAGCTAGAAAAATATTAAAACACCTTTTTAAAAAAAGCATATTTATTTTTGAAATAAAACAAGAAGTATAGTTAAAACACGCGCATGACCCTGCATGAACTTGTAGGTTTATAGTTACTTGTTTTAAATAGGAAGCAAGGCATAACATGCATGGGCATATTTTAGCGCCTTACTATATAAAGAGTCATCTAAGTGCAACTGTGTTATTATTGCAAATGCGTCGGTGCCGGTGATAACATATCCTTGAAGTAAGTTTATAAATATTAAAAATATTTAACAGTTTAGTTCGGGATAGTGACTTTTGTGTATTTTGTCAAATTCCAAAGGTAAGTACAATTCTAAAGGTAAAGAATTATTTCAAAATTTCTGCAAATACGTACTTATAAAGTTTTAAATAGTTTCTGTAGTTTTTGAAGGAATTAATTTATTTGGGGTTTTCGCCAAAAAAAAAGAGAAACAAAAAAATCCATCTTAAAAATTCAAACATTTTAGATAGGTATCTATTTTAAATATTTAGTTTTTATATGTTCGTTGTGGTGGTTCGCCATTTGTCCATTTTGTTGGGATCCACCACACCTAAAAAAACCTTTGAAAAAAATCTTACTAATTAATAAATTACAATTATGTGTAGTAATAAGCCAATGCGTTGCTTAAAAAAGATAACAAAAGAAAAATTTTCAAATACGGTTAGTCGGTGACGGTGGCTTAGTCTGTTCCACAGTTTAAAAAAATGAAATGCCTAATTTTAATTACTAAAAGTATTAACTATTTTTTCCAAAATGGAGGGTTGAAAAATTGCACGAAACGAAAATCGTTTTTATATTTAAAAATAGTTTAATAATAGTAATTAAAACTAGGCATTTTATTTTTCAAAACTGTGAGACAGACTAAATCACTGACTAATTGGATTTGAAGATTTCTCCAATTTTTTTTTTTTTAAGAACGCCGTGGCTTATATTAACTAGCGTATTTTGCATTGTTCAATTTGTTGTTTTAGAATGTCTGACACGCAATGACAATTGTCCGGCCATCAGTACAAAAGGCGAAGGCTAGAGAAGGAAACCCAAAAGCAAAAACAAGCTGATGCTCTGCACAATTATTTACAGAGTAGGACCGGTAGTACCATTAGTACCAAAACAAATATCTCCAAAAATTCAGATAAAAAGGAAAACACGGAATCATCAGAGAGTGTTGATGACCAAGACCAATCAATACACGATATTTCTAAATCAACTTTGTCACCAAATGAAAGCAGCCTACCAACTGACACCGCCTTGCGCACTTATAGATAGAAGCACTCTACTCTACAAACTGACCCCACCCTACCACTCACGGAATGCACTGTACAAACTTTACCAGTATTGTGGCCCAGAATTTTAGGAGATACCGAAGAAGTTAGTCGAGGCTTCTTAAACCTTTGTTTAATTACAAACTTCCTTATGATGCACTGGTCGAAAATTTAACGCAATTACTATTCTCGAATTTTAAGAAATGGAGAGCAAGTTATAAGAGACCGGCTAGTGTAATCCACTTCAGAAAACTACATATATTGCTTTTGCTGTAAGTTTTATGGCCGTGTGTCAGGTTCCCTTTCAAAAGAAGGTTTCAAAAGCTGAAAGCACGCATCGTTGAAATTTTAAAGGATCACGAAATTTCTAAAAATCATATTCAGGCTCAAAAATTCTGGCTAGAACTCAGTCAAAGGGTAAAGTGTTGTACAATTGTAGATGCAGCTGCCCAAAGAGTTATTAACGCTGAAACGAATCACTTATACGAGGTGCTTCTAAGGATTGTAGCAATTACTAAAATGCTTGGTAAAAGTTGTTTAGCTTTTCAAGATACAAGCGACAAGCTGTTTGATCATAATAACGGAAACTTTTTAAAAATAGTTGAATTACTATCTGAATTTGACCCCGTCATAGAAAAACACGTGCGTAGAGTACTTAAAAAAGAGGAAACCAAAGCTCACTCTCTTGAAAAAACATTCAAAACGAGATAATAGACTTGCTCCACGAAAGTGTAAAATCGCATATCATTGCTGAAATAAAAATGGCGAATACTACTCCATAATATTAGATTGCACTCCTGATGTTAGTGAGGTGGAGCAAAAGACCCTAATAATTAGATATGTTTCTATCAATAAGTTTGATTCTGATTCAAACGATGTCGAAATAAAAATCTACGAAAGCTTTTTAGGTTTCTTACATGTGGAAATATCTACAGGAAGACAACTATATGAAATTATAATTAAAGAGCTTCATAGAATGGGACTTGATGTGCAAGATATGAGGGCAGGGATATGATAACGGAGCTAACATGAGGTGCACCAATCCACTCCTGCAATCTAGAATTAGGAATTTAAATCCACGAGCATTCTACGTCCCGTGTAGTAGCCACTCGCTCAATCTAGTAGAAAATGATATGGCAAAAGCATCCTTGGAAGCAGCCAATTTTTTTAATATGGTCCAAAAAATATTTTTATTTTTTTTCTTCTTCTACTTTTCGATGGGCAATATTTTTAAAACATGTCCAAGGATTAAAATTAAAACCTTTAAGTAACACTCGATGTGAAAGCAGGATAGAAGCTTTAACGCCCTTAAGATTTCAACTTGATGAAATATACGACGTTTTGCTAAGCATTTATGAAAACCAAAAGACATCGATATCTCAATAAGAGACGAAGCTTCGGGTTTGCTAAGTTGAAATAAACAATTTAAATTTTTATGTTCAATAGTCATATGGTATAAAATTTTAAACTGTATTAATCCCATAAGCAAGCTTATACAAACAACAGATTTTGATTTGTAAAAAGCACTTGATCTTCTAGAGAACTGCAAAAATTTCTTTAAAAATTTTCGATCAGATAAGTTTTTCAATGAAATTATTGTTGACTCGAGAGAATTGGCTGATGAAATTAATATTGAAGCCAATTTTGAATCAACAACGCCGCGACACCGCGTAAGAAGAAAAAAGGGCAACTTTTCATATGAGGCAAGGGACAAACCAATTGAAAATTTCAAAGAAAAATACAAAATAGAGTTTTTCTTCTATATTATTGATCAAGCATTAAACGCACCAGATAGTTGATTTAAACAATTGAATCACCATAGTCACCATTTTCAATCTATATATAATATATATGATTTGAAAACCATGCCTAAGGAAACACTGATAAAGATTTGCAAAGATTTGGAAAATATTTTGTCTGATGGTGAAATCAGCTGATATTGACGGTCTAGAATTAGTTGAGGAAATTTCTGCAGTTTGTGCACTTTTGGGCAAAAAAAAGTCCAAGTGATGTTCTTAAAATAATAACAATGCTAAATTTTGCTCCATATCTTAGTATTGCCTTGAGAATACTACTGACTATTCCAATATCAGTAGCAAGTGGAGAAAGAAGTTTTCCAAATTAAAATTAATCAAAACCTTTTTTACGATCAACTAACTACGCAAAATCGACTAAACGGCTTGGCCATTTTAGCAATTGAACATGAAGTTGCTGATCAAATATACTTAAAAGAGGTAATTAAAAAATTTGCAGCATTAAAAGTGAGAAAAAAATATTCTTCTGAATATAACTCAAACAAACAATGTATTACTGTGGTTCTATGTATCTCCCTTTTGTTTTCTATTTAGGTTTTAGGTATAAATGAGAAAAGAATCTAAATCGTAATAGCGGTAAAATTGCACCCTGTATGTTTAAAACTAAGTAAATATTTTTAAAATATAACAACTAGGTATCCATAGGTATTGCAACTCTATTTTATTTTAATTTATACTGTTTTGTACAAAATGTTAAGTTTTAATACTTGTTTCTTTTTAAATATACGTTTTTATTGCAAATTAAAATCATCTTTTATTAAGAAAAAATAACTTTAAAAGGGGCGGCAAATTGTTTTTTGTCCGGGGCGGCGTAAACGCCAGAGCGGTCCCTGCTTATCCGCCTTAGTAAACAAGTGAATTCGCGGATACACAATCACGATCGCCACCGCTATCGCGATCGTGTTCTAGATCGCGCACATGTGTTGTCTGCTTAATATCGAAGCCGGACCAAGCCGATAAGGTATAGTGACCTACTCGCGACAATTTTTCGAAAAGGATGTTAAACTCTGACTTAGATGTGAGCACGTTATAAATCCTTACTCCACAACAAAGTGGAGATTGACAAAATTATCTGGATCAGGGTACCAGTGCTCCCAAAAGCACTTGCATGTATTAGGTTAATTTTTTTGAGAATATCGTTTACAACAATATTAAGTGGTAGAAATTGTGGCTGGGTGATTCTCCAGGGGGCTGAAAATGTGGTTGTATTTATAAAAGAGAAAAATAACAAAGGCGATTATCCAATAAAATTATACTGCAACAGGAGTGGGTCCTATAATGAAAACCAATCAATTATAATGCTAAATAATTTTAAAAAATGAGTTTATATGATGATAGAAAATTATAAGAAAAAGGGGTAGCTGCCAGTTTCTTTTTAAACTTACCGAAATCAAGAACTTAAAAATAAAACTGTAGCGTTTTTTCCTGTATTTAATACACAAACGTTATATCCATTAAATATATTTTAAACTTGACTTGTGTATATATGTGCCAGTAATTAGTTAAATAAATGGTTGTTCTGAAAAAACAAAACTTTTTTAAGTGTGTCCTCATTTCCAATTCTCGTTTTAATAGCCATTGCATGTTCATTAAAAATACACGTCCTTGAATAAAATTTTAAGCATATTTTAACGCCCGAGTAGAAATTTGCATTAAATGATAGTGTAAGCGATTTTGCGATAAATTTGAAGGAATTTTAATACAGAGATAAAGACAAATGAATCTGTTATAGATTTCAATGTCTAAAGTTTTTAATAGGTACAAGCATACCTACCACCCATGTATATGCAAGTGTACTTTAAATAGTCGAAAACCTTGACATTTTTATATATCTATATTTTAAATTCTCAGTCAATCAATCTATCTATAAAAAAATTACAAAAACTAATGCCATTGTTTCACAGATGTAGTTTAAATGTTTACAGAATCACAATGTCACAGATAGTAAAAAAATCCAAAAATCTAGATGAAAATGGAATGGGAATGTACTTATATGAGAAACATGAGAAACAGAAAATACACATATTGGAAATAGTGAATAAGATAAAGAACACACTGAGGCTGAAATAGAAACAATTAGTACGTAGACTGATGTAACTGAATATTGAAATTAATAAAAGTGGAGTTGATAACGAAAAAGTATTCAGCAAAGATAAATCATCGAAAGATAATGTTACTGTACTTTATATTACACAAAATGCGATACACGGTGCTTAAAAGATCTTGTAGACAATAATTTACTATAATTGGTGTGAATCCCAAATATTTGATCAGATAAATCACTACCTATTATTGTCTAAGCTAATAGGTTGTGGGTATTTAGATATTTTAACTTTGTTATTTACATCCTAATTGATTTTTAGAAAGTAGAATACTATGGACACAGGTCTTAAAATTATAACGCAATATCCATGTGTTCCACGTTGATTCAACTTGGGACCCATACTGTTTTTGATTTCATAAAAGTTATAAGGTCAATAGGGGATGAGGTATGGTCATCCGTTTAATTTCCGATAATCGATCAGTGAAGTTAAGCAACACCGATAAAATACAATAAATATTTCAAATTGGAAATTGGAATTGGATCAAGTCTAGCAATTGGAAGGATGGCCAATAGCTGGTTGTAGAACTAAAATTCTACAAAGAATTCAATTAACTCGAAAAAATTATGTTACCAAAAAATCACCCAGATCACATGAAGGCCCTCAGCCATTAGAAACAATTAAAAAATGCCCGAGACCGAAACTACGCGGGTTCAAAATATCACATGTCACACCACCTTGTTTTAGTAAATTAGATAAAGAATAAAAACCATATCCAAAACTTCAAACCGCAATTTTTTATCTCAATTCTCCGATTTTTAAAAGCCAAAATTGTAAAATTAATTTTCTTTAAAACATCGCTCCGCAGCATAAGCGCTACGACGAGCGCCGCGATGTACTTACAAATATTAAAATGACCAAAACTCATAAAGACGTTCACAAAAAATTATTACAAACCGGTCTGAACGATTTTATTGCAATCCGAGAGGCCCAACAAAATTATAATTTCAGTGGTCGACAGAGCAAATACACCGGCACACAAAAAAAAAAGTTGTTTGTACATTTGACGCCACCTACCTCCCGACATGTATTTCGACCCGCTGAATCCGAATTTGAAGTCAGTTTGGACCGTACACCCTCAAATATCGAGTAAATTGAAAAACCGTAAAAAATAGCGAAAATTGGGTGTTTCGGTAATAAAAAAAATTTTGTGGATCTAAACCAAGCCTAATTTTTATGCATTTCGATCTACTGAATACGAATCTAAAGTATATTTAGACCATAAGCCGTTTCAAATCTAAGTAAATTGTAAAAAACCCTCGAAAATTGCTAAAAATGGCAAAAAATTATGATTAGGAGTCCGTTATGAGCGTACACATTCAGCAGCAAAAGTTCTTCTTGAGTGAATTCAAAGTTGACTTAGTGTCCACATATATATCAAAGCTTGAAGAAATTTGGAACAAACTTAAACAAGCTGGAGAACCAATTTCAGATAAAATGATCATGACAAAAATATTGATGTTCTTGCCTGAGCATTACAAGCATTTCAGATCGGCATGGGAATCTGTCCCGGCCGAAAATCAAACACTAGAAGAAATGACGTCAAGATTGTTAATTGAGGAAGAAAGGTTAGGGTCTGTAGAGGACGAAGCGACAGCTCTAGCTAGTACAAGTAAGACAGAAAAGATTACATGTTATGTATGTGGGAAGAAGGGGCATATAGTCAAGAATTGTTATAAAAGAAAAGAGAATGCTGAAACAAGAAAATTCTTTTACTGCAAGAAGGGAGGACATATTGCCACAAATTGTCGGTTTAAGAAAAAGAAGGAAAGTGAAGACAGCAAGAAGAAAGAAGAGAAGAAGAAGAAGAAGAAGAAGGAAGATAAAAAGAATGACAGCAGAGAAAGTGAGGTCTACAATGCGTTTATCGGAGCACATAGTCGTGTACACGCCGGAGATTGGTGTATGGACAGTGGAGCAAGCGAGCACATGTGTTGGGACAGTAGTATGTTTGAATCAATGTCTGAACAACATGTGCGAGATAGTGTTACCGTTGGTGATGGAAATGTATTGAAGGTGAAAGGTGTTGGGAATGTAGTTTTATTTGCTCGAGTTGATCAAAAGTGTTATATGTTCCTCAGCTGAAATTTAATCGTTTCTCGGTTGGTAGTGCGTTAGATAAGGGATTTGTCTTAATGTCTGATAATGAAAAATGTGAAGTTCTTGACAAAGTTGGCAATACCCGAGCTGTAGCAATAAGACAGAATAGATTGTATAAAATGGACTTTGTATGCACTAACAAAACAGACCTGTCAGAGTGTTATCTTGTTAAGGAAGTAGAGCGTTTATCCATATGGCATGGTAAATTTGCTCATCAAAATTTAGAACAAGTGAAAAGAATATTAAATAAAAGCAACATTAAGTACATAGATGACAGCAAAAATATTATATGTGAAAAATGTTTGTCTGGTAAACAACATAGAAAATCGTTTTCAAGAAGTGATTATCGCGCTACAGAAAGGTTAGAATTGGTGCATGCAGATGTATGTGGACCTATGGAAGAAGTGCCCTTGGCTGGAGCGAAGTATTTCTTACTGGTGAAGGACGATTATTCGTCATATAGGTTTGTGTTCTTTCTCAAACATAAATCAGAAGTAAAGTCCTGTATTGAAAGGTTTATAAACTTAGCTGAAAGGGACACAGGTTGTAAAATAAAAACCTTTAGATCTGACAATGGCTTAGAATTTGTGAATAAGGAACTCGGCAATGTATTTATGAGTCATGGGATTAAACACGAGAAGTCGGTAAAATATACACCAGAGCAGAACGGAAGAGCCGAACGAGAAATGAGAACTCTTGTTGAGGCAGCCCGGTGTATGATTCATGGACTAAACAAGCAATATTGGGTGGAAGCTGTGAGTACGGCAACTTATATACTAAACAGAACAGGACCAAATCCAGTTGCAGGACAGACACCATACGAACTATATTATCAGCGTGAAATAGACATAGTAACGTTAAAGCAATTTGGGTCAAGAGTAGCTGTGCATGTGCCAAAGCAAAAGCGTTTAAAATGGGATCCCAAGAGCCACGAAGGAGTGTTCGTTGGATATGGAAACGATGTCAAGAGTTACCGAGTGTTTTTTCCAAATAAAACTGAAGTAGAAGTAGTGAGAGAAGTAGTATTTTTGCCATCTAATGAGGAAATGTTACAGCAAGTAGAGATGACACAAAATAATTATAGTGAGTTGAGCAGTTTGGAATGTGAAACAGAAAGTGTTGTTGGAGATCGAGAGATAAAAGAGGGACAAAGTGGTGAACAAGAAGACGTATTATCTGGGGAGGAAAACGAGCAGGCAGGTGATAGGTTAAGAGACAGAAACTGTTTAGTAAGACCTGCATGGTTAGAAGACTATCATACAGCTCTCGTGACAGCGAAAGAGGAGCCGACAACCTATAAGGAAGCTGTATCAAGTGAAAAAGCAGAAGAATGGAAAGAGGCGATTGAAAAGGAAATAAAAGCTTTAGAAGAGAATGAAACCTGGATATATGTAAAGAAACCTGAAAAATGTAAAGTGGTCGAGTGTAAGTGGGTTTTTAAAACAAAAGTGGATGAGACGGGAAAAATAATTACATACAAGGCAAGGTTAGTAGCAAAAGGTTTCCAACAAGCCGATGTCGTTTTTACAGACATATATAGTCCAGTGGCAAACTTGTCATCGGTCAGATTCTTTCTTGCTTTATGTAATGAATATAGCTTAAGGGTTTTTCAATTAGATGTATGTAGTGCCTTTTACACGGTGATGTAGAAGGTGATGTGTATGTATCGTTACCAGAAGGTTTTAAACATGATAGAATGATGAATAAGGATAATGGATGTGTAGTAAAGCTAAAGAAATCATTATGTGGTTTAAAAGATTCCCCTAAAAACTGGAATAATAAATTTAATGAGGTTATGTTGTCAATAGGTTTTGTGAGATCTGAATATGAATACTGCTTTTATGTGAACATAAATCAAAATTACAGTATGTATTTGTTACTTTACGTAGATGATTTGTTGCTAGCTGGTTCAGATTGCAACGAAGTGCACAGGGTTAAGAGTACATTAAGTAAATTCTTTAAAATGTAAGATCTGGGACCTATTTGTCATTCTCTGGGGATGAACATAACTCAAGATTTACCAGGTGGTAAAATTATTTTAAATCAAACCGTTTACTTAAAGAATGTTTTGAAAAAATTCAATATGCAAGACTATAAACCGGTTGCAACACCTATGGATGCAAATTTTGATCACAGCTGTTTGAAAAGAGAAACCTCAGAAAATGCCGAAATAGAGAACAAATGTAGAAGGTTAATAGGGGCATTAATGTATGCAATGTTGTGTACAAGACCAGATCTTAGTATAAGCATTAATATATTAAATCGTTATAGAAATAGGTGTTAAATGTTTTTTTTTAACCTAATTTAAGATACTGCTCTTTCATTGTTTTTTCGAGTGAAACTTTTCAGCACTTTATTTTCGGCCCTTAATATATATATATATATATATATATATATATATATATATATATATATATATATATATATATATATATATATATATATGATTAAATATGATTTGAAGGAAACAACTACTCAGCGGGCAAATACCCCGACCTGCATTGAATTACACCCTCAAATCATGATAGATCGATAGCCAATATCATTTGTCAATTTCTAACCAGACATAGATCGATTTCGAACTTATTTGTTCTCTTTAGTATGCCATAGGTTATGGAACTATATATATATATATATATATATATATATATATATATATATATATATATATATATATATATATATATATATATATATATATATATATATATATATATATATATATATGTAGATTATCCAAATTTGAAGACGATACTTTCTACCAGTTGAAAGTTATAAGCCTCCAAACAGGATGCGTTTTTTTGCCCCATACTAATGTAATGGTTTTAGAAAATAAATCAGAAAGTCATGTGCAACTAATTAGATTTTAGACAGTAGAGTGGAAATTAAGTTATTTAAGGGATTCAATCCGCCCTGCGACATTATGAACTTATATGTCAAACATTTTCCCCCAAACAACTTCTATTATCTGGTGTTACAAGCTATGACATTAAAAAAACGGATATCAAATAACTCAGCCATAAATTCCAGGCAGTGTTTTTGTGAATAAAAAGATAATAATTACGTTTAATATTTTAATTTTTGTGAATGTGCGCTTGTGAATCAACTATACATAAATCAATTGAATTGACTCCCCAAAGCACGTAGCTTGTAATTAAATTTGTAATTTATTGTATTGTTTTTACGGGATGTGAGACAGTCAGTATCACTCGCGCTGTTTAACCTTGAAAACTGCAATTTTTGCTTCTTGGAATATGTGGCTAAATAATATTAAGTATGCACGAACACAGTGGTCATAATAAACAGTTAAACTTATGTCTGTTGTTGTATACCTAATTCAAATATGTTCAATCGTGTGTGATTTTTATATCGGGTGGCCCAAAAAAAACCGGAATATTTATTTTCGTTTATAACTTTTTTGATTATTTACCGATTTTAATTTTTTTGGGGTCGTATTGAACCAGAACATTGGCCTCCTAATAGTCCAGATGTAAATCCCTGTGACTATTACTTATGGGGTGATTTATAAAAAAGGGTATACAAGAATGGTCGCCATTTCAATACTTTAGACGAATTGCAACAACGAATTTTACAGTGTTGGGAGGAAATTGACCAGCAGACAATTGCTAAAGCAATAGACAGTTGGCGCAGGTGAGTTCAGTTAGTTGTGGATGCTAATGGAGGTCATATTCCATTATTTAAGCATTAGTTTTAATTGTTGTTTAATTAATTAATTTGTAATTAAATTATGTTTTTGTTTCAGTCCGTTATTTAATTAGATTAGATTAAATTTGATCACATCCGCCATATTGGATTTATGAACCATGTCAATTACTAACATTTAACATTTTAGTAGAAGGCGTTGGCTTTCAAACGACCCAAAAAATATTAAAATCGGTATAGAATCAAAAAAGTTATAAACGAAAATAAAAATTCCTGTTTTTTAGTCCACTTTTCACTTTATTAGTAATATTTTTGTAAGTTTTTAACCGATTTTCGTGATCTATACATCAAAATATTTTTAGAAGACCAAGCTTCAAAATAAAAAAAAACTGTCATGTAATTTGCCATTTAAAAAATATTCCAACGGTTTTTAAATATTAGGTAAATTTGATCACATCCGCCATATTGGATTTATGAACCATGTCAATTACTGACATTTAACATTTTAGTAGAAGGCGTTGGCTTTCAAACGACCCAAAAAAAATTAAAAGCGGTAAATAATCAAAAAGTTATAAACGAAAATAATAACTCCGGTTTTTTTTGGACCACCCGATTAATAAAAATGTTTGGATTATAAAATTTGACCATTTGACGGCATGGTGTCATGTTATTTAAAAGTTTTAAATGGCACTGGGTAATAACATTTAGTTTAACGATCTTAATGAGGTTAGTAAAATTCCCGATTTGCAAAAAAAAAAATTAGATAGTATAGATCCATATATAATGACAGCAAAAGAGATAGCAAAATAAAATTGTTTTGCTTCTGAATTTCTACATTACCTACTAACTTAATGTTCCAAATGTGCTCCCTAAAACTCAACGAAATAAAACAACTATGCAGAGTATATCCATCCTCTCACTTTCTGGAATGTTTCAACCTTAACATTTTCACAAACTTTGAAGTTCGATACTTTAAATACAAAAGTGTTTAATACACTTTTGACCTAAGGTGTCCCCATAAAAGTCCAGTGGGGTCAAGTCCGGTGATCATGCAGGCCATTCTGTTGAAACTCGCGTGCCCATCCACCGCCTTGGATATGTTGTGTATTTTTATTTTCACAACCTCAACTATTAATTGGTCAATAATGTTTGCTAAAGCATGCTTCCAGTGAGGTTTTCTTGATGAAAACTTGCGCTTGCAAAATTTTTTTCAAGAAACTGATCTGATTACTGCATGAGGTTTCCTAATTTATCCCATGAATAAAGCACAAGATGCGAATTTTTGGTTTACAGAAGTTCTGGAACTACTAAAAATGCTCCCAACGTACCTCCAGATGATTTAATTGCGAAGTTGTTTTTACTGAAATAAAGTGGCTCGTGTACAACTTATTTTGGTAGATCTACTTCTATTTAACTCCCTCAAAAATACATAAGAGATGTGATATCTGGTGACCTTGATAAAAATTATTTAGAATATCTTTAATCTTAATCTCAAAACACACATCTATCAATATCTTGGCTACTAAGAGTTAAATGTACTAATTGTCACGTATCTTTTTTATCTTTAGCAGACAGGTGACTGACCTGAAGACATGTTTTTTTCTTAAAAAATGTTTCATAAAATATTTTCTTAACCGCCTTTTAAGTCACCGAAGTGATCATCTGAAAATCCTATGATTTCGTGTTCGGTAAAGAGATATATTTGAATTTATTTAATATTCTCTTACGGGTTTAAATCATCACTACTAAAATTTCTACATATAACTACTTGATTTAGATCAATAAATCCATTTAAAACAAAATTTCAAAATGTCAGAACATTACAAAAAATCGTTTTTTTTTTTACGAAAGTCTGTCGAAAATTTTCCTCCTGATTCTGAAAATGTTTTGCTAATATTTTACAAATGGTCTACAAAATCAGGTCGGCAGTTCGTTTTGCATTTTTTTTAGCGCAAACCTCTTTGTACTACTAA
Organism: Rhamnusium bicolor; assembly: GCA_029963845.1. Taxonomy (NCBI): domain Eukaryota; kingdom Metazoa; phylum Arthropoda; class Insecta; order Coleoptera; family Cerambycidae; genus Rhamnusium; species Rhamnusium bicolor. The sequence goes on from JANEYF010001041.1 coordinate 204,492, forward strand.
TAATATTGTCGCATGCTCATGCACGAATGTCGAAGCAGGAGCAAAAGTGCAATAATCTACGCGTAGACACTAGTATTTCAACTAACACAAAAATGAAAAATATCTCGTCATTACAGATTATGGTAGTAGGAAGTAAGGCGAACACATGAAAAAAAATATATAGTTTAAAAAACTAAAAAACACGCTTTTAAAGCACATCAAAAGTGAAAAATAATTATTAATATAAACTGAAAACAATAATGAACGAAAAATACTAGTATTATTGTGAAAAAAGCGTGGGTTGCTCGATATACGAAAAATATGGCACAAAGCGCCCCACGCTTTTTTCACAATAATACTAGTATTTTTCGTTCATTATTGTTTTCAGTTTATATTAATAATTATTTTTCACATTTTAGTTTGATGTGCTTTAAAAGCGTGTTTTTTAGTTTTTTTAAACTATATTTATTTTTCACTTTTTAGTTTGATGTGCTATGAAAGCGTGTTTTGTAATTTTTTTAAACTATATTTATATTGCTTATTGATGCTGATATTATAACATATTACGATCCAACAGATATTTCTGAAAAAAAAATATTTTTTTTAAGCCATGGGATTTGAACTCACGCCCAAGGAGTCCGTCGTTTCGCGTCGACTAAGACTTGCCCGCTCTGCCAACGACCGACCTGACAATCACGGAATATACTTACAATATTAAGCCTCTTGCTCTCACGCAGAGGATACGTGAGGAAAGGACTGGCGATCCTGATCAGGATAATGATATAAACTTATCAAATTATTGTATTGTTACCAGTTCTTCGTAAGTGTACAAAGTTTCAATTAAATCTGTCCGTTTAAAGTGGGTCAAAATCGAGTCCAAAGAGTCGGTTACAAACAAACAAGCAAACAAACAAGCAAACAAACATACAAGTGAAGCTAAAATAAAAAAGCGTGTTAAAATAGGTTAGGCTTCATAGGTAGTTGTAAGTGCACGGACCAGAAATCCTCCATTCATAACAGCAGGAGAAGTTCTAGCTGTTCCAAAAAGTGATTTGAAGAGTTCTGATGAGTGAACTTTATGGTAGTTTAATGAAAATTCAGTTTAATTTAAACGTATTGTATTTTGTCATCTGCCGACTAGCAGGAATATGACATGTTTAACAAATTTACTTTTCACGAAAATTTCATGAGTTTGTATCTAAATCTATAGTAAAATTAGAAAACAAGTAGTAATTAGTTTATCAAACTTACAATTAGGTTCACCTAAATGTACTACCACAGCATGTATGGTATTTAGTGCCATATTATATCGAAGCGCAACGGAGCTACAAGGAATAATAAAATGCAAGATGTGTTGTTGCAGTGGGGACGCTTAGTACGCGACTGTAGTTGGTATAACTCATTTACGATTTGTCATCAAATTATAAACCCTATGCCACCATGTTTAGAAAGGTTAACGTAAACTTTTTTTAAGAGTACAACATTTTGGTTTGAGCTTTCGTTTCAGAGATAATACGAGGAAAACACAAAAATTGTCTAAATTGAATTTATTTATTTATTTATTTATTTATTTATAGTTACATATACTCAATAGATGTAGGGCATATTTTCTTGAACCGGCAGATAGTTTGAATACATGGTGTACAAAGGTGAACATTTTAATAGATTTGTTCTAGGAACTGGCAAATAAAATAAATTACTAGAACGAGTTTGAAAAGCTGGAACATGGAGAGAGAAACAACTAAGTAATTCTGGACAGTGAATTTGGTTATTTAAAATTTTATATAAGGTTACTATTGAATAATATTTCCCTTGAGTATTAAAGTCATTCATGTGAAATCTTTGTAATAATATATTGTTGAAAACGCCTTGAAGGGAATAAACACCACCCCACTTATACCACTGAAAATTTCCAATGTACTTTCTCACTATGAATTTTATGAATTTCCTATCCCCGATTTCCGACCAGGCATATGTCAATTTATATCTAATGAAAGCATTAAAAAGTAACTCCAGTGTAGCAGTTTCCACAAGCTGCTTGCTGCGTCTTATTATAAAACCAAGATTTCTATAAGCACTCGCTGCTATATCATTGATGTGGTCAGTAAAAGTTAATCTGCAGTCTACTCCCAAATCTCTAAACTTATAACAACTAGTTACATTAACCTCGTTTATTGAATATGTGAATTCAATTGGTTGCAGTTTTCTCGTAAAACTCATGCAATTTCACTTACTAATATTAAGAGGTAATAAATTTTTTCGCACCAAAGATTCAATTTATTTAAACCTTCTTGCAGACTAATAGAGTCCTCAAAATTGGAAAACGACGAATATATTAGATCATCTGTATATAACAGAATTCACAGACGATATCATTTATGAAAATAATGAATAAAAAAGGCCCTAGAACGGATCCTTGCGGAACTCCTGAAGTTACTGTCATTTCAACAGACTTAAAACCCTGGTACTGCACATATAGGCTTCTGTTGTTTAAATAGTAATAAAAAAACTTAAGGAATTCCTCACTAAGTTCTGCATCACATAGTTTATGCAGCAATAATCCATGGTCAAGTATGTCGAATGCCTTTAAAAGTACGTACAAATGACATCACTCTGCCCTCCTCGATCTAAAGTGTCAGCTAGAAACTGTGTGACATTTATTAAATTTGTGGTGTTAGATCTACCCCGTAGAAATCCGTGCTGGTTAGAGCAAATTTTAGCTTTTCAATGATTAAATAATATTTCATATAAAATTACTTCTAACAACTTGAATTATATTTTGAACATTTCAAACCGAGATATTGCCGTTTTAAGATTCGTTCCCTCATGCTTCAGTGTATAACATAATATTTGAAATTTCTTTTTATATAAAATCAACTTACAATAACGAAACCCTCACAGAAGTGACAAAAATCATATTCGTGCACTCCACTATTTTTAATAAACTATTTTATTGATACTAGACTTACTGAGAATTTACTATTGATATGTTATCTTGATTGTCACAAACATATGTGTTCCAGTAAACAAAACTCCAGACTAATCTTTACGTCTACTTTATGTTAATTGCAAAAGGCACCCTCATTTCCAAATATAAATAACATAAACAAATAAAATGAATAAATTAACATCTAAAATAAAATATCACACAATTCAGAGAAGGCATTTAATTTAGGAATAAGTTCAAATCAAATATTATTTACACTATTTAAATTCACATACTGAAAAATAACACATAAAAGCAAACACGAACCTAGAAAACAAATCGCGAAGCCATAGTAAAACAACATAAAACAGATTTTATTTTTTATTATTAATATTTGTGGTTAAACTGCTGTAACTGTATTGATTTTAATTTGTTTTTAGCAATAAATCACATTAATAATGTCAACGCCTCTATGGTCCACAAGATTTATTTCCTGATTTGTACGAATTAATTACCATATTTGTTAATGTCGATATCTTCGCTTGATGTATTAACATCGAACAGAGGCGTAGAATTATTATGGTTTCATTGTAGCAATAAAATAAATTAAATTACATGATGTTAGTAATTGATTATTTGTCTTACAAAAACAGATATTTTTACAAAAATCATACGTATGATCTCAACATCGTAGGACAGGAAAGTTTGTAAGATATACAGGGGGTAACATAATGGAATGTCATATCTCATAAATGAAGGACCGTATTCCCTGTCAAAATTTAAGAATATTTTGTCATATAAATATTTGTCTTTAGAGGCTCCATTTTCAAGTTAGAGGGCGTTAAAATTCCAAAAAAAGAAAAGAAAATCATTTAAATATCTTTTGAACAAATAAGGATATCGAAACCGAACTTTATGTGTACAACACATGAGTAATATGATATTCAATGTGAAAATATTAAGCTCCAACTTTAACGGGTGATGTAGATATAGGGTGTTTCGCTAAGAATTATGGCACGCCAATGACATATTTTTTCTGCAATTTTTGGAATGTAAATTTTATTTTGAACAAAAATGGCCTCTTGACTTTATTAAATAGCTTTTATCGTTTGAGAATTTGTAAACTTAAATCGTACTCACTTGCTGTTCGATTTAATGCGCCAATACTTTTAAGTAAGCACCTGTCGAGCGGTGTTTAGATTATTCACATTTTTTTAACTTACTATGAATTGTCGATTTATATTTAAAAAAATAATTACTCTTTTGAAGCAATGGCCGATATGCATGCTGTTTATGGACTTGGTAATAATATAGATACTGAAAGACTTTCTGAAGAACGCGTTTCCAACCGATTCACAGTGGGCCAAAATTCGGACCCATCGGCCAAAACCCAAATTTATTAACATTCTAAGGGTACATATACAACCAATTCAGTACGGGCACAATATGCTGGTGGATTGTAAATTTGGTTTTAAGCATATCTGGTTGAATGTATTTGTTTACAATAAAATTTTAAGTCGGCACGACCTTGAACTGCACCTCAGGTTTGAATTGGATGCTTGCAAATCACAAATATTCAATTCAATTGCGGCACGAATTTCAAATTGTGCATGCGTGCTACGACACAAATTTATTGTTCTTATTTAAAGTCGGTTTGTGATTTGAAATTGGAAGATTAGATCTTTTAGTATTAGAAAATTTGATGTTTTTAGAAGTTAATGTTAAATAATTGTAATTATTTAACCAAACTGAATTTGCACACACGTAATATTAAAAAATCTCAATAGATGGCAGCTTCTAACTCATTATAAATGCCCTAAATTTTATCTCGGCACAATTCACAATCCGTTAGTAAATTGTGCCTGTAGCGAGTTGGTTGTAAATGTACCTTAATCCTGCGCTGATACTTATCTACCTGAAAGACAATATAACAAACCATCTTGGTCTGAGGTCAATATATAGGTGGAAACCTTATGCGAGAACTGCAGGTAGTCGACATTCAGTTTGTTACGAGCCTTCCTATGCGAAATATATCGATGTTTCGACAATATTTTTGCTATACTTTGTGACTGTAATTATTATTTTGTGTTCACCACTTATCGGCATGTAAGTAGATTAAAAAATTACACTGGCACACAAAAAAAAGTTGTTTGTACATTTGACGCCACCTACCTCCCGACATGTATTTCGACCCGCTGAATTCGAATTGGAAGACAGTTTGGACCGTACACCCTCAAATATCGAGTAAATTGAAAAACCGTAAAAAAATAGCGAAAATTGTAAAATTGCTAAAAATAGCAAAAAAAATTGTGATTATGTTGATGAAAAAAACTTTGTAGACCCGGATCGAAGAGGATTTTTATGTAATTTGATCTGCTGAATCCGAATCTGAAATATATTTGGCCCATTAATCCCTCAAAATCTCAAAAAATCGCAATAAACCGATAAAATAGCAAAAAATTGCAGTTGAAAAAATTGAAAAAAAATCTATGAAACACGATTAAGTACGTTTCTTGTATTTGTTTATGCATAAAATACAAGCTTAGAATCTGAAAATGTGAAAAATTGTAAAATCTATAAAAAATGACCTATAAACAGAATGAAAATTTTTTTCATCAACATAATCACAATTTTTTGCCATTTTTAGCAATTTTCGAGGGTTTTTTACAATTTACTTAGATTTAAAATGGCTTATGGTCTAAATATACTTTAGATTCGTATTCAGCGGATCGAAATACATAAAAAATTAGGCTTCGTTGAGATCCACAAAATTTTTTTATTACCGAAACACCCAATTTTCGCTATTTTTTACGGTTTTTCAATTTACTCGATATTTGAGGGTGTACGGTCCAAACTGACTTCAAATTGGATTCAGCGGGTCGAAATACATGTCGGGAGGTAGGTGGCGTCAAATGTACAAATAACTTTTATTTTGTGTGCCGGTGTTATTTAAATAAAATTTTAAACGTGTGCACATATTTTTTTATATCGATATTTATCACCTTGAGAAAATCTAGATTTGATTAGACTTTTAAAATTAGTAATACGAGGTTGTGCACTGAATTTTTCTGGAACAATTACTCAAAGCGTCTATAAACTCTCATCAAAAAAATTAGTTGCCACTTTTTGCTACCTCAGATTTGGTTACAATTTATTAACATGGGTGCACACTGCATACGCGTGATTTACATGTGTCACGTGTTCTCAGTCAGTCATTTCCTAGACATACTGTAATTACTGTTTTACGCTTATTTACTAATTGTATAATATTGGATATTTACTTAATATTAAAATGATTTTAATAATGTTTTTTTTGCAAAAAAAGCGTAACTTATTTTATATCAATTATTGACCTTTCTTTCAAGTTGTAGGTTTTAAATTTTTTTATTACCTCAAATTAAAAGTAATTCAAAAAATTATTATCGTTTTATATTTCTTGCAGTAAAAGACAATCGCAATTATGGGCGAAAGAAAAAAGACGAGGATGAATTTTGGTATCAAGTTTAAGAAAATCGCAGCGCCAAAGTTCAACAACTGCAGAATCATGTTATACCTATTTTTTTACTCGAGAATGCTCCAAATGAAGTGACAGATAAGATAAAGAAGGCTATATATGGCATTTATAGTGAAATTGTTTCCGATTCAACTATAATTTCCTCGAACAACATGAAGGAACAGCAATGGGTAACTCTTTGTCACCATTCATTGTCAGTCTCTTCATGAACAGATTCGAGACGGAAGCAAAAGAAGAATTCGAGTATTTCCCCAGGGTTTGGCTTAGGTATGTGGATGATATTTTTTGCAGTGTTCGATACAAAAGTCGCTAATATTGATAACTTTGTATCTAAATTAAACAGTTGTTTCGCGTCAGTTAAATTCACATATGAAACTGAAAACTCTCGACAACTACCATTTTTAGATGTATTAGTAATTAGAAATAATGAAAATAAGTTAGATTTTGACATTTACAAAAAGATACCAGTACTCTAAGATATATCCCTAAAGACTCTCACCATTGTGCTCAACACAAAATGGCGAGTTTTAATTTTCTAATCCATCGTTTATTAAGCTTCCCCGTCAGTAAGGTGAGGCTTGAAAAAGAAAAGGCATTGATTAAGGATATAGCTGCGAGTAATGAATATTCTGTAAGTTTAATTGATAAAATAATTAGGAAACGAAAGTTTAAAGAGTCGCTTCGAAATTCCTCGACCTTTCAAAATGAAAGAGAACATCGGAAATTTGTATCGATTCCATTCGATCTTCGATTCACCCGTGGTATTGGTAATATTTTTAAAGATGTAGGTATGACAGTGGTTCATTCATCGGGAAACAAACTACAACATCTTTTAGACAATCCAAAAGACAAAATTGAAACAAAGGAAAAGTCGGTGATTTACGAAAATAGTTGTTAGGACTGTAATCAAAAATATGTTTGACAGACTAGACGATCAATTCGAACTAGATTCAAAGAGCATATGGCCTATCTCAAATATGGTAGAATAGATAAGTCTAGTGTAGCCCAACATGCGTTTGAGAACAACCATAAAATAGACATTAGCAATTTAAGATTAATTAGGAATGTAACAAATACTAGACAGCTGGATGCATTTGAAAGCTTGGAAATCATAAAGTGTAAAAATAGTATGAATAGTGAACAAGGTCTATACCAAATAGCCCGCTTTATTGGTTAGTGGGTCACGGTTCACCGAACCGTAACGGTTTGGTGAACCATGACAATAGTTTAGGTATAAATAGGGTAGATTGTTAGCATAAGTTTAGTTTTAATCATCTCCAGATGATGCCATCTTGGTTGGCGAAACGCGCATCGAGTGCAGTATATAGTGTTTTGGAGTTTCGTGGAAAACTACGTTAGTGTTATTTTTCTCCAATGATCACCGTCACATAATCAATATATTTTTTTCACCCCCTAATACTCCCTTTTTGATGATTAGATTTTCTTCACTATTTTTCCCCTGATTACATATAACCAATTTATCAAGAAAGTTTCAGAGTTTTGGCCAGTGGGTTCAAATTCTGTCCCACTATGTGACGTCATCCAAATCGAGGAATGTTTATACACTTAATGCAAACAGGATCCTTGAAACCTAATCCTGATGGTGGAGAAAGGCGATTGTAAAAACGGTTCGACAGAAGGAAAGGATTCTTGAAAGAGTTGAGGCAAATCCTAGTATTAGCACAAGAATAATTGCAGCAACGGAACATGTGATTGACATGACGGTTCATTCCGCTTTAAGAGGCAATGTATTGTATCCCTGTTATTTACAGTATTCAGGTGCTCAATCCCGAGGAAGCAGTCCTGCGTATGATAATCTGCGCATGATTTGCACGGGAATGTATTCGAAACCGTTTCTTTCATTCTTCTGTGAAGTTGGATTTAATAGGGATGGCATTATAAATTTTCATAATAACATGTCAATGAAAATCAATCAACAATGTTTTTCGATTAATATCTGGGTGAAATTGTCGACAATTTTTTATTTGGTCCATTTCTTCTACTCCGTAGGATTAATGGAGAATCTTACATCAATTTTCTTCAAAACAATTTGCCACTTGTAAAGGCTGTGCTTCACCAAACTGGTCCTGGCCGGCGGAAACTGCAGGTTTGATATTTGGTGGCTTTGTCCCATATATTTCTTTACAATTTCTTCTGCAAAACCCAGCGGCTTACGCCGCGCCGGCGGCATTTAGCTCGGCTTAGTGAAGCCCCGCTTTAATAAAGAGTATTCCAAGAGCAGTACGCCAACGAATTTTTTATGCACGATGGCGATCCACTTCATTTTTCCTTGATCGTGCGAGGAAATCTCCATGAAACTTTTAACTTATTCGATGGATAGGTTGCGGGGGATAGATAGCATGGCCATCTCGCTCCCCAAACATCAATCATCTGGATTATTATTTATGGAGTCATTTGAAATCTTATGTTTATGCCGTTCCTATTCCTGATGAACCAACTCTGTCCGAAGCATCTTTATCATGATTATATAAGAAACGCATCGGTTCCTATTGCAAAATTCCCAGATTACAGACAATTTGAGACACACTGTATAGTTGATTTTTTTTAAATACCTTTGGGTTACTTAATAAATTCAGTATCACTTTCACTTGTTTATTTTATATTTGTGATATTAATAAAAATGTGTTAATATTTCAGAAATATGGGATATTAATAAATAATATAACGATTGATAATCTTCAGATAATCTTATGATAGGAGTATGTGTAAGTCATGATGATGACAAATACCCAAGTATTTCTAATTCTTGCACAATATCTGTTTATATTTCGAATTTGCCTTGCAAGCAAAATGCACAGGTCTGCTACTGTTTTTTACAAAATATAATAATAAATGGGTATGGAGAGCAACTGATATAATTCTAATTTTTATAGAGAAAAATGATGCCCAATGAAGATAATACACACCACACTAATACTACTCTTTATAAAGTAAGACGACAAAACAACTACAATTATAATACCAATGTATCACCCATAAGAAGAAGAAATAGGAAAGATAAGTTAAAATTTGTCAAGACAAGAAAAAACAAAGCTGAGAAACAGAAAAATTATCGAAAAAAATGAACCGAGGTTTAGAAAGGCAGATAGTGTGTACGTATTCGCCCTCGCGTACATCCCTTACTACTTAAGACGTTGTAACTTATCCGCAAGCATATGAAGATTTGAAGATCTTGTCACTCTAGAATTATAGAACGACATAAATAATAATGGGAAAACGGAAATGTAAGTTTTGCATTTATTCACTGATGACTCGCGGTAACGTCCGACTAATCAAAACCGAATCGGTACGAATGCTTATACTTACTTGGTGGTGAATATCGACGAGCAGAATCCATCTTGAATCAAAGTGAACATTTATTTATTTGAGTTTCAAGCTCAGATGAAGTATGGAACTGTCGAGGCCTTAGAGTTGTAAATTCTTTTATTATTTTCATATTTGTTGAAAACTAGCAACTGTCTTCAAATTGGTTACATTTAATTTTAATAAATAAATCGTTATTTTCTTTGATATTATCTAACCTGTATGATAATAATTATTATTGCTAATAATACTATAATGTATTATTGTTCTTTCATAGGTATATTCGTTAGTAGACGGATTACCTATTCAAAATAATAAATATTTCGAAGGATACGAATTATTCAATTTTATTAATGTTAATACATTCTCGAAAGAAAGTGGAAAAGTGGAGGTTGGCATTTAATTTGGTATAAAAAAAATATATTACACAACCATAATGTCACTACCAACAGGTGGATGAACTGATACCATGACCCCTCGAACCCCTCCACTGATGTCTTAGTGTAAATGACCTTCGGTTCATGACCTATGCATGAATGAATCTAATGTCATACAAATATTTTAATTGAGACAAAATAAATTCGTTGTGTTTGGCTTGTACAAATCCTTGGAACTCGCGCCAAAAAAATTCAAAACTCGTTTCTAATTTCGGATTATCGGCCTTGGGAAATGCAAAGTGCAATGGAACATCTGCTCCCAGAATATTAGACTTTTCGTTTATTTATTAAAATTTAAACCAAACAAGATACGGTTGCCAAAAGTTAGTATACCGAAATTAAATTTTGATCGTAATTTAAAATGTCTTATACAAACTACTCTTGGATAACTATGAAATAAAATAATTATATCTACTGAATGTACAGAGTTGAATGTTTTGGTATATTGGCTATGATTTAAGAAAAAAAATCATCAGGGATGGATGGATTATTTTCTTTGACCATTGTAAATATTATAGGTTAATATTTACCAATTATTAGTCTATTTATTAATGTTGGAATTTGAAAGTAGATATTAGTAGATATTTGGTTTCTTATATTATAAATATTTAAGAAAAAAGACCACCATTGTGAGATATAGAGAATGATTTCAGGACTTTGGTACTGTCATAAAAACCATAATAATATAAATTATTAGGTGTTAATTTTTGTTGTAATTAAAATTTGTGATCTGGCATAATGATAACGGAAATATCTACTTTCATTGTTAGATTGTAAATTTTCGTCAAAGACGTTTTCCAGATATATTTAAAACTAGAGCTGTTCCAGGCAATGACGAGAAGTGGTTCGAATACTAAGCATTAAGCACTCGAAAATTTTCGAGCACTAAACACTTTCAATAACAAAATGCTCGCGATTACCAAGAACTTTAAAAAAAGTAATTTAAAGTCACCAGCACTAGGCACGAAATTAATTGAAATATAGACAGCAGCGTATACAAGGACTTGTGGAGTACTAAACACTTTTAATAACAAAATTCTCACGATTACCAAGAACTCTGAAAAAGTAATTTAAAGTCACCAGCACTAGGCACGAAAATAAATGAAATATAGACAGCAGCGTATACAAGAAGGTACTTGTGGAGCAGGAAACCTCCGATTTAAGGGTGGTGGGTTGCACTGAAGCTTGAGCTACGCTACGAAATTGTGCAACAATATACATGTCATAGTCAAAACAGATGTTTCTTCTGGATCTAGTACCTAGTACAGGCCTTCGGAAAATTCTAAATTTTGATGTCAATATACCAAAGGTATTCTCTATTACTACTCAAGCAGATCAATGTGTATTATTAAACACACGTGTAAGTGAACCTGCATTGTGTTCATCTGGGTATGGTTTCATAATATGTGTGCTAAGAGCAAAAGCGCCATCTCTCAAAAAACATAGGGAACATCTCTTGTTGAACCTGGTAATGGGGCTGCCGGTGGTAAGTTAGTAAAGTTAGAACAAATTTGTTGCCATAAAAAATGTTACGGAACACTCCACCGTCGCTAATTCGTCCTTGACTTCCAATGTCATCGAATAAAAATCTGTAGTCGCTGTCTACTAACGCTAGAAGGACAATGCTGAAACTTTTTTTGTAATTGTAATAATCAGAACCGCTGAATTTTGTGCTTTGAATAACAATGTGTTTTCCATTAATTGTTTCAATGCATCGAGGAAATTTGAATCCTTCTTCTATATCTAGCCATGATTCTGGATTTGTGGGCAACTGTAAAGAAAAAATATTTTTACAGAATACACAACCTCAGAGGAGTGAAGAATCTCATAGTGGAGAATCAAATCAGAGACAAACAGACGGTGATGAAAGTACTACAGGAGGTAAGAGGTTTTCCTATGTTTAGTCCTATGTTTAGTTTTCCTATTTTTTGAAGTCGGTCAAAAACATGAAAATCCAAATCCTACAAAAGTAAAGGTATTATATTATTTTATTTGCACATCAAATAAATGAGACTACTTCAGATTTGGAATTGCCATCATTCGTATCTCCTCCAACACAGCGCCGCCGTAAAAACCCACCAGAAATACAAGAGCTGAAAAGAATATGACGGAAGCAATATCAAACCTAAACAAGTTTTAAATAAAATCAATACTACGGCAGAAGACGACTGTAACCTATATGGAAAAATTTTGGCTAATAAGCTCAGGAAACTATCTGACATAGACAGAATGCAGGTAATGCATGAAATAGATGGTTTATACATTAAAAAAATAAGCGGACCAACTATTCATTTTCTTCCAGAGGCTACAAATTATACTTCATTCCCTCCTCCATTCAGCATGTTCATCATATTCTAAGCCAGTGATGACAGAAATACATCCACGCCGGCTATCATCTTCGTACTCTTTACCTTCGACTTTCGGTCACAGTTCAACAACTTCTCCAGTCCTTCATATACCAGAATCAATGAAAACTTTATCAAGAATAGCACAAAACATATCTTTCCCTTCTCAACAAATGCCAGCATCAAATTCAATTACCATATTATCTGACGAAATTACAACTGAGACTTCACAACCCAGAGGGCAATATGAAAATATTGTCAATGAAGCATATTATAAAGCTGTGCACTGATTTAGTTAACATTTTGTGATTTTTGCTTTGTGATTATTAACGAAAACTGATGAACAGTAAAATATAATTTTATTAAATTATCTTGATTTCATCTTGCAGGATTTCATTTAATGCTGCACATACTTCAGGCACTATTCTGGATATCAAAGAAGGAGATATCTTGAAAAGAAAATGAAGGCTTTCGTAGCTATCTCCAGACGCCAAACATCTCAACGCGACAGCAAGCCGCTCTTTTGCCGGTAATGACTGCCTCAGTTGAGTATTTTGTTTGGATCTAATGGGTGTCACTTTATCTAATAAATAATTAAAGTCTGTTATAGACATTCTTGTAAATTTCTTAAATTGCCCGGAAGGCTCTGCCACTAATTCAGTCAACTGTTCTTCCATACTTTGCCTGCAACAAATAACAATTAAGTACAAGAGTGAGCCAAAATGTGGATAATAATGCGGATAAACACACAATATTGCTGTATTTTACGATTAGGTATATTTATTTAATTTATTAGTGGTAATCCGAAATATTTAAAAAAACTACATACGGTCTATTTCGATGCATTGTGATCATCCACTATCTCCGTTTACGCCATTTTTTTATTTTTTTGTATGATACGTGTGTAAATTACTGTAATAACTGATGGCACATAGAGCAACAATCGTCCATCTCTTCGGAGTTCACAACTGCAACTGATCTAACGAGAGTGTACATGGTCGCACTCGAGCACAGGCCTCTCGGCCGAAACGTCTCGGCCGCCTAAAAATCCCCTGACCATGCTTACAAGTGAGTTCCAGTCTGTTGCATCGTCAAGCAATTTTCTGATTTGAGGACAAAAAAGCCTTCCTTAAGTTTGCCTTCACTTAATTGGGGAAAAAGTTCTTTTAAGTATTTAAATCCAGCATCCTCTTTATTCATAGCCTTCACAAAAATTTTCATTAGCCCATGTGAAGAGGTGGCAAAAGAATATTTTCAGGGTCTACATAAAACATAAAACACACCACATAAATTAGACAACCCCCAAACCAAAGCCGAAGCTATCTGGCCAAATTCTAACATTCTAACATAATATTCTTTTACTACACGACTGTCCCACAAACATAGAAAACAGCAATATATTGTAAAACCTCCTTGAAGCCCTACTAAAATGGCTATGACTTTTATATCCTCACATATTTGCCATTTATATTTGTTGTAATTAATTTTATTTAAAATAGTGCTCATACTGCCATAATCCTCATTCATTGTTAGTGAATGGGCTGTGCGCGCAAGTTTCACTGATCAGGAAAACACTGGCAAGACTTAATACATTTATTTAAAAAAACGACATTTCTATAATTTATACAAGTAGGCAGCTAAGTTCTAAGCCATGACGAAATTTCGATAAAATCTTATCGTATATAAATAATATAATAATCAACAAACTATAGCTAATTTCATTTTGGGGCTTGTACATGGGCAATGTAGAAAATGTTGCATTTCTTTTTCTAAAAGCCGTAATCTTTGTACATTTATAATACTTTTCCCTTTTTTTTGTGAGCTTTATAGGTTTTCAACCTCTATTTTTATCTTTATAATAATAATAATAATATTAATAATAATGTATAAAGCTGCCAGGCTTTTACGGTCACGTTTCTTAATATGATTCATATAACTTGTCTGGCCCATGCTTTGCAATGCTATACTAATTCCTTGAACACGGTACAGGAGATTTCATACTTGAAGTACGTATTTTAATTGCTTTGTAAAACTGATTGTCATTATCTCTTAACCTATGTGCCGACGTACGGAAATTGGCCGGTGCCTAATTATACCTTTATATTGGTCATGGTAATAGTGGGGGAGGCTAACGCCTGGCAAGTAGGCCACAGACGGGCCCTTTTTACCAACCCCCAGCTGTCCCTTCAGCCATGTGCTTCTTTTGCTCCCTCATCGACTCTTTCCGACCTTCTGATGAAAGTCAGGATGTCACTCATTGCGAGGGAGCTCATCTCCTCCCTTAGAAGCGCCTCAGAACCGAAGATATTGTGTCTCAGGCACCCAAACGCTTCACATTGTCCCAGGAAGTGGTAAGATGTCTCTTCATCACTCCTGCATCTTGGACATGTAGGGTCTTCCTCAATACCTATCAATGATAGATGCCTCCTAAGTCTGCAGTGGCCTGTCAGAACACCGATTAAGAGATTCAGAGTTTTACGACTCCGTCCCAGCAACCAGGCCAATCTCGATTTGTTCGGCCCCGTCACAAAATCTCGGGTTTGCCTGCAGGCCCTGTTGGTCCTCCAGTGCGTCCTCAGTGTCTCGTGGGCCCACTCATTTAGGGCCGCTGTGACCGACCTTCTTGAAATACCTAACATAGGCTCAGGCCCGTGACAGGGTTCCTCGGCTCCCAGTCTAGCCAATTCATCGGCCTTCTCGTTGCCTGGAACTCCCATATGTCCCGGGACCCATACCAGTCTCACTTGTTTATGCCTGGCCAGCTCTTCTAGGGTATCCCCACACTCCTGAACGAGAGCTGATCTCGTCCTGGGGTAGGACACCGCCTTTAGAGCAGCCTGGCTGTCGGAGCAGATGTATATTATCTGTTCCGCCCCATTCCTAACCTCAACCCTACCTGCCACTGCTAGGATGGCGTAAACCTCTGCCTGGAAGACCGTGGTGTACGAGCCTACTTCCTCACCTCTCAATGACGATGGTATGTAATCGTGAAAAAAATTTTGAAAATGTTTATTGCACTTCTGGACGAATCTCGACGAGTTGTGACTTTTTTGAAACGTCAAAAAATGTGACTTTCTTGAAACGTCAAAAATTACTTTTATTACAAACTCCTCCACACATCGAGTTTTACTACGCACGGTGAGAAAGTTCTGATCCCCAAATAATAGGCAGCGGTTTTTCTATATGCCTTTACATATTAAGATCGATGCTATCAATATTAACAACAAAAGACCGATATTTGCATTTAATAATAATTATTTTTCAAAATCATTGGAAAAGCAGTTTATAATCGCTTTTCATTATATCGCGAAAATAATAACATGTTTACCAGTTGTCAGCATGAATTTAAAACCAACAAATTAATCGAGCCAGTTTCCTGTGATATATAACTTGCGTATATCAGCAATAGATAAGCGCAGATATGATTTGTCATTTTTTTTATTTGTCGCAGGTATTTCATTTAGTATGCGTGAATTTTTTTAATAAAGAAACTAACTGTTATTAATTTATGAAGCGATATAATCAATTAGTCAATTGTAATAATTTGAAAAGAAAAATTGGTATTTCGCAGTTCACATGCTTACAATTCAGTTCACAGTGACAACTTTTGTGCAGATAATATTATACTGTAAATACGTACTGAAAAATTCCCAAACAGAAAAACAGAAATTTTTACATGATGAAGTGAAATTTACTTCATTAACACGCTTCTATTAGCTTCACCTGTATGTTTGTTTGTAACCGACTCTTTGGACTCGATTTTGACCCACTTTAAACGGACAGATTCAATTGAAACTTTGTACACTTACGAAGAACCGGTAACAATACAATAATTTGATAAGTTTAAATCATTATCCTGATCAGGATCGCCAGAATTAAATAATTTCCTTTCCTCACGTATCCTCTGCGTGAGAGCAATAGGCTTAATACTGTAAGTACATTCCGTGATTCTCAGTTCGGTTGTTGGCCGAGCGGGCTAAGGCACAAGTCTTAGTCGACGCGAAACGATGGACTCCTCGGGCGTGAGTTTCAAATCCCATGGCTGTAGAAAAAAATATATTTTTTTTCAGAAGTATCTGTTGGATCGTAATATGTTATAATATCAGCATCAATAAGCAATATAAACATAGTTTAAAAAAACTAAAAAACACGCTTTCATAGCACATCAAACTAAAAAAGTGAAAAATAAATATAGTTTAAAAAAAACTAAAAAACACGCTTTTAAAGCACATCAAACTAAAAATTGAAAAATAATTATTAATATAAACTGAAAACAATAATGAACGAAAAATACTAGTATTATTGTGAAAAAAAGCGTGGGGCGCTTTGTGCCATATTTTTCGTATATCGAGCAACCCACGTTTTTTTCACAATAATACTAGTATTTTTCGTTCATTATTGTTTTTAGTTTATATTAATATTTATTTTTCAATTTTTAGTTTGATGTGCTTTAAAAGCGTGTTTTTTTAGTTTTTTTAAACTATATTTATTTTAAAATATTAATCCGCAAACTAGTTTCATCAGAAAAAGTACTGTATTAAATAAAAACGTAATAGATTATTTTACAATTGCACTACACTGGATATTAACGTATGTAAAGTTTATTTCAAAGTTATTTGTAATATAAAAAACGTCGGTTTCTTTGACAGTGGTAAAAGGATTAAAGAAGCCGACGTTTTTCATGTTGCAAATAAGTTTGAAATAAACTGTAGATACCTGCGCTCTGTGGGTCAACTGAGAATCATGGAAAGGGAAAGACTTCATGCAGTTTGTCAATACATTGCATAACAATGAGTAATATGTAACAACAGCGCGAAATTGTATAGAGCCGGTCGGTCTTTTTAAAATGTCTCATTATAAACCTTCACAGGAAATTTGTGGATTCGCGATATCCCGGAATTACAATTTGACGGTACACCATTATATTGCATTCGCTGTGACAAACCACTTTCTTGGGCATTTAACATAAATATTAATAAACACATAGAGACAGATGATACAATTTTAACTTAGATTTAGTGGATACGATGGTAGGATGCAACATACGTGCGTTGGTCGGAACTAGATAATTAAGAAGGTTATTGTGTTGCAGTGAGTTGTGTAATATATGGTAAATGTAATATTATAACAAGTTATAATTATTTTATATCTGTTTATTTGCTGGTGTGTTTTTGAAAATAATTTAAGAAGGTTGTCGTATTTAATGTAAAAACGTTTCGACCGTGGGAGACCTCTACGTCTACATCTTATTGTGTTTGTGAAAATGAAAGTGATAGTAATTACAGTGATAAAGAATATCAAAGTTCATCAGTGTTTTCAGTAAGAAAAAATTGGCTACACGAGCGAGCGAAACAGATTTTTTTAATGTTTACCATAACCTTTTGAAGCGACGAGCAAATGACCCTAATTTGTATGATTTAGATATAATAGGTGAAACAGTATCTCTGACTAACGTTCCTCGCCCCACAATACACAAACTGGTGAAAGAAGGTGCTCTTCTAAGAAAACAACGATCCGACATCGGTCAATCGAAAACTCTGGCAAAACTTTTAAGACTTTAGTTTATGACCCACATGTATTTTGGCCTTTTGAAATAACAATTATTATATTAAATAGATAGATTTTACTATTGTGGTGTGCTCCTTAACCTAAAAAAAAGTGTAAACACACTGTGCTGTAAAAAGTATCTTCACTGTACGCAATCGCCACGCATCTTAATACACTGGGCCAGGAGCGTATCACTTGGGTAATTAAAGATTAATAAATATGCCAGATAATTGTCCCGTTTGCTCTCAACCAGCAAGTACAGAGAGGGAAATAAAATGCGATTTCTGCAAGGATGTGGTGCACTCAACTTGCAGTGGATTAACACGCAATGAAATACAGTGTCTGAGGGCGAAGGATCGCAAAATCAGTTTTTATTGCACAAGTTGCAATAATCTAAAAACGCAAGTAAGCCAGTTAGGCGATATTGTTGAGAAGATTACATTACTGGAGGCGAAAGTCAAGAAACTTAGTGACATTTTGTCGCAGAACGAAACAAACTTAAATTACTCGAACCAGATTACTCCAACTGAGGATGTGATATCCGAATTGCAAGAGAGACAGAAACGCGAAAAAAATATTATTGTTTTTAATGTCGATGAGTCTACAAGAACAACAAGCTTAGAAAAACGTGCCCAAGATGAAAACACAGTGAAACAATACATTCAATCATTAAATGTAAATGGAGTTGATCTTACAAGTATCAAAGTCTATCGACTGGGAAAACCAATCACTGACAAGAAGAGACCCATAAGAGTCATATTAAACAGCTCACATGATGCTATACAGATTCTCAAAAGCAAGAGGAACAATTCCGGTATAAAAATTTATAGTGATCAAACCCCTATGCAACGTAATTATTTAAGAAAATTGCAAGATGAGCTTAGACAATTAGAAGCAAATGGGGACAGATCTAAAACCATAAAGTATGTAAACAATGTTCCTACTATAATTCCAATCGTCAATGTTAAGAACAATCATTTAAACTAGAGGAGCCCAACAGCACACAAGAAATTAAATGTAATTACCAAAATGTGAGAGGTCTTAATAGCAAGATTCAACAGTTCTATATTTCCGTTTCTCAAGCAGAATTTGATCTAGTGGCACTAACTGAAACATGGCTTAAAGAAGATGTGTTAAATGCTGAACTGTTTCCTGAACTATATAATGTGTATAGAAGTGATAGAAAACTACATTTAACGGAACAGACAACTGGAGGAGGGGTTCTTTTAGCTTGCAAAAAAGATATAAGGTCAGAATATATTACATTACCAACTATATCAGCAAATTTTCCCAACATTGATATCTTATGCTGTAAATGTCAATTTAATTTCACTATTGTATACGTTCTTGTAATATATATTCCACCAACCACTAGCATAGAAAATTTTGAGTTATTCTTTGAGGCCATAGAACAAGTGGATTTTATATTAGGAAAGCATATACTTATCTTTGGGGATTTTAATATACCACGTTATGTCAACAATGATATTAATGATAGAAAGTCTATAATTGTAAATAACTTCGTTACCTTTTTTGATATGCAACAACATAATAATATAATTAATAATAACGGACGTTTACTTGATCTTGTAATTTCTGATCTTGGATGTGAAATTTTGCACGATAATGCACCTCTTGTGAAGGAAGATATCTTTCACCCAGCCCTTTTTATTAAATTAAAGATTTCAATAAGAAACAACAACTTCTCTTTAAATTCTAATCAAAAATCATATAATTTTAAAAGAGCGAATTATCCGGCCCTATATAATGCTCTCTTAGACACAGATTGGTACTATTTGCAAAATTTCTCAAACGTAAATGCAGCAACAAAAGAATTTTATACCAATTTTTACACCATTTTAGATCAGCACGTTCCTCAATTTAAACACTATAAGAGAGTTTATCCGAAGTGGTATACAAGGGAAATTATCAATAATATCAAAGTTAAAGATAAACATTATCGCAACTATAAAAAAACAAATTCTTATTATCACTTAAATGAATTTAAACGATTTCGGTCTTTAATCAAACAGCAGACAGATGCAGCATATAACAGCTATCTTGACAATATTCAGTATTCAATATCTGCAGATTCAAGAAACTTTTGGTCATTTGTTCACTCAAAACGGCAACAATCTAGAATACCGAGTAAAATGATGTATCTCGATAAAAGTTATGTTAAGCCAGATGAAATTATTAATATATTCAGTAAATTCTTTAGTTCAGTATACGCTGCTCCGAGTGATCAGGACAATAATAATAATATTACAGCTAACACTAATTACGATAATATTAATATCACCAATATTTCAATAATTGAAGTTGAAGAGGCTATGAAAAGTTTAAAAAATAAGATGACATCGGGACCAGATTTAATACCTTCCTTTTTAGTTAGAGATTGCGTTTATGTGTTATCAGTTCCATTGTTTATACTATTTAATTTGTCTCTTAATACGTCGACATTTCCGGATGATTGGAAAATGGCAAAGGCATGTCCAATTTTTAAAGCTGGAGATACTTCAAAAGTAATCAACTACAGACAAATTTCTATCTTGTGTAACTTTGCAAAGGTTTTTGAAATTATTTTGTACAACCGCATCTACTTGTCCACGAAAACAGTAATATCACCATATCAACATGGCTTCATGACTAACAGATCAACCGTAACAAATTTAGTAGTTCTCACTCAAAATATATCAAATATTATAGACCAACAAGGACAATTAGATGTGGTGTATACAGATTTCTCAAAGGCTTTTGATAGAATTGATCACAACATATTACTGAAAAAACTGAATCATTTTGGATTTAACACGCAGTTGTTACTGTTCTTGCAATCCTATCTAACAAACAGATATCAATTTGTGTCATACAACGGTTATAAGTCATCAGTATATACATCATCGTCTGGGGTTCCACAAGGTAGTAATCTTGGGCCATTATTGTTTCTATTATTTATAAATGATTTATGTGAGGGTTTAGAATGCGATAAACTGGTGTACGCAGATGACTTAAAAATTTTCAGAAATATCAAATCTGAGGAAGACTGTGCGCTGATTCAAAATGAACTTAATAGAATTAGTCAATGGTGCTATCTTAATAAATTAGACCTTAACGTCGGAAAATGTAAAGTTGTTTCTTTCAAAAAAAAAAAAAAAACTGGCTTCAGTACAATTACTCCATAAATGGAACAAGTCTAGAACATGAGACTTCAATTAAAGATTTGGGTATATACTTTGATTCTGAGCTGAGCTTCGGTGAACATATAAGAACCAAATCGAAAGAAGCCACAAGAATGCTTGGCTTCATTATAAGAAATTGCAAATCTTTTACCAACCTGGAGGCTTTAAAATTACTATATTACTCATATGTAAGATCCAAACTCGAGTATGGATCAATTGTGTGGAATCCGTATTACGAAATTTATAAGCAGTGCTTAGAACAAGTCCAAAGAAAATTCCTAAAATTCTTATTATTTAAATTAACTGGACACTATCCCGACAGAGGTATAAATAACAATCATTTGTTAAACACATTTAACTTTGAGAGCCTTGAATTTCGGAGAATTTGTTCATTTCTTGTATTCCTATATAAAATATTTCATAATAAAATTGACTGTACAGAGATTCTTTCACAATTTAATATCAATGTTCCAAGATTGCATTCTCGTCTGAATCCAACGTTTTACTGTAATCGTGCAAAAACAAATGTTATGTTAAAATCACCATTGTATTGTATGTGTAATTACTTTAATAAATTAAGTGATATTTGTGATTTAAATGTTTGCTCACAACAAGAATTATTAAATTGTGCTAGACAGTTTCTTTGTGATTAGTTTTAATTGTTTTGTAATTTTTATTATGCCACATCACATTTCGTTCACATAGTTTTTATATACTTCTAAATTTTAAGATGCTTTTATGCGTTAATTGTAATATTTTGCAATCAACGTTCTATGTTAATATTATTGATTTTTTTTTTCTCAATTTTATTAATTAGTTTCAATTTAGCTTTGTCCTGTAATTGGGTTATACCTGTTGGGCAAATAAAGTATTTATTTATTTATTTATTTATTTATTTATGACGCGTATCAGAAAAATGAAATCCCAACTAGTGACATGGTAGACATAATTAAAAGAAATATATAAATATATTATCATCCAAAATATACCAAAAGAATTTTAGGAATTTGGCTGGGAAAAATTGGATTTAAATATCAAACTATTAATAAACGCATGGCGATTATGGAAAGCTGGAGAATAGTGGATTGGCGAGATTCATATCTAGAAGAGATAAAAGAATGCAAAAGGGAAAATAGACCAATTTATTATCTAGATGAAACTTGTTATGATACTCATGACAAAGTAAAAAAAGGATGGACTGATGGATCTAGGAAATGTCAACCAATCTCATTGCCCCTAATAAAGGTACTCGGTTGATTATATTACACTATAGATCAGTGGATGGATGGATTGAAATTGTGCGGAAAAAAATGGAAGACTTTAACCTGGATTATCACAAGAACATGAAGGGAGAAATATTTGAGGAATGATTTGAAAATACTCCAATTCCAAAATTAAAATCGAATAGCATTATTGTTCTTGATAATGCGAAGTACCAATCAAGACAACTGTATAAAATTCCTAAGAGTTCTACTAAGATGGAGTTACAAATTTTTTTAATGGAACATGATCTATATCTATTTCTTTTCATGAGAAAAATTATAATAAAGCACAACTCTTGGAAGCCCTGCAAAGGAGAAATTATGAAAAGTATATTATACTGCCGTGCTAAGGTTAATGGGCGTATCTGACATTGTATCGAAATTCGGTTTATGGTATTTTTACATAAGCAAGCATGTATTTGACTTTATTACTAAAGTAAAAGCGCGTATCTGTATTCTAAATTATCTAAAAATCTTTTTGAAATATCGGATATCTCCACCGCATAGTAATATTGCAAAGCCAAATGGTCATGTCTAACATTTTCTTAGCCAAAAAAAATCGAATATGCAGTGTATTACAGACAGATATAGGTCATATCAGTAATTTTTGGGCTAATATTCACCAAGCCAATTAGTCATATATGCATTAATATTAGCAGATACGACTAGGTGTATCACAAACAGTTGGCATATAGAAAAATATAAAACCTTGATTATCTCAAAACTATGTTTTTGCAGATACGCCCTTTAGTATAAGGACGGCAGTATAGTATAGTGGTAACAATTTATATTAAGCGAACTTGATACTGCAACTACTGTATCAATACTTTCAATACTTTTATTTCAAGTTAATATTTTTTTCTACAATTGTTAAATTTTGCTAGCTAACCTGAGCACAAAATCCTACATTGAAAAAGTAAACAAACGAGCCATACAGATAATTCCGGCTCTGCCTTCTATAGCGTCTTACCCCGCACGTCCGTCACTATAGCGATTTCTCCTACTATAACTGATAGTGAAAAAAACTTATGTGTATGTATTTGTTTAGTGTTACGTCCCCCAATAGCTCTAATCCTCTTCGTGTGTTAATATTAAATTGAATTTATCAACTTTGGATATTACGGAATTATTACTTATGTGATTAACCTCAATCATTTCATGTAACTGCTGACGAATAGGTAGTAATTTCAACATATAATAATAAATAAATAAGTAAATAAAATTTGACAAAATGAGTAAATTAATAAATAAATAAATAAATAAATAAATAAATAAATAAATAAAAAAATAAGTAAATTATATAAATAAATAAATGAATAAATGAATAAATGAATAAATAAATAAATAAATAAATAAATAAATAAATAAATAAATAAATAAATAACTGTTATATAAGCGGCTTCATGTGCTGCCAGAGATTCAGCTGTGAAAGAATCAACTTTGCGCGAATGTCACAAACAATTTTTATTTTATCATTGCATGGTAATGTGATATTTTTGCTTCATCATTGCTGCCATGATTTTTGTACTAAAATCTTGTAACTCTTTTAAGAAAAGAGGAATCAGAGGTATGTTCATACAAAATTTTCTCTTAGACTCACATCAGCAACTCTCAAAATTTTTCACTGAATTAATAAATCACTCTGTATATCAAGTGATCGAAAAAGTTGTATTTTTTATAATCAAGTGTGGCTATTAGCTAAAGTCTTTAGTATCTAGCAAGATAATTTTACATCTATAAATTCCTTAACCATCGTAATTCAGTATTAACACGTGGATGATCTAAATGATAAACTGAATAGCATCAAAACATATTTTTTATAGCAAAGTATTTTAATTGTCTAATGCCTCTCTCAGACTTGTCATATTAAGTGTTTATGTGTGTATCGCATTCCATTTTGCTTCCAAATGTAACTCTGAGATTATTGACCTCAGCGATAAGAGTTAACATATTACCGTAATTATACGATTTTATTTACGCATTTATGAATTTGTATGGAAGAAATTATTATTTATTAATATAACCAAATTTGTCGTATGTACGTCTGGTCAGAAATAGAAAGTTATACGACGTTTTTCACTAAACATAATTATACGGTGTGCCATGAGAAAACCAGCACCAAGTTATATATGCAGCAAAATGTTTTGGAATTTAAAAGTGTATGTTGAGATGGGGAAATAATTACAATTTCATAAATATTGGAGAATTCGCGGGAAACACCTCGAACAAAAATTTCTGTCCTCTTATAGATATACAAAACTCTTTGTGAATAACTAGAGTCACCCCAAAGTATTATTCCATAACTCATGTGAGAGTGAAATAGACCGAAATAGACTGGGAATAGAGTATCTTGATTTATTAATTTACTTAACCTTCTTATGACAAAAATTGGGCTAGACAATTTTTTACACAATTAATTGCTCTATGTGCACATCCCATTTTAGACCATCGTCAATAGTAATGCCAAATAGTTTAACACTATTTCCCCATGTAATAGTCGAGTCATAACTGATTAGTAAACTTAAGTTTCATTTGTGTTTAAATTTAACTTATTTGTCGAGAACTATAGTTCTGATTTTTCTAGAGCTATATCTGCTTGATTTTTGAGTTTTTGCATATCCTTTGAGGAATTCTTGAGGGTTAGATCATCGGCAAACATTGCACTTTTAATGATGGCTAGAAAAATAGGCAAGTCATTAATATAAATAATGAAAAAAAATTGGGCTCAACACGGAGCCTTGAGGAAGTCCATGTTCGATAATTTTTAAATCGGCATCTACACCATTCATAGACACACAATGCCTTCTATTATCCAAATATGATTTAAATAGGGATAGAGGCATCCCTCGAATGCTATAGTATTCAAGTTTCTGAATTAATATCTTATAAGAAACGCAGTCGAATGCCTTTGTTAAATCGCATAGGGTAATAGATGAATAAAGACTTTGCTCAAGTGCTTCAACTATATCTTCGATTACACATGAAACAGCTTTTCTGTTGGAGCAGTTTTTCTTAAAACCAAACTGGCAAAAATTCAAAATATTGTTTAATTTAGATATTTGACGTCTTATTTTTAAAAGAATTTCCATGATTTTCCCAAATATGGGAATAATTGATACGGAACGATAGTTATCTAGAAGAGACAGGTCTCCTTTTTTAAAAATTGGTATGACGCTATTTATTTTAAAAACATCAGGAAAAAGACCAACATCAAAACAAGCTTGTTTTGTTTTTTTTATCATATCAGTATTGATACCGTAAATAACCGGTGACCTGGTATTCTTTAAGGACATTACTACATTGACAACTTCTTGCGGTGTGGTGGGGGTATAAAAAAATGAACATGCTGGCTTTTGTGTATTATTTAAAAATTCTGTAACTACATAATATGTACCTTTAATGGAGTTTACAATATTTTCGACAATAGTAACAAAGAAGTTATTAAAATCATCATTAGTTATATTTGAGTTGGGTACACATCTTACAATATTTCTTTTCAAATTAACTAATATCCAACTAGCTCTAATTTTGTTGTCAGAATTTGCAATATAAGTATTGTCTGAAATCCTCTTAGTAACTTCAATATATTTTTTTATAATGTCGTTTATATTTATAGTAGGTATCATCTTCTAAATATGTTGTGTTATAAACTGTTTTTAAACATGATAATCTGTTTTTTATTTGCCGAAGCTCGTCACTATACCATTGTGGTTGTAATTTTTTATTAGTCGCTGAACTGTTAGTCAAAGAAAATAGTTGTTCCACATGACATTGGTAAATGTTAATAAATAAAGTACATAGTAATCGATATTATCATGAGACATTAATTCAAAACTACTTTAATCAAGAGAAAGACGGGATGTTTTCAGTTTCTCTATACCTCGGGATGTAATGTTGCTCTTAGAAGTGTGTTTCCATTCAACGTGCAAATATGTTTGTTATTGACTTTATGGTAGTAGATGAGTTTGAGGAAGTAAACGAAAGAAAGAATTAAAGTGGTCCAAAAGATGAAATTGATTTTCCTGTCTCTGTTCAAGTACATTTGCAATATTGCTATTTATTTAAATACAAAACCTATCACTTTTCATAAAATCTTTTTGTAATATTTGGTGAGCAAAATGGTGTAATTTTGTAATTGCCCAAATTTTGTATATCAGTTGGGAAAAATTATATTTAAGATTAGGTATCCTTTTAAAAACTCACAATATCTGTATTCGAAATAAAGGGCTCCATGCAAAAAGTCTCTAAGTAACATTAATGTATTTGAACTAGTGTTGAAAATTGAAACCGGTTTTCTGGATAACCGTTTAATCGATTTTGGATTATTCGCCGTTTTCTACAAAATCGAGAACCAGTTTCTCCGTTAACCGGTTAACAGGATAATTGGTTAATCGGATAACCGGTTAATCGAATAATCGGTTATTCGATTAACGGACTATTCGGATAATCAATTAATATGCGTTTCTTTTCTCTCAAATGTTGTTGAAATCTGAAAATACAGGCAGGTTGTCACCGACGAGCCTCCTTTAGTGTAAAATTTAATAAAACCTAATGTATTTGGTATTTACTACTCTAAATAAAAGTAGGAAAAGAATCCTTTTCCCTCTTTTCTTTGCAATTTTTATTTTTTAACTTCAACGGCTCGTCTCGTAATATGCAATATTTATATAGAATTAGAGATCTGGAGGTAGCGGATTACTCTGAGTCCGTTCTATAAATTAGAGAAAATTTAATTTTTTTTCTTTTTTGGCAATTTCAAACACGACAGTTTTCTGTTTATATCTTTTTATAGAATAATTCTTTTGGCGTAGAGGTTTACTTAATTCTTTTTTTAAATAATTTATAGGACAGGACTATAATGTTTCTTCTCACCTTCTTTGGGTATTGAACCCAAAGAAGGTGAGAAGAAACATTATAATCCTGTCCTATAAATTATTAAAAAATATATTAAGTAAACCTCTGCGCCATGAAGTAAACCTCTTCTCACCTTCTTTGGGTATTAAACCCAAACAAAGTGAGAAAAAATGTTATAGGATGGCATAAATAAATAACTATAGACAATATACTTTTACTCTTGTAATCGCTAGTTAAATATACATGTGTGTGTATGTTGGTGTTACATTCATCAATACGTTCCGCCCTCTTTGTATTAATTTTGCATGTTACCGACCTCACCAGTACATAATACTTCTATAAAATTTTTGTATCGAGTTTTTTTATACTACTGATCTACTGAAATGAAAGAAATTAAAGTTATTTGTCTTCTAAAATCAAATTTATAAACTTAATCTGATCTGCTATCTTATTAATCGGTTTTTCATGTATCCGATTACCTGGTTTTCGGATAACCGATTTTCGGAAAACCGATAAACCGGTTTTCGGATAACCGATTAATCGGTTTTTGGATATCCAAATAACCAGTTTTTTTATATCCGTATAGTCGGTTATTCGGATAACCGATTTCCGAGTAATCGATTATTCCGGTTTTGGCCTATATTTGAATACCCGGTTTTATCCTAAACCGGTTTTTGAGGAAACCGATTAACTGGCTTCACTTTTTTACGATTTTTGCCAGCACTACAGCCGCCGCCTATCAATTAGTGGCAGTAACATTCAGTTATAATTGTTGCGTAAAATGTCCAACTGAAATGATCCGCATCGAACAAAAGGGTATCGTTCATTATATCACGATCTCTGTGTTATTCCATCGCAGACAGGCTTTGCTATGAGATTACCTGGTAGCAGCAGTTCAGATGGACTGTTTACACTGAGATTGGATATACTTATACCTACGTAGCAGCTATTGTTGTATGGAGCCTTAGGACCATAATTCAGGCTTTTTTTCACATCCGAGTTCCGAAACTGATTTACATACAGTTTATTTCAAACTTATTTGCAACATAGAAAACGTCGGCTTCTTTGATCCCTTTACCAACTTAGAAGCTGGCGTTTTTTATGCTGCAAATTAGTTCGAAATAAACTATACATCGTTCCATGCCTACATTCTGCTGTGAACGTAATGGGCGGTTCAATTAACCCGCAATTAGTGGATGGGGTAGTAGGTTTGTTAATGACAACCTTTTTTGATGACCCGGTAGGCCAAGTCAAAATTTCTTACGTCCTGTATTTTAATTAAATACGTTAAAACTAGATAAGTCAAAATATATCATTTTACATTATCTTAGAATTTTATTATTTTGCTAACATCCTCCATTAAAGTCTTAAATAGCAGATGGTGTGCAGTTCTGTTTATGTTCACAGGTGTTTATGATTAAAAACTTATATGCGTAGGGTTTTATTAACAGTTTACAATAAATGTCGTTTAAAAACTAATAAACTAAGACTGACACAAACACTACATACAGAAGATACTTTGAATGCCTTAAAATAAAACCCGAAGAAAGCAGAAGTGAATATATAGGTAGAATAAGTTAAATCAGTTCTGTAACTTCTTGAAGCCATATAGGGAATAAGTTTGTGTCGTGTTTATGTAAGAAATTTTGGATATTTTATTTTTTGAGTACAAAATAATAGAAATCCCTAAATGTTAGCGAAATAATGAAAACCTAGAAATAATTACTATTAATTTTATCTTAATATTATTTACATTTTAAAGAATCGTTAATTAAATTATAAGATTAACCTCTACATTAAAATCTACATAAAAAAGATTACTGGTAAATTAAAAAATTTACGATTCCTATTATTTAACGTAAATAGATTTAAAGATAAATATATTGAAACCGGCGACTATTATTTAAATTTACCAAAAGCGTCTTCTTGTATGTTTTTTAACGTAGTAATTTAATTTCTTCAAGAACTCTTAAGAGGAAGAGAACAGAATGTGAATGGTTATTACTAGAGCTGTCCGATGTGCCTGGAGTACAGCCACGGTCTTGCGTTGTCGTCACACGTGCCGATTTAGAAGTGATTTACGCTGCAGTTTTATTTGAAAGGTTAATGCGTGAGGTTGTACCTATAAATTATACATAATGTCAAACGCGCCAAAGGGTAAAAAACGACCGTACGCGGACACAGTGAATAAATTTATGCGAAATAATTTGTAAAGTTTGCAATCAAGACTTAATGTGCTGGCACAAAACAGATTGTCGTCGTCATATCAATACCGTGCAACATCAAAATAAAAAAATGGCATGCCTTTGACAACTCAGTTTATGTTTGATTTATTGTTAATGTTAATAGCCTGTAATATTCCGCTACACATACTGGATAAACAACCATTTCGAGAGTTTTGGAATAAATACAATCCCCAGGTGAACTTACCAAGTCGTACATCGTTACGTAGATATATTCCAGCTGTTCGTGAAGACATTGTAAATAGGATTAAATATGGATTAAAAAATACACGGCTCTGGTTATGTATTGACGAGACGACAGATTGTAAAAAAAATTCTATTTTAAATATTATAGTACGTGTACTGGACCCTCTTAAACCAACATTTCCACAGTTTTTTATTATGCTGAATATTTTCAACAAATAAAAGCTGTGATACTACAGTTCAACCCTAACGAGGCTGCAGCTATTAGGGAAAGCCAGACAAGCTTTCAAGGTGTTTCCCTTGAAACAGATTTAAAAAAGTATTAATAACAATTATAGGGGACTACACGACGCAATAGAAAAATTGCAAAATAGTTCGTTGTCGTTAGTGGAATCGCTGCAAATAGTGGACGACGTAAAAACACAGCTACAGGCTATAAATGACGCAAAAAATAATCGCGTTAGTGAAAAATTCGAGAGTGTATTACAGAAAGATCCTGATTTTAGCAAATTAAGACAAATTTGTGATGGTGCATCTACAACTTCGTTAAGTGAGTTCACAGATTGTTTTACTTATGCCTGTATTACATCCGTAGATGTCGAACGGTCATTTTCAAAATACAAACATATTTTTCCACCAAAGCGAACATCGCTGACAGAGACAGCTGTAGAAACATACCTGATGCTATTATACTATAGATCTTCCCCACTTTGTGATGACGACAACCAAACTACTTCATAAATCTGTTTAAAAGAAGAAGAATGATTAAAGCTACTACATTTAAAGCATCTCACCACGTCAATTCCATCGTACACACGACAACGATCTGGACAAACTATTGGTAAAATTTTTGTCAGAGATTATATTTTTATATGCCGAAATATCCAGTTGAACAACAGCCTGTAGTACGACACTTCTTCTCTTCGTATTCCAGTGTTAGGTATACACCGTGTCTCAAGAGATTCTGCAATATGTATTTTATACATATGCGCACATTCCTACGCAGTCCAACCTACCAGTTTTATCAGTGAGTCAGGCGGGCACGTGAATAACATACTAACTAGCCCCGCCTCCAGCGCTTCCCACTCTACTGAAAGGGCTGAAATTTTAAAATTATTACGACACATGACACACCTTAAGAGAGTTAATCGAACCAGTGTTTGTAAGGTAATTTTTCAAAATTTATTTCTTCCATATGGTTTGGTCAAATTACACCAAATTTGGAGGATCAGTAGTTGAAAGTGTACTAGAGGGTACATGTATATCTATTTTAATTAATTTTCACTTTATGTAGGGAAAATTTATACTGTAAATATTAGTTAAATTTGGACGTGATTAGCACCTGAATTATGATATCAATCGGTAAAATTCGAGGTAAAATTCATACATGTCGTCTAGAATGAATCTTCATAATTATGCTCAGCAAGTTTCAAACTTTTATTCCGTACCATTTGATTAAAAAGAATTTTCTAAATAAGTATCTTTGTCACTACAAGTGGAGCAAGGAAGTGTTACCTCTATCGGGAATCGCACCTCAATGAAGTCGGTGAATAAAACGTCCAGTGAAGGTATAGTCAAGAGCAAAATTATTCAGCGGCTCATGTATAAAAACTTTCTAGAGAGTGACACAGCTATCCGAAGCTTTTTCCCGACTAGGCCCCTTAAACACAGGTTAGGTCTTTTCAGTGTACCATAATTTCGTATTTAGTGCGGAATTACTTTATTGCACAATGACGCACTTACTAATCACGCCCAATTTGCAAAAGGTATTGAGACACGGTGTATAACTTCACATTCCGATCCTTCCTTAATTTTTTCACCATTTTGTAATTTTAAAAATGTTACAAATTCCTTGGCAGAAATGTCATTGGAGATTCCAACAATTTTAATTCTATTACTCATTTCGACACTCTGTATCCCTGTTAATATCAACCTTTGGACTTAGATAAATTCGGTTAAATCGCAAAATTTTAATGTCAGGAATCCACTGTTGCCCTATGGCTCAATACTTGTGGATCATGTATATTTAAGGAAATTTGTTTTATTCCCTTGAATTTGTTTCAGTGTACATACTCAATTTAAAACAAATGCAATAGCAAGCATTATTTTTATTATTATCTATCAATATATCTATTTTTGGATATGACTAATTTTAATAAAAAAAATAACATTATTAACCGATGTACCTGCAATGTTTTTCATTTGTACTATATCTACGGGTCAAATAAAATATGAAGAATTTTCTGGTAAATTAACTAATAAAAAAGAAGTGTGTGATAACCAAATCTAGTTAAAAAATGTTAAAAAAAAAATCATTAAATTTTTAGATTTGCTGTTCTGCAAATAAAAATTAAAATGTCTCTTAATTATAATTTTCGTGTAATGCTCTGTTGGTTACACTTTTAATTAAACATCCGCAAAACAAAACGTCTAATTTCGAATTAAAGAAACCACCCATTTATAAAAGTTTGTGTAAAATAAATGCACGGAAATTTGTCTTTGATGTCTTAATTACGACGAAAATTTTAGCGGAAATGAAAAGTCCGCAAACAATAAGAATTAATCGGGTTTTCTTAAAAAAGAGAAACGCAACCTTTAAACAGGTTATAGCAGTGGCTGGCGGACATGACATCCAGACAAATTGATCGTGTCCACGAAAGATCTGGATTAACAGATCAATTTTGGAACCAAAATAAGCAGATTGAATCTACCTTCTATACAAAAGTGCACTCTCAAAGCGTTTGAGGTATACAAAGAATAACGTTTTTTATTTCTCCGAAACGGTTTACGATGAGCTGATACAATTTGCAATGTAGTTCTTATTCATTAAATCATTAATACGTTATTTATACGAGTTACAAAAATAATCATGTATGATATACTAAATGTTGTTTTTTTACCTAGTGGTAAGTTATTTTTGACTAACTAGAGGGTTAGAATGGGAATATCTACATAAATAATATGTTAAGGTAAAACTAATTCTAATCATCTTATTAATTATCCATTAACTTACACATAGATGAAGAAAATGGCCCTAAAATGCCAACATCATGACTAGCAAAGTGCAATGTCATTAAGCTATGGAAAAAGACAAGCGTTTAATTATTAAATAATTTAACTAATTTAGTTTTCAATTTACTTATTTTGTGAAAAAGAGAACTGGTATTACAAGTAAATATTGAAATTACTTTATTAAAATTGGTTAAACTAAAAGAAAATCAGTTTTTATGGTATCCATTCCCAACAAAATATAGCCCCTGTCTAAATTATTAGACACAATGATTTTCTATGTTACTAATTTATATTTTAATAAAATACATGTTCATTATTGACTGTATTTTAGAGACAAGAGATATCTAGGTAATTAGTAAATAAAATAGTTATATTATTAGCAAAAAAGAACCTCAACGTTTCAATATTCCGTCAAACTTCCTTGAACTTCAACAGGACATACTTTGTATGCATAGAAGAGCTACAGCTTATACATATTATTTGTAGTTGAATAAATTATTTTTTTTCCATGAACTAGATCTTTGTTGTAACTATCTCCTTACGTAATTTCTCTTTTAAAGCATTGCCAGATATCCTCTATCGAGTACATGCTGCTGAAGGAAATCAGCAAAACAGATGTGATATTTAGTGAGGTAAAGAATCTTCACATGATTATATTTATTGTATATCCATCAGTTTCTTGTCATTCAATGTGGCTTTGTCGATTTTTTCAGTAGTCGTGGTCAATTAGTTTTGAGACACAAGTTGTACAAGTTTCTTTGGGTGGCTCTCTCAGATACTGAACAATCTGACTCCTTAAACTTTTCTTATATCATAACATGGGGCCTTTCTGTTTTCTTGCACTACATTTCACAAAAATCTCTACTCCCTAGGAGTTATCATCTTCAATTTACCAATTCGACTTGTCCACTATAGTCTTGGAAGCAAGGCAGTGTTTAGATTCGAACTAAATCTTTGAAGCGTGAATTACCATACCAGTATTAGCCTATCTTTCGACAACTCTTGTAAGCCAACCCCACCAGAATTCCAAATTAATTTTCTTTTTCTTCTTCTCTTTTTGCTTCATTTTTCCTTCAAAATTTGCTTATAGTTATTTATTGAAAAATTCATTATATCATGTAAGTAAATATAAGTTTTGGATCAAATTAGAAATTGTTAAAAAATAAAAATTATGCGGTGTGACATAGCCGCTCAACAGACCAATTATCTTAAGAAGGGTTTTTGAGGTTGGGATTTTCCCTTTCTCGATAAACAAAATTTATCAGTGAAATATCTTTTTAATCGTAGTTTTGTCTTTAACCGTTTTTACAATTATTTTTAACGCTATTTTGTTATTTTTAACCTAGTCAGAACTTTCTAATGACGTATTAATTACATCCTTTTTAATTTAGGATAGGTGTTAGTATTTTAAGTTTAATTTTTAGATATAAAATCCCTATCCAGCCCTTTTATTGCCACGGTGGCGTATCGCACCATGGATGTTTGGCTGGTTCTGGGCGTGGACGTCGAAATGATTGTTTTGTACATACTGTTTAAATATATTGTTTTGATTGATTGATTGTGGCTTGAGAAACTCCACTTAAAATGGCAAGTTGTCTCTGGCTATAGACAGAATACCTCAAAGGAGCAAATTATAGCAGTGATTTTCTTAGGTGACTAGCCCTCAATAAATCCGTTAAAAAAAAGGTGTCGAGCATTTATTCACAGTGAAATTATGAGATAAAAAAACATGTAGACTGTAAACTAATTAACTAATAATCATCCACTTACTTTATCACAACATTATGAGAAAACATTAAAATTGCTTATACTTTAAAAAAAGAAGCAACAAATAAATTCTTCAAACTTGACAGTTTAATCTGACAACGGACATTTTCTCAATAATTAAACTGACTTAATTTACCAAAATCGTTAGACTCATGGTCATGACAAACGTTTTCTCCTTTTTTTTTCATATTCATTCTTCCATATAAAAATTTTAAAAAAGAGTCTCATATTTTTATGGAAATCATTTTGATAATGATATTTATATGAACATGTTAGTTTACACATTCCGAATTTACAATGAAACTTATTGAAAAATTACGAATACAATATTTTATTACGAAATGTTTCCATGTTTACTTAGAATAGCTCAGACATGTCTCGTTATTGTTTAGATTTGTAAAAAAATTAATTTCATATTAATCACCATTACAAACAAATGCATGACCACGAAAATGTTTCATTTGAAATCTCATAAGATACTTAAAAAAATAAGTTTTAAACAATTAATGATTAAGAATTATATACAGGGTGTTCCACCTAAGAGGGACTCTTCTGTAATTATGTAACTGTAAAATTTATAAAAAAATGGTTTTAATAAAAATTGCCTGGAATCATGTGGGCCATGTAAAGAAAATATTTTTAGCTTTACAGGATGTTCCATTTCGCGTGGGCGCTACATAACTTTGTTATTTTAAATGGAACACCCTGTATATTAGTACATTTTTGAATTCCTTGGTTAATATTAGGTAGAGTTTATTAAATGTATATGGTGTTTAAATCTTACCGTTTTCGAGATATTCAGTTGTTTTTAAAAAAAATCACGATTTCAGCTTTCTAAATGAGGCTAGATAGACTAAACCGTAAGAGTTAGAAACGTGCGTTTTAAGAGCTGGTGATTTCTTCTTTACATCTATGAGCAAAACGTGTACGTTATTCAGACTCGGAAATACTGAGACCTACATTTAATAATCTTACGAAATGAAAAACTTTTTTTTTCAAATAGAATGACCCATATTAATTGTCATGTATGAATTCAAAACTGAATGTCCTTTCGACTGATATAAGGTTGTCCATACTTATCTCTAACAGTTTTCCAGGAAAATCAGGTACTTTTCTAAAGTCCGAAAAAGTAGCTATGTAATAGTGTCAAGAAGGCCTTGCAAAACAACTTTTTCCTCACATTTTATCAGGCTTGGGACTGACAGTGTCAATATTTACTGGTATGTTTAAAAGTAGTTTGCCAAATTAAAGTCAACCACTAACAACAACTAAATCAAAACTCAAAACGAAACAAACTGAAACTCGGAACACAACAAGGAGAAGAACAATTAGACCGCTGATTTACATCAACTGCTCGAAGTATCTTCCATTTTGATTAATACACAAACGAATTCGGTTTTTAAAAGACTGTTCAACATTGGTCACCATGTATGGCGTAATTTCTTGAAATGCTACTGTAATGCGCTGCCGCACATCTTCCGCGGTAGTTGGTGGTGTAACGTAAACTTCACTTTTTATAAATCCCCATAAAAAGAAGTCGCAACTTGTCATATCTGGAAACCTTGAAGGCCAACTCACTGGTGTCCCGCGCCCAATCCATCTGTTGAGGAAAATTTCGTCTAAAAACTGACGAACCGCAGCGGCATTGTGAGGTGGAGCACCA
Organism: Rhamnusium bicolor; assembly: GCA_029963845.1. Classification (NCBI taxonomy): domain Eukaryota; kingdom Metazoa; phylum Arthropoda; class Insecta; order Coleoptera; family Cerambycidae; genus Rhamnusium; species Rhamnusium bicolor. The sequence continues at coordinate 240,730 of JANEYF010001041.1, forward strand.
TCATGTTGCATCCATATTCTTCGAAGTGTAGCTAAAGGAATGTCGCCTAACAAATCTTCTAGAGTGTTTGTTAAAAAAGTTTAAATAAACTGCTCCAGTTATATGCTGGTCAAAAAAGAATGGTCCAATGATATGAGTTCCCAAAATTGCTCCCCACACGTTCAAAGACCATCTGTGTTGGCTATGAGTTGTCCGGATTGGTGAGGATTTACTGTGTCATAATAATGGCAATTATGACGATTAACGAAACCATTTTTATGAAAAGTAGCCTCATCGGAGAACATGACCCGTTTAAAAAAATCATCATCTTGATTTAACATCTCAAGTGCCCACTGACAAAACTCCAGTCTCCGCTGCTTCGAAAGTTTACTACAGCAACTCTTGGTGTAACTGGATGCGATAAGGATGATAACTGTGCTTTTTAAATTCTTTTTCGCTGTGTGGTGTTATTTGGGTCCATTTTTTTTTGGGGGTTTTTGGGAAAAACCCCCCCCCCCAAACCTTTTTTTTTTCCCCTTTTGTTTTTTTTTTTTTTTTTTTTTTTTTTTTTGAATATTTTTAAAAAATCCTAGTTGAAAGGCTTTACGCCGTGGATTTTTTTGTCTCGACGTTGTGCATAAATTCGATGAATAACCGTTGTGTCGACTAATTTGTCGCAATTTGAAAATATTATAATAAACTTTTACTCTCTACTTAGCAAAATAACTACAACGTCAACGTTAATCAAAACTAGAGTGACATTTAATTTGCTTTGTATGTCAAACAGTGCAATAAACATTGTTTGCAAGGCCTTCTTGACGCTGTTACATAGCTACTTTTTCGTACTTTAGAAAAGAACCTGATTTTTCTGGAAAACCGTTAGAGATAAGTATGGACAACCTTATATCAGTCGAAAGGGCATTCAATTTTGAATTTACCCGTGACAATTAATATGGGTCATTCCATTTAAAAAAAAGAAGTTTTTCAACTCGTAAGATTATTAAATGTAGGTCTCAGTATTTCCAAGTCTGAATAACGTACACGTTTTGCTCATAGATAACAAGATAGAGTAATTTATGCCAAAACGAACTGTGAAAACTGCACGTTTCTAACTCTTACGGTTTAGATGCTATCTAGCCTCATTTAGAAATCTGAAATCGTTATTTTTTTTCAAAAACAACTGAATATTTCGAAAACGGTAAGATTTAAACACCATGTACATTTAATAAACTCTACCTAATATTAACCAATGAATTCAAAAATGCAGTAATATACAGGATGTTCCATTTAAAATAACAAAATTATGTAGCGCCCTCTAAAGCTAAAAATATTTTCTTTACATGGCCCACATGATTCCAGACAACTTTCATTAAAACCATTTTTTTATAAATTTTACAGTTACATAGTTACAGAAGAATCCCTCTTAGGTGGAACACTCTGTATACAGTGTGGAGGTAATGATCGTTTTTGATTTGTTCCCAAAAATTTCTAACCTGTCTATTTATATTATAATTTTCACTTTAGTTTGTTGCTTATTTATTTTTACAGAGGAGTTGTTCTTAGTTCATGTCGTCATCAATATTCTGTATCTGTTTACATCATTTGACGTTTTTCTTATATAAATATAAAATTATACCTATACAAAATTTGCAGTGTTACGAAAGAAGATATTTAAGAAAAATAAAACCGAGGATCATTTTCTGTTTTCACTGGGTGTAAAAACTACGTTTATTAATAAATAAGCTGAAAAAGAAGAACTCACATTTTGGGATAGAAAAAACGAAGAAACGCAGTATGACAGTGTGTGAAGGAGTCGTTCCCTTAAACTGTCAATAATACATTGAGCCCTCGTCTATTAGTATTTTTGCTACAATTCACTTGAAAGACACTACTTAAATAACGATTGAACACAATATTGCATTGCTTTTCTATATAAATAAATAACCAAATGTATAATCAGTTAACAAATATATTAGGTTCGTGGATTGAATGAAATAAGAGAAAGAACAAAGATTTTGCTAAATGTAGTTGATGTGACCACAAAAAAGCGTATTGTAGAAAGCTTAAAGAATAAGTTGATATTAGGTGATCCATGGAAATAAGTAATTAGAGAGAGAGGTATGCAGAAATGGTAAAATATTATAAAAAGCAGCGTGCAAGGCAAGCGGACTGAATGGCAGATATGTTGTGGCTTTTGTATTTATCACAATGTTGCAGTTATTTTTTATTGTAATAATGCTTTTAACCAATATTGCTATGCAAGTATATAAATATTTAAAATTCCATTACTTCAAAAAGCAACTGGCTATAACTAGTTTGTACGAAAATCTAATCAATCAATCCATCTAATCTGTCTAAAAATATGTTGTTTTAGGTGCAGGGTGAGCAAATTAAAGTTGCTCACGGATTTTATGGGTTAGTCATCTTGAAGAATAAAAAATGTAAACACTACAGTTAAGGCATTTTGTACAAGAAATTTATATATGCAAACAACTGAAATTAACAACTGAAACTCAAATAAAAAAGTTGTACTAAAAAAATATTTTTTAAAACTTAAAATACTGTATTCAGTATGATCGCAGATGGGGTTTACAAGATGTGAAATAAAATAATCAACTTTTCGAGAAAAAGTGATTCTATATAAAAATTTTTGCTTTCCTAAAAAATACGACTTCAAATTGGGAAACTTTGTATATTTTATACGGGCTACTCAAAAATTACAAAAAACATGACACTCGCTTAAGAACAAATGAGCCTTATCTTTAATTTTGAAACAAAATGTTAAATAAAGAATTTGTTTCAAATTTTACATAAAACTGAAATCCAAAATTCGATTGCGTAATTATTTTTGTAAATTACAAGTTATGTCGTATATTTTTGAGACCTACTTTCCCATAAGGTACCATTTCAGTGTAGGTATTTTATAAATTCAGAATTGTTTACCTGATACATACAATTAGCAAAATAGAAAAGGTCGCAAAAACTGACTAACGGTATTTGCTAAAAATTCTCTTCAAAAACATTTCAGCTTCATGTTTTTGTAATTTTTGAGCACGCTGTATAAGAAATATAAAATGTCTCAACGTAAATCGTTTTTTTTGGAAATCAAAAACTTTTATGTATAATAACTTTTTTTTGTAAAGTTGGATATTTTCGCAAATTTTACCACTTGTAATCCCCACACGCGAATATTTTTTCCTAATCCAGTGTAGCTCGTAGTCAGTGTCAACAATACTAGCCGGAATTCAGTTTAAAATTGGACATATCAAAATATAAAAAATAATACTCCTCAATATATCATTCAAGCGGTAAGTAGTTGACTCAGTCGGAATCCAAGGGCTCTCTACAAGAGCTGGGATTTTTTCCAAAAGCAGAAATTAATTCAATCATATTTGAATAATGGGTGTGTGACTGTTGTCGCCTAATGTGTAATTCCTTTCAGACAAGTTAAATTATATTACCAGTGGTGTATCATATTATTGTTAAAAACCCAGCCGACTGGCTGGGTGTTAGGAAATATGTCTAAGGGCAAATATTCCACTAAGCTGCTAGCCGTACGCGACTAACCGCGCGCAATTCCTATTTGCATGAAGTTACGTTACTAATACCCACTGACGCGGCCATGACTCGCATTATTTGCCGCTAAATGGGATCTTAATATAACGATATTATCCAAGCTGCTTATTTTTACTTTCTTATACCTAATATAAGGAGGAAGTATAGTAATCGTGATTTTTTTGGCATCGAGATTTTGATTGATTTATACGTTCTTTAGGACCCTCCTGAATCCATTCTATTTTCCGATGACGTTTTCGGTGCGAATGTGCGTCTGCTGGTGTGCGTGTGCGGGTGCGTGTGCGTTGCGTGTGCGTGCGTGTGTATGTGTGTGTGCGTGTGTGTGTGTCGAGATAACTCAAAAAATACTAATGGGAGACTTCCCAAATTTGACAGTTAAGATTGTCAATAACATTTTAGGTGACATATTAAATTTGGTGAATGTGGTATCACCAGAAGAGACACAATGAATGAAAGAAGAAAAAAGGTACAATTTCGGGAAAAAAATAATAATTTTTATTGCATTTCTGGAGAACTCGAGGAATTATAATGAAAAAAACATAACTTTATGGAAAAAAATCTGTCTGCATGTCTGTAGTACCGCGATAGCAACTGCAGTTTTTGAGATAAAGCTTTCAAATTTGGTACACATGTTCTAAAGGCCAAAGACAATGATAAATTCGATGAGCAAAATTGGCCAACTGAAAAGAGGTCCACGAGACCCAAACTTTTTTGTATTTTCCGTTACAAAAAAAATATTCTTGATGAAAGATTATAAATCATGTCTACTATATCAAGCCAATGAAACATATTTTCCAATTACTTAAATACAGCTGAAGGTAAACTTAAATTTTGTATACATTTGACTTCATAAAATGGGGTTAGGATCAATTTAACAGTTTGACATTTGAAATGTCTAATTTAGTTACAAAAATGTCAATGCAACACTCGATAATTAATTATTAAAATTGCGCTATTAAAAAATTGATTAAAATATATGACAGGATGAATTATTTATGGTATTGGCACCAGATATCTTAAAATAGTTCCTGATATCAAAAATGAAAGGATGAAAATTTATTTATAATAATTGTTATAAATCTTATTTTTTTTTCTTTTATATAAAACATTATGGACGCTTTTCTCCAAATAATTTTGTTTAAATCCGTAAAACATTTAAAAACTATTTTTTTTATAAATTATCAGTTTTATTGTTGTTTTTAATGGTGAAAGTTTAATGAAATAGCGATTATTCAGTAGTAAAGAGTAATTTCTTATTATTAATTTCAGAAATAATAAAGCTTTTTCATATGATTAACTAAAGTTTAGTTTTTTGAATTGTCTCCCCTTATATTTATTAATTAAAATGTGTAGGATTTGGTGCGGTTCTTAAATGAACTGATTTTGTAATCAGACCTGACAGTTTTCAACAATCCTAAAGAAATCGTGATATCAGATACTTTTCAATTTTGAGCTTAAAGTCCTAAAAGCAATATCTTCAGCTACTTAAGTAGGTATTAGTGAAAAAGATTACATCTTAAATTAAAAAACATATTTTCCAATGTATGGCATCAACGAAAAATTTATAAAATAGTTGTTTATCATACACGGGAGAAAAATGAGGTTTTTCATACAGACAATTGCGGGACGAGGTGAAGCCGAGTTCGGCAACCGTATGAGTACGAAAAACATTTTCGTCTTGTAATACACTATTTTTTATTCGAATGTAAGAAAAAGATAAAAATATGTATTTATTATATTTATATTAATTAAAAAATCTGATCGTAATACATATCGTAGACTTCACGTCACTTTGACACAGTGCCAGTTTGTTTATACAGGGTGTCCCAACCAAAAGTAGGCACCCTGAATAACTTTAGAGGTAAAAATTTTTTGAAAAATTGGTGAAACACGTCGACCTTGTTTCCACGGGGGACATATCTTAATGTAATGTTTGTATACCTATCATCATCGCTCTACCCTACATGGCCACCCTCTCAAAAAATTCAAATGGCAAAGGGGGTCAAGTGATACATCTTTTGAAAGGTCTTTCAATTCTCTACATAACTGTGTATTATTTCAAACTTTTATTGATTCATTCCTGAGAAATAATTGTTTCATTATTTTAGGTTTGGGAAGTAAAAATAAAAGAAGCAAAAGAAGCAGGTTAAATTATCGTATGTATTGTTGAAAATAACCCCCACCGACTTCCATACAGTACTATAATCTGTCTTGAAACTCTGTACGAACATTTCTGAACATATCTGGAGTCAATAAACGGCATTCTCGAACAATTCTTTCACGTAACTCTTGCAGAGATGCGGGTTTTGTTGCAAATACCTTCGATATCAAATGTCCCCACAGAAAGAAATCCAAGGGGAGTTAAATCGGGTGACCTAGGGGCCACTCCACAGGACCTCTTCTTCCAATCTATCGCTCAGGAAACCGATTATCCAAACATTGACGGACTGCTATAGCAAAATGTGGGGGTGCCCCATCCTGTTGAATAAACAGTTCGCCCTCCTAAAAGATTATCGTCTTCTTCAAGGATTTGGGTAATCATTGGGTCGATGTTATTTTCTAACAGATCGAGGTACCTTTCGCCATTTAAATTGTCAGGAATAAAAAACGGCCCGACAATGTGATCCCCTAAGATGCCAGCCCAAACATTTATCTTCTGAGGCCTTTGGGTATGAGTTTCCATGAACAAATGTGGATTGGTTTCACTCCAATACCTACAATTGTGTCTGTTTACCTCCTATTTAACTGAAATGTCGATTCATCAGAAAAACACGTATTGTACAGTAGATTAGCATTACCGTTTAATTGTTCACTAAAAATCTCACAGAATTCAAGCCGACGATCGGGATCATCTTCGTTTAATTCGTGTACCAATTTAAATTTATATAGATGAAATTTGTGGACCTTTACAATTCGGTGAACACTGCTTCATGATACACCGGAAGCCTCAGCTACTTTCCTGATCGATTGAGTATTATCCATCTGCAAATGACCCAGAACTGCCACTTCGACTGCATCATTCCTAATCGGTCGCTGAGGTTCATGCTTTTTTGTTTCATACAGAACCTGTTTCCATAAATTTTGTCAATAATTGTAAAACATACTGAGAACCAACCCTTCTATCTGGGTGATTTCTATTGAATATGTGCTCCGTAGCTCTAACACAATTATCGTTTTTAAAATAAATGCGGACAATTTCTATTCTCTCCTGAAGGGTATAAACTATTTTGAGAACTCACTCTGGTAAAATGTATCTCGATTTAAAATTGGTTGTGAACAAATTAATGTTTAAGGACTATCAAATACTTAGGAGTCTTTTATAATTCTAAAACGGACGAGGAAAGTGTTTTTTTGTCGATAAAACTCGTGTTGATTTGAGAGCACAAAAAAAATTTAGTTTTTTTTATAAATTCCAGCACCCAGTGACGTGTATTTTAGATTTTTTAAACGATTTCGATTGTGTGTAATCATCAAAAATAAAATTATTTTCCTTAAGAACGAATCGATAAAAGTTTAAAAAAAAATACAGTTTTGTAGGGAATTGAAAGACCTTTCAAAAGTTGTATCACTCAACCCCCCTTGCCATTTGAATTTTTTGAGGGGGTGGCCATGTAGGATAGAGGGATGATGATAGGTATACAAGTATTACATTAAAATATGTCCGCCTTGGAAACAAGGTCGACGTGTTTCACCAATTTTTCAAAAAATTTTTCTCTCCAAAGTTATTCAGGGTGCCTTCTTTTGGTTGGGACACCTGTATATTGATCATTTTTTTGAATTTGGGTCCTCCAGATTTGGTGATCAGGTATGATTACTTCAAATATACTCTCAAATTCGAGATTCACTGGTATTGCGTTAGTAGGTTTGGTTATTAGGATTAATTAAAATTTATTCAGAATATTCAGATGTCCAACCAGATCTCCTGGTTTAAATGATCTTATGACCTTATGGAATGCACTCTTTGAACGATGAAGGCTGCTTTCTTCTTTCTTTACATTCATATGAACTCGTAGAGAGAGTAAGCAGAGCAAGTAAGGTTGTTTACGCACCGGCTGCAACTTTTTGTAGCGCAACGTTTCGCAACTTTTTTGTTGCGCAACGAAATAATGCAATAAAGTCGATCTATTTTCTACATGCAACATTTGGGTCGCAACAGGTAATAAATTCAGTTTATTCATAAGCAGATTGCTGTGATTTGTACAATATGATTAGGAAGAAGGAGGGGACAGTTGCAGATGTACACGATGAAATGATAAATCTTGGAGAATGTGACCTTCAAAGGGAGACGACAAGAGCGAGGGCCTCCCGAGCTGTCTACCAAGTACGAGAAAATGTTGCCAATTATTTCATTTCACCTGCTGGTTCGGTATCATGGCAAGAACGTATGGCACTTTCACCTCATGGAGACATATAGGCAGTATAATAATTATATTAATTTGACCAATATAATATTTAAATTATAATGAAATAATAAATAATTTTGGAACGCAAAAGTATAAAATTTTATATTTATGCTCGATATTATGTATTTACATACCTGTAACATTTAATTCTTTTGCTATTTCGGACCAAATACTGTTGATAATATCTTGGTTGTGGTGTTCTTTTAAATTATAATTGTATATAGCTAGCTGGTCGAGCCTCGACCAGCATTAACAGTCGATCCACGTCAATCGATTCGTCGATATGGCCAGACTTCTTTTTCTCCATTTATAATAACACTTGTTTTTAAAAATGTACTTTACCCCACGAATGTTGCGAAGAAATTGACGACTCATCTTCGGCAGCGCAACATCGGCCTCTTGTTGCGAGACGATGCGCGTCCGTTGCATCTGATTCCAAAGCAAATTTGGAGCGTGCAACGTTGCGCAATGTTGCAAAACGTTGCGCTACAAAAAGTTGCGGCCAGTGCGTGGCCACCCTAAGGCTTCCATTGCTTCTGTTGGACCGGTACTCATTACTTCTGTGACTTCCAGACGCGCTAATCGTTACACTTTTAGTAACTTGTTTTATTATGTTTTATGTTTTGTGGTGTCATCGGAAGTGACATCGGTTTTAAACCATATGTTCACATGAACTTAGAAAATAAAAAAATTGAAAAAAAAAATCTTGAGATGCAGATAGTTTAGAATAGCTAGGTGTCCATATATCCCGATTTTATTAAACAACCACATTAAAAATATATTCGAATGAACCCGAAATTAATCTATTAATTAATTTTTCTTTCATCACGTTTTAATTTTCTGTCCTTCCTTCCATTCTTTTCTTATCTTAAGAAGTTCTTCAATGTTTTTCCGCATCAACAAGATGAACTTTGCCAATAACAAACTGGATACTTCAATATGATAGCATTATTGCAATGATTGTTGGGAATGTGGTGAACATCAAAAAACTTTGTGCTGATATTTATTTGAATAAGGTATTTCTCTCTTTAAATTTTAAAACAAGTTTTTTTGTAAAATGTTTTTCTTGACAGCCAAACCAATTTATTGCATCCAGCCTTATTATATCTCAAAAATTAAGATCCCATGACTTTTTACCGTGTCATTTTAACTAAAATGTTTGAAAAATAAGAGTATGCACGTTTTTATATAGTTAAGAAAAATAAAAATTTAATGCATGTCAAAATAATCAGTAATTATCGTTTAAAAAAAGTTTTACAGTCCTTTTACAGTTCCCATAAATGAGAGTAGGAACATTAACTTAGAATGTAAAGTGTACAATTTATGTACCTTATACTTTTGACTCGCCTAAACTTAATTGATATTTTCGTTTGTTAATTTATTTATTTTTCAACTTTGCAATGTCTTCAATACTCAGACACTTAAGTTGAATTATGCGCATAACTTCCTTCAAGTAATTATAACACGCTTGAAATATATACCCCATAAACTTTTATCTGCTTCCAAAAGTTAGTATATTTATTTTCTTTGTTTAAAATTCTTACCGGGAAATAAATTCCTTGCGCCAACTACACAATTATTTTAATAAAAAAAAAAGAAAAAACATTTAGATAGCCTAGGTGATATTACTGCAGACGTTACAGTTTCCAGAAAATAATAATGGGTTTATTTGATACTTTATTTACTTTAATTATTACAACGATTAAACAAATTGTGGGCGATAAGCCGTGATACAGTAGTAGTACTAAAAGTAACACATCTAAAATGAAATTATATCGCGTGTTGGACAGGATTATTTTACTGCAATTTTCTAAATTTTATGGTCATTGTAAAAGAGCAGCACCGGACTCTGGTGATACATTTTTTTATAAAACTGAATTTGTTTTGTTTAAGTTTTAACATAGGAATAAATTAAAGACCACAAAACTTAGTCCAACAAAAATTATCAATTGTTGAATCATCTACAGTTTGTTTAAATTTAATACATTTGCACGTGAACTTTTGATATTATAAACTGAATAAAGCGACCTTGTGACATAGTGGACCTTAAATAATTTTTTATTACCTTTGACTTATTAGTTTAACTTCGTGTTAGAGCAGGTTCGCACTGCACCTACATTTTACATTCTTTAATTTGAAACTGTAGTTTGTATATCGAATTGACAATATTAAATAATTTAATATTTGTCAGTAGTATTTATGCAACAACATTGCTGATCGAAGTAGCAATGCACCTTTGATTTAATTAACTTTATAGTAGCCGAAGTATACATAAAAATCAGCAGAGGTCCAAGAATAGATCCTTGTGACACATCAGCAGTTATCTGAGAAGTATCAGGAAATCTATTGCTTACCTCCAGTAGAAAAATTAGTCTTGCTGTCGATGAATGGACTATGGAAATATAAAATTTGATATCTCCGATATTCTTCCTCTCGTTCATTGGATAAAATTAGTTTCTTCCATTATAAAAAATAGCTGAAAATTATTTGTAATGGAAGAAACCCAATCTATGAGAGGAAGAATAGAAAAAAATAAAAAAAAGCAAGTTGGAACATGCAGCGTTTATTAACTACATTAAGTATGCTGTTTAACTATGTTGAGGGTTAAGTGAAAGAATATTCCATAAGGGAATTCACAAATAAAGTTATAACTTTTTTTCATTTTTCCGACGCCGGATATTCTCCCATAACTCCGACTCATATGACACTGTCGCTGGCAAATTAACTACAGTCACTTCCTTCATCTCACAGGATTGGTAGCTGTGGATTCATGAACCATGTGCCTTAAGCAGACGTAGGGGACCTACAATGACTGTCTTCTACATTTGGTCTACTAGTCACTCGGTTGACAAGGCGATACCGTCCTCAATTCGAGAGAAGCGTAAGCTTTATCCCTCTGTATACTCCGATTATTAGTACCGCATCTTGACCGAGTAGCCTGGGTACAGCACTTTGGGCCCGTACAAGAGATAGTGATATTTGGTGAGTTTTTCCCCCACCTTTAAGGTGATGTTTTCTCTGTGGGTGTTGATTCGATGACATTGATGGTCTAGGAGGACTATGTCAGGCTTATTGTCTTGGATTCGTCTGACAGTCAGTAGTTTCAGTAAATACGGCATTTATAGTTCTTGACAATGGACACAATAATATCTACGGTGACAAACCATATTATTATATCGAGTCGTGTATGGGAAATAGTATTAGTGTTGCAATAAAAGCTGAGCTATTTTATTAATTGCTTTGGGGGATCTCATAACATAACGCTATTTAATTAAAATTTTTATTATGCAATGTGGATTTTCAGAATTTCTTGAAAGGATTTTAATGAAAAATACACCTACTAATGACAGATATTACTATACTGAACTGACTGCGGTTGATTCCTTGTGAAACATTATTTCATATTTTAAATATCAAATTTCCTTCACATATTTAAAAAAAATATGATTAACTTTTGTCGATAAATACTACTAACTTTATCTATTAACAATAGTGATTGTACAAAGAAATACCGCAACAACGAGTAAATAATTTAGAAAAGATTGGCTAGTTGTACCAAATACACATTTAGTCTAACTAACAATAAGACGAGTAAAGAATTTTGTGAATAATTTATGTGACTTATGCGTGTTATGAGTACATAATAAAAATTCGAGTTACACACAGTGGTGGTAAATATTATGACACATTTATGTTATTAATTTATTAAAATGTTTTTATACAACATTTTCTTCAATTTATAGATAAGTGTACAATGAACAATTATTTTAAATTAATAGTTTTAATGTGAGAAATATATCGAAATACATATATCGAATGTTGTTACATTATTATATTACATTCCAACATGATTGCTGTTTTGTATACAGGGTGATTCTGAAAAACCTAATACAATTTTTACAGAGGAATCTACTGCTAAAAATATAAACTTTTTAGCTTAAGTTAAATAAAAATTTTTACCTTTATAAATTAGACGTGTGCAAGTGAAAGATTTATAAATTAATCAAGAGAAATGTGTAATAATAGGAAATATTCTCATAATGTAAACAGCTACCAATATTTTTCTTATAATTTTTTCTTACAGTAGCTTTTTCCTTGAATGGCATATCCAAGAAATCTTGAATGTTTTTATATGTTACCTACCTTATTCATTTTGAATCTAATTGTGGTTTACATTTGGTTTCAAGTTTTCAATAATTAATTATGGTTTATTTTACTGAAAGGCAACGTATAGAGAAGTCATTATGATGGTAGGATGAAGTTAACGAAAAACGACGCATGGATTGGATCAAACATGACCCCTTTACCATATTCAAGTGTTGCTCCTATTGTAAGAAACTTTACAAGTAGATACAGCATTAAGATGGTCCAAGATTAAAGACTGAAAGCAGCAACCTATGAAGATAAAGCACTTGACAATTTATTGTCTGTTCAAGGAAACTCTCTGGCTCAACACGATTTTGCAATAAGTTGTTAGATTTGTCCTAAATGTGTAAGTTTACTGAAAAAGAAACAAGTCCTACACCTACATAGCGAAATTATTATATGAGCTTTTGACAAAAAATCCTTTATATTACAGTACTAAGAAAATTCATTATAGTACAGTACACAGTATTTTCAAATGAAGAAACAGAATTTATCTTATAAAACTTTTTATTTCTGCACAAACTTATTAATTTTATACTAGAAATAAAGAGGATCATAAGACAAACACTTTTCATTTGAAAAAAAGATTTCGACCTAATAACTCAGACTTGTAAACAAATAGGCTGCCCGTAATAGCTGTTTATATAACAAGTTGCAAAATAATCGTGTTTTCAGTACATCGTGTAAAAAAATGCGATTTTGCAACATTTTTTTATAATTCCTTATCAAGTCTTAACAGTGACAGAGTATTTCCACGAAACACCAAAACACTAAATACTGCAATCGACGCGCGTTTCGCCAACCAAGTTGGCATCATCTGCAGATGATTAAAACTAAACTTATGCTAACAATCTACCCTATTTATACATAAGCTATTGTCACAGTTCGACGAACCGTGACCCACTAACCAATAAATCGGACTATTTGGGATAGGCTCTCTGTCACTATTCATACTATTTTTACACTTTATGATTTCCAAGCCTTCAAATGCATCCAGCTGTCTAGTATTTGTTACATTCCTAATTAATGTTAAATTGCTAATATCTATTTTATGGTTGTTCCCAAACGCATGTTGGACAACACTAGACTTATCTGTTCTACCATATTTGAGATGGGCCATATGCTCTTTGAATCTAGTTTAAATTGATCGTCTAGTCTGTCTAACATATTTTTGATTACAGTCCTGACAGCTAATTTCACTAATCCCCAATTTTTCGTTTGTTTCAATTTTGTCTTTTGGATTGCCTAAAGGTTGTTGCAGTTTGTTTCCCGGTGAATGAACCACCTACATCTTTAAAAATCTTACCAATACCATAGGTGAATCGAGGCCTTACAGGCGACGTTACCCAGATCGAAGACAACCAGATCATAAAACGTTTTTAAATTTAAAGAAAAATTTGCTACAATATGGAAGCTTCGACAAAGGCAAGTGTGAACGTGTAAGAAGAATTAGAAATAATCGTAATACGGCGGAAGTTCTACAGTATGTTGAAAACAGTCCTCATATTTCAATAAGAAGTGTTGAAGAGGCCACTGGCATTTCATTTTCCTCTTGTCAAAGAATTCTTTCTGATAACAAATTTCATCCCTATAAAGTGCATCTTGTTTATCATTTGCGTGCTGAAGATTCACAAAGAAGATTAGATTTTATCTCCCGCTTATCAATACTGTATGCGCAAGATAATACATTACTACGAAATATTTTATGGAGCGATGAAAATCGTTTTCACAATAATGGTATGGTAAATAGACATAATTGCCATTATTGGTCAGATGATAATCCAAAATGGACCAGAATAACCCATAACCAAAATGTTTTTGGTATCAATGTGTGGTGTGGCATTTTAAATGGTCATTTAATAGGACCGTATTTATATGATGGTATATTAAATAGCCAGCGATACCTAAATTTCCTGCGTAATGAGCTTCCAGCATTATTAGAGGTTGTTCCCATCAATGTGCGGCTTAATATGTGGTTTCAACAGGACGATGCACCGCCGCACACTGCAAGAATTGTTTCGAATTATTTATACACTGTTTTTACACAGAAATGGATAGGAGCAAATGGACCACTTCGTTGGCCCGCTCGGTCACCTGATATAACTCCACCTGATTCTTTCTTGTGGGGTTACTTAAAAAATACGGTTTATGAGGAACCAATACAAGACATGGCTGATTTGCAAAATAAAATGTATGCCAGTTGTGCAGCAATTAGCCGAAACACGTGATTCAGCACTTAGACGTCGTTATGACATGTGCATTTATCAAAACGGGGGAACTTTCGAAAATTTGCTTTAGTTTTATTTCTTTTAAAATCATAAAATTAGGCCTTGTGTTTATGTTTTCAGGAATAAATGTTAAAAAAACGTAGTTATTCTATCATTTTAGTGTTGTATTAGTGTCATTAATGCTAACAATAACAATATTATAAGAAATTCTATTCAATGCGATTATAAAAATTATGGGTGTTTGACATTAAAATTTGTTATAATTTAAAAACTACTTATTTAAATGAAAACGTGCGTAAAACAAAAAAGCCTTAGAATTGAATGTACTACTAGAATCATACATTTTCAAACTTCCTGTCACCTAAAAATTTTTTCTCGGCGTCGCGACGCTCATACCGTAATCGGTAAGCACGTCGTTTGAACCTCAATATATAGACATTAAGAGTATCTGTTTATTGGCGTTTACAGAAATTCAATATCTTTCTTAGTTTCCGAGTAATCCGCCTGGGGAGTTTTAGCTGAATCACCCTGTATAGAGGTTTTTAATACATTTATTTAAAATTATTCAAGTTTGAACGTCATTTACTAGAAAATTTACTCATACCGACATATAAAATCTATGTTGTAATCAAGAGAAAATTATACTTATAAGTTGATGTATTTTGTCGGAACTAAAGTGGATAAAAATTTAAGAAAACCTCAATTTCTCATTAAGTCGACGTTTCGACAATATTCATTGTCTTCTTCAGGACTACAACAAATAACAAACATATTCTATATAATTTAGCAAATCTGATAGATAAAAATATGCTTAAAAATATTTTCTTCTTAAGAAAAAAAAATGTTGAGAAAAATTATAAATTTCATAAATTCCCTAATCTCACTTACATATATCAATAAAAAAAGTTAACAAGAAATGTAAAAACATTAAAATATATAATAACTATAATATTTAAAAAAAAAAATTGTAAAACATGTCAGTCACGCTTACCTAATGAGGTATTTGGTTTTTTGTCAACACAATCATTATCGTCAAATATTGTAAAAAAAGAATAAATAAAATAGCATAATTTATATAGAATTTCAGAGCTAAAGTTTTTTTATTGACAGTGTTACTGTGTCTGTTGATACATATCATTTCGCTTATTAATCGCTTTTTGTAGTTTTGTTCATTGTCCAAAATTTTAGTATTATCGAATTAAAAACATGATTTAACTTGAAATGGTGTGTTGCAAGAGCGGTTTTTCCTTTTTGTTAATATATTTTACATTATACGAGTATTTATGTTCATTAATCCGAGTTTTTAACAGTTGTTTTGTTTGTCCAATATTAACTACCCCACAACTACAAGGAATTTTATATACTAAATTTGATTTATACTCAAACGATAATTTGTCCTTCATTGTCGAGTTTCCCACTTTTTTTATGTGATAAAAAAACTATACTATAATGTTCATTTGTCAACATTCGTTTCATATATGGTGAAAGTCCTTCAACATAAGGTAGTTTGAGATATTTTTTATTATTATTATTAGCTAGTTGTTGATTCGTTATGACAGTATTTGTGTGCCGGATACGAAACTTTCATTAATTATACAGATTTTAAAAATGATAAAAAATATGGATTGTCGTTTCAAAAATCAAAGTTGAGCGCCAACATAGTAAACATTAAAATTTCAGTCACAAAAATGTGCGTCAATTGACAACAATTTTTATTTGAAAGATTTTTTGATTGATCCAGTATTAACAGAGTAATTATGATTATTATGCAGAAATCATACCCACCCTCTATAAACTAATTTCAACAATGAATAAAAATTAGGCGGAACATTCCATATGGCCCCGCAATATCGTCTACTGTACTAAAAGTTGCACATAATTTCTTATCTACCTATTTGTAGTTATTTGTTTCACAAAAAGTCCTTGAAGACGGCCCTGCCCCTAGTTAAACTTTATACACTTGATAAAAAGCTTTAGTAGTTCATGCAAAAGGTTATCCATACATACTTAAACAACAAAAGCAAAACAACGGTGGTAAATTATTTGCACGTGGTGATTACGAGCATGGCGTTATCAGCGCATTTGCAGTGTGTCAAGCTAGCAGCGGTTCGTCTATCAGCGACCGGCCATAACCTAACACAACGTTACATTTTTAATGGCGAAACATTTGCATATGCTGCATAAGTATGTAAACACAAACCACTGCACTTCCGCCAGCGGGTGTAAACCGGAAACATACAGCCGCTAGCATTTGTTTGAACCCCAGCCCCAACCCGTTCCGGTTTATTCCATTATTATAAATAAATTTATTTTTGGCTTACATTAACTCTACCACCCTCTGACAAACATGGATACAATAAAAAATTCAAGAGCTGTAAGAGGATACCTAGGCAAACAATAAAAGATGAAATAAAAATGAATGCTTGAATATTTTGTGAATCAAAGGCTTATTATTAGATTAATTTCATTTTCAATGATTTGATTATTATGTAAAATCTGATTTTGGTTAATAGTCGTGGCATGGCGTGTAACTGCCCTCCACCCACCCCTGCATCTTTAGCAAATGCTTCTTTTTTCACATTAGACTCCCGTGAATAATTTAAAAAATGTCCCCAGCCCAGAAAAATAGTTGGCCCCACTAACAATGTAGTTTGTCTATTTCGATAGTTACCTAAACTTAAGTAGAATAAACAAACATATCTACAGGGTGGGCCGCAAAAACCGCACTTTTTATGTTTTCTTTTTTTTTGTAAAATGGTTGTTTCTCAGCTAATTATAACAAATTTAATGTCAGTAGTTAGCTGATTAAATAGGCTACAAAGGTCAGACTTCAGATGGTCGAAATATTAAAATCAAGATGGCGGACACCATTGAAAATAGGGCTTCTTTTGCGCTCGTTCTTTTAAATTGAAATTTGTCAAAATGGCAGAACTAATGACGGATTTCTTAAGAATGAAATTTGCCCTGTAAAACAAAAGTAAAAAAAAGATCAATAGTTTAACACATTGACGATTCAATTAATAAGTAAGCAATGAATTTTAGCACATCATACCCCTTGAAATTGATCTCATCGTGCAGCCACAATTGCCGTAACTCTTCTCCTCCAAACGTGTATGGTTCGCGTTATTGAAGTTCGTGGCAATTCTCTCTAATATTGGGTTAAGCCTTCGTCGTAGCTCCTCAATATTATTACTAAATTGATTTCGGCTATTGCCGTGCAGTCTTTGAAGAAAATAAGGCAATATAAAGTAATTCAAGGGATTCAACTTTGGACTACCGGCCATGGTATTATAACGGGGTTCACCCCTATCATCAAAATAGTTAATTAAATTTTATTGAATGAAACAAAAATCTAATAGCAAAATACATTTATTCAAAGTAAGCAAGAATTATGACTCCCTTCTCTGGGTGGGGAAGCAAGGGTAGTTAACCAGGTGAATAAATAAAACCTAAAACTAAATGAATGAGAAAAAACAAAGACATATACTACGGTAATCGCTGATTCAAATACTACAAAAATCTCAAACCAACTTAATTAGCTTTTATTGGGCGCCACCATCTTATTTTTTTAAGTTTAAAATATATAATAATTCTCCGTAACTAACAAACAACTGGCTGCCTTTAAGAGATGGAAAATAGGTAGTTAGCTAAGCAGTCAATGATAATTAACCACAAATGCATGTAAAGGACGTTAAACGTATTCAGTTTAAAGGCACGGGGCGGATTTGCAAATCTTATAAAAATTCATTGTTCACTCGCGAGGTACTCAAAGTCTGATAAGTTAATGGGTAGTGCCTAGGTATCTAGGTGTTCGAAGTTAGAATTTATATATCTCTTTTGTCTTCGATACGTCAGTATAATGACACATTCTTACTCATTCCTCCTGAGCTCAGCTTACAACCTTGGCCTTATAACACTTGGACGACATTGGCCGATTCCATAAATCAGCATCACCTTTTGTGCGCTTTACTAACTCACAAAGTTAACAATCCATAAACACCATCGCTGATCACCAGAATTTTACACACACCGACTATAATCTTGCTCACTCGATAGCCTACCTTGTTTTTTTCATGCCGCTAGCTGGCCTCGTTCTGACGTTCTCCCACTAAAAAAGGCACACACCCAATCTTTCTTCCGTGCGCGCGACGGAGCCTAGCCGTGCCCAATTCTGTCTGACCGCACAATAGCGTCGCACTAAATAGTACAATAAGGGTTATTAACGTTAATTTATTCGAATTTGGAATTTAGCTTATAATTCAAATGATATCCATACAATTTATACGGAATGCAGTCCAAATTGCCCATCTCAAAATAAACGAACCGTTACTATATAGAAGTACATTTTTACTAATAGTGTTAAATTTTTGTGAGAAAATTTAAGGTTTCAGTGAATAATCATTGTTTCAGCCACTGATAAACGCCAATGTCAATTTCATAGAGCCAGAAGGTCACATTCAAGGGGTATGAAGTGCTAGACTTCATTACCTACTTATTATTCGAATCTTTCGTGTTTGAAAATATTATTTTTTCAATGATTCAGTAATACTGGATTTTTTCAAAGGGCGTATTTCATTTTTGGTGAAGTATCCTCTACTATCTCATCGTGTTATTTACCTACATAACACTGACGTAGTTTTCCACGAAACACCAAAACGCCAAATAATGCACTCGACGCGCATTTCGCCAACCAAGTTGGCATCATCTGGAGATGATGTTTCTCTTACAGCAGCTGCCCAACTATTTGTACATATTCTTACCAAATAATTTCCAAAAATACTGGCCCACAAATTTTCGCTGAACTTATGTGAGGTCCCATTGACATAGATATGGCATTTGTGTATATTGAAGATTCCTTTACGCTAGAAATAGGATTCATCCGTGAAAAGTACCTTTTGTCAAAGTCAATGACAATGTGAAACTGACCAACTTATGAACAGCATGTTTAAAAATCTTAGACTCATACAGTAATGCTTTGATTTGATTGATCTTTTATTTATAATAAACTTTGTTACAACCATTACGGAGTTTTGAATTTATGTAACTGTATTCCTGCTCGCTGCAGAAAAATATAATAACCATCAAAATTGGAAAATCTCAGTCAAACTTGGTTCTGTTACTAACTTATAAATATGAAACAAGTTTATCGTTTAGTATTTCTGGCTTTAAATTAACCTCAGCGAAGTAATTAGATGTACATTAGTGTATACCATTGAATTATTTATGTGTATGTCGATGACCTGTTATTGTTTACATTTTGCTAATGCAAATTCATTTATGTGTAAACAAACGAGATGAATGTGCATATACCTTTCTAACAGATAATATCCGTAAACTGTAAAACTTACAGCAAAACTCGACAGAATGGCGTAAACCAAAAATAGGTATATATTAATTAGTGCTAATAGTCCAAGAGCTGGCGTCCAAAATGTGCAAGAGTTTTCTCAAAGCTAATTTTTTTAAGATTAGGTTACTTTTTAGGGATGGAAAATAACTGTAGAGTCAGCACTTCCGGTACCGGGACACCTGGCGCTGGGACGCTCGCAAAGGTGTAATATTAATTAACGTCTCTAAACTGTTTTCTTAAAGCTCAAAATTTATAGAAAACGAGCAAATATAATGTAAAACAAGAATCCAACAGTCAGACGCCTTTTCTCAATACATATCATTTATTTTATATAAAAAAATAATTTCAATTGTTTCTTAATAATTGTAATTGTTATATATCAGTTATTATATAGATATCAGTTATTTTATACAAGAAAAAATAATTTTAATTATTTTATAACAGAAAAAAAAAGAATCATTGATTCATTGAAAAAAAAAAACATCTAATCGTCAGAATCATTGCCGTCGTCGTGTTCTTCGCCACTATCTTCATCAGAATAAAACGCGATTGCACCATATTCTTCGGCGTCATCAGTGGTGGTTGATTCCTAATTTGTGTACAAATAAAAAATTCAGTGTTAAGCAATACATTACATTAATAAGTAAGGTTTTGAATCACATTTGCGTGTCGACTGGCAAAAATTACCTGCAGGTGTATCATCCGGTTGAATCAAAACCTCAGAAATGAAATTAGGTAGCTGATCGTCTTCGTACCAACTGAAATCATATCGGCCATCGATCAACTGCCAACCGTTTTCCTCTGGAATCATTGCAGTGGGCACTTTTCCATCAGCATGACTCCAAATGTTCGATATATACGCAGCCCTTTGTATTTGTTTTTTCAATTCCGTCTTGCATGGCGGTAAATTGGAACCATCGACGTTTTTCGTGGCAATTTTGAAAGGGTCGTTGGTGTCTTCGAATGCGTAAGTCTTATTGAAAAGTAGAAAGCGAGCCTCATTAACATCATAAGTATTTTTCAAGCCATATAATTGACAAACAAACACAATACCACGCCAACACTTTGTACTCCGCCGGCCGGTATTACTTTGATTTTTTGTTATCATACAGCACGCTTACCGATAGGCGGCCAGGTGCGGACTTATTTGGAGTGCGTGCTTTTGATTAAAATTTAAATTTAATTATTCAGAAACTACAACCGACTTGCGGCAAGTCAGCGCCCCCAAGATTCAGCGCCCCAGGCGACCGCCTGGCTTGCCTGCCAATCAGGCCGGCCCTGGTAACCCACATTCCATTGAGTTATAAAATAAACGACACGTATTGAGAAAAGGCGTACTAATGCGCGCAGTTACCGTTCTCACATCTATCGACTGCTGACTGACGTGGTCCTATCATAAATGAGTCTGACTGTCTCCTTTATTAACTTTATAGTTTTAATTAATGTTTTGGAGAATTTCAGCTTTGAGAAATCACTTTGACACACGTCATTTTTTGACAGGTATGAAGTAGCGCTGACGCCACGTGTCCCTATATTTTGCTGTCTGACTGTTGGATTCTTGTTTTATATTATATTTGCTCGTTCTCTATAAATTTTGAGCTTTGAGAAAACAGTTTAGAGACGTTAATTAATATTACACCTTTGCGAGCGTCCCAGCGCCAGGTGTCCCGGTACCGGAAGTGCTGACTCTACAGTTACTTTCCACCACTAAAAAGTAACCTAATCTCAAAAAATTAGCTTTGAGAAAACTCTTGCATATTTTGGACGCCAGCTCTCCGACTATAAGTGAGTGTCCTACGAAAGTAACTTACCCGATTTCATGAAATTTTAAAATTAAGTGTCATATTTTATTTTACATTGCTTAATAGGGATAAGGACTATAAAGTACATCACCATAATTAAACAAAAATAGAACCAACAATTAATGAAGATAGTGATAGTTTTAAAGGTTGACAGTACCTGTTGATATAGCTTATTGAATATTTTAGTGCATTTTATAATAAGTTTTTTTAATATTATTGACCTTTAGCGATGTTGTCCCAATGTCGCACTCAGGTTTTTTGATGCAACGAAGCATTGAAAGTTTAATATCACCTCTGCTTTATGTTTAACTCTTTTTACTTCTCTCTTTATATTTTATTTTTTTCATAAATAAAGTCATCTGACTTGCTTGCCTTAATAAATTACACTGACACTTAGCTTCTCTTGTAAAATTGTTCCATTGACTTATACGAGTACAAGTAAATTAAATTACAAATAAATTAAGAGAAGAAGGCTGGAGTTAGGACCCTTGTGAAACGTCTAAATTTTGCTCTACGTTCTGTGGTTATTATTTTTATCAACAGTTCTGTTATACTTTAAGAGAATCTGATTTTCCAGAATATCTAATAATATTCGTGAATAAGTGTATTAAAGGACTACAACAAAAAAAATGTAGATGTCTAATTTGTAGTATTGGAATGTGTCTGTTAATTGTATAAATGATATTGAAAGAAAATATTCTTGGGCGCTGGATTTAGATCACCACGTATACA
Source organism: Rhamnusium bicolor (assembly GCA_029963845.1). Taxonomy (NCBI): domain Eukaryota; kingdom Metazoa; phylum Arthropoda; class Insecta; order Coleoptera; family Cerambycidae; genus Rhamnusium; species Rhamnusium bicolor. The sequence goes on from JANEYF010001041.1 coordinate 262,943, forward strand.
TGTCAAATTGTTATATACATAGGAAATTTGGAAGTCATGACGTAAATTACAGAGGCAGACTTCAAAACAACGACAGTATACAGTATTTTACCTTGCAAACTTCTTTACATAACAGCTCTTCACTGTTTCACCGTTTTTTTCATCTCCGCTAATTAACGCTTGGTATTTTTTCGACGACACATGGATTGTCACAGCGTTAGACTGTCGACTACCGTCGCACAGTTTACATAACAGCACCTCACTGTTTCTGTAGCCTCGGACTGCCTCCACTAACACACTACACTAAACATAAATAATAATAAATAAAAAAATGTCTTTGTACTCACCATACACATAACAGATCTCTAGAATGAAAGATCTCAAACTGAACAAAATTGCTAAATAATGTAAACAAAATAATCTCCACCGATTAAACACAAGGCAGATAGTCAATACGGCGGCTAGTCGTTTAACAGCTGCGCTTTTCTTAGGGACCAAAACGATATTCGCACTTAACGTACTTACACATTTGTAAGTATTCCATCATGCTGGAGATCCATTTCAGTTTCCGACTGAGTTTTTTATGTATTATTTCTATGGTTTTAACTGAAAATCACCACACTCACAAGACCTCTCAGAAAAATGCAAAAGATGTGAGTTGCGTGGCTATAAGCGCAGCAGATTTCACCCTCGCCATTTACATCGAGGTCCAGTCACACGAGGCATCTTTGACATAACCGTACCCGCTGTCACCAATCTTATTTGAATATACTGTGAACACATAAAAAATTGTATTAATTGCTTTATTTCATTTAATTTGCACAATTTGAGTTATTTTTTTGCCTTAGTTTGGAGCTCCAGGTCTCTATATTCACTTTACAAGGACCTATCGGGGATTATTCAGTTTCCTGCCAAAGCACCTCGGTCCAGAAAAGAATTGACCACGTTAAACATTTTTTTGGAAATATGTGTAGAATTGTGTGAAACAGATTTGATATTCCTTCTAAAAGTATTTTTAATAAACTTATACCAATAATTACCTATATGGCTATAATTACTGCTTTAACAGAAAGCGTAGGATAAAAGCTTAAGTCACGCAATGTGTTGTTTACACACAAAAATGTCAATAAACAGATTAACTCATTGAATGGTAAAAAAAATAGAACTTAATGTACATCCCTGGAGGAACCATTGTGAGTGTGTCACGCAGCAATGCGTTACCTAAATGAGACTGTCACTGTTTAGACTTCATTTGGTAATTAATGTATCATTGCAATATCACTCTGTCGACTTGTTAAATAACAATAACAGAACGTATCCAAGCGTACACTATTAAAAAATATTTATGCTTTCGACCGCTCCCCCTACGTACAATATTCATAAAGGTTGGCGAAACAATTTATTATATTATTAACGCTCGCTACGCGGCCATAGGGGCCTGGCATACATTAGTCTTCTATAATAATTAAACCAGTTCCAACGGAAATTCACACACCTACCAGATTTTTGTACTATTAACTACTATTAAAGAATAATCATTGCTATTATGATTATTGTAATAGAACAATATTGTCTTTTGATTGTTTCTTTTCGTTCCTTAGATGTCATTAAATTACCTCATAAAATACAGTCATTTTACAAGTCTCAATCTGAATGTTGGGTTAGGTTACCCCCACATGATTTGTTAAATATATTTAATTAAATGATACCCAAATGTATACAAAATGTTTTCTTCAGAACAAACTTGCAACAGTAGTTTAGTGTCTCGACTTTCGAATAGTGAACGAACCTGTTTTCAAATTTTACAAAACGAATGTTTACATATGTTCTTATTGTTAACTCAGCCCTACCGAACATTAATTGAATGTGCACTAGGATATTGGGATATTTTCGGAAAAGCGTTTGAAAATTGTTTACAAGCCATGGGTCCGTGTCAGAAAGTATTGCCAAATCGTCGTTTACCACGTTATACAACTTTTGAAAATATGAAAATGAAGCGTTTTTATTAAATGGTTGCAAAACCATTTAATTTGCTGTACAAATACGTGCAGGTTTGTTTAAAATTAATGGCCAACAAAGAACGCCAGAGGACAGCTTCAAAAATGGAAGTACATGAAGAACATGAAGAACATGAAGAACAGGAAGAACAGATAGACTAATAATGACTCTGACATGGTTTTCCACAAAATACCAAAATATTATATACAGCATTTAACGCGCGTTTCGCCAACCAAGTTGGCATCATCTGGAGCTGATTAGTTTTGATCATGATAATTAGTGTTAATCATGTCGATTAGTTTTAATCATCTCCAGACTTGGTTGACGAAACGCTCGTTGAATGTAGTAAATGGTGTTTTAATGTTTTGTGGAAAATCACGTTGCTTTACATCAAAGGTTCCAACCCACTTCAGGAGAGACTCGTAGTGACTTAGAAAATGAATAGCTCGTACATCATAGGTGTGCATATACGTTCGGATAGCCAGTGCAGTCAATGCTTCTAATTAATCAGAATCTTTGTCGATTTCATTGAGATCTGGTCAAGTCTTATTAGAAGTTGAAGACACGCCTACCACACAATGGTGGAACTGTACTTCTTCTCAGTAAATACAGTCTACTGTGATGTCTAAAGGAGGTTCTTGAGATTAACACCAGAACCAGCGCACAGCGCTAATCTGGAAAGAATATCATGTTGGGCTGTATGGAGAATCTTACACGAAACGTTGCTGTATCCGTCCTATGCAGTGTGTAGACGACGTGAGGATAAAAATAAATAGTAACAACTATGTAGTAATTTCGTTCGTGTTTGCCCACAGTTGCGTATTTTAAGTGTTTATCACTGTTTATATGTAGTAAACGCGTGTTGCAAATCAATGCGTGAATAGTTCAGTAAATAGTGGTAAATGCTTTATGTAATGTTGGTGTGAAAACGTTTTACTTATTTTATCAGACGCAGTGGCATACAGGTGTAAAGCTACCAGGCTCTAACTATACACGTATTCCAATATTCCCGATATGATTCATGTAACTTGTCTGGCACATGCCTAGCATATATCGTAACCCACGAAGTACGTCACCAATATCCTGCTGTCAACCCATTAATTGGTAGTTAAAAGGATATATTTGTTAAAGGCCTGTTCACGCCAACAATAATTTAAGGAGCGCCTCTCTGAATTATCTTTGCAACCACAAGTAGTATATATTCGATGATTTCAAACATATTGAAAGCATAAGACAGTTCATATTGGAATTTAATTCCCGAGAATCCGACGTTATAAGATGAAGGCAGGCAGCATTTTAAGTACTTGACGTTCAAACGCAGTTACGCACTGTACGAGAGCGATTGCAAATTTTACTTCAAGCACTTACGAAACTAGAATATACTACACTATTTGTAAGGGAACAGATGTCTGTAAACCCTCAAAAAACAGTAATAGTACCATTCACCCGGAAATGGAAGCTGATGGACTTAAAACCGCCTTCCTTAATGGGTGAAACTATTCCATTTGCGGAGGAGGTGAAATATCTAGGAATCACTCTAGATAAATCACTTAATTGGAACTCCCATCTGGAAAAGGTAATCCACAAAGCAAAACTGTCCTTAGGGACATGTCGTCGTATTTGTGGCAAATCTTGGGTCATGGGTCCCCAACAAACTTACTGAATCTATGACACGGTCATCAGGCCAATGATAACATACGGATCCATTGTTTGGTGGCCAAAGGGATCACAACGGACGGCCAAAGCCAAACTCTCTGGATTACAGAGATTAGCATGCTTGACCGTAATGGGGGCAATTAGCACCACACCGTCTGCTGCAATGGAAATCCTCCTGGACTTACCCCCTCTTCATATATACTTGGAGAAAGAGGCCAGGTGGACAACATATAGACTGCAACAAGCGGCCATTAATATGCCGCAGGCTAGTATTATGAAGCGGAACAGGTTGCTGGATGACATAGAAAGACACAGCATCCTGGCAATGCCTACCATGACCAAGTATGAGCTGACCTTCAACATCCTTTTTCCAGAAAGAGATGAGTGGGATCGAAATAAAACCGACCTACTGAGGACAGATAGTTGCTGGTTTACAGACGGTTCCAAAACTCCTGAGGGAACAGGAGCCGGAGTACATAGCTATAGGCCAAGGGTGAGGATATCCTCAAACCTAGGTACTAATGCAACTATTTTTCAGGCCGAGGTTCATGCCATTGAATTATGTGTACGAAGGCTGGAATATATGCATCTTACACGCAGATCAATTAAAATTTTTTCAGATAGCTAAGCAGCTATAAAAGCTCTTGGCTCCTACAGCTGTAACTCCAAAACGGTATGGAACTGTCAGAAGGCTCTAATTCACTTGAGCAAAAACAACAAAGTGACTCTGGTCTGGATACCCGGCCACTCTGGTATGGAAGGTAATGAAATAGCCGACTCCTTGGCCAGAGAAGGGGCAGGATCACTAATCATCGGACCAGAACCAATACTTGGTATATCTTCAAGTACTGCTAAGATGGTCATCTCAACCTGGGCTGAGAGGAAAACTCTCCAGTATTGGCAAGAATTACCAGGATTAATTCAGTCTAAGGTGTTTATAAAATACCCCTTGAAATCAAGAACTAAGAAACTTTTAGAGTTAAACAGGATAAACCTGAATACTTTAACAGGCCTATATACCGAGCACTGCCGACTAAACTATCATCTGCATAAACTCGGCCTAGCGGAAAACGCTGAGTGCCGTCTGTGCTTGGAAGATGATGAGAAGGCAGACCACGTCCTATGCACCTGTCCCGCTGTGGAGTGAATCTGATTCTCAATATTTGGCAAAGGGCAACTACTGCCAGAGGACCTGGATACATTCTCACCCAATAAAGTTATCAGTTGCATTAAGAGACTGACCTTATTGGGTGAAATATAATTAGGAGTGAGCCACAGTAGGCTTGCTAATGGCCGCAGTGGAGGGTCCACAAGGACCCACTCATAATAACCTAACGTAACCTAACACTATCTGTAAAATAACCTGTAAATATTATCCGTAATATACAGAATTCACTAAGCGGCTTATCGAGTCGTCGTGGTGTTGCTGTTAAAGATAAATTGCACTGTGTTAACTAAACATTTTGGTTTTAAAATATTACGGGCGTATCGAGATTTGCCGTCTTAAATTTGTACTACTGACATCAGTCGACGTAAAATGCTTCTTTTCCCTATACAAAGTGATGTATTGACCAAATCGTTCCAACTTGAATGTTATCCATGCAGAACAAATTTTGATAATATCAATTTATATCAACGCCTTGAACACAGTACAGGTTTCATGAAACGTTAAGATACTCGGGGTATGTATTTTAATTGTTCCGCACAAATTATTATTATTGTCTCATATCCCATGTGGCGCCCCTGCATGCACGGAAATTGTCCAGTGTCTAGCTCATGAAACCACCAATAAAAACTAACATTTCTACTTTGTAAGTAATTATTCTTACTACAAAGTCATAGATTTAGTGTTACAACTACTCAATCAACACTCTGATCACTGTTGTCACGACTTTAATACTAGTTGGGAAAATGTTTCAACTCGAACTATACTAAAACTTGTGAATGAGTAGAGACTACCAACAACAAAAAAATTTTAAGTCTACAAATTTTTCTAGTGCAAAATAAAAGTTCCTCATACCCCTCAAGTAGTCACACATCCATGATGAGGCTTTTCGGGATCCTGTTTATAGAACTACAATTTCCTATTTTGACCTCATCAATCAGCCCATGAGAAACTTCCACGCATTGTTGAAAAGCACTGCATACCGTCGATAAGAAGCAATCAAAAAATCTGTAGTCAGTCTTGGTTGACTCCAATATTTAAATAACATTTTATTCTGTTATTTATTTCTATTTACGCTTCTAGATAACACTGGCATATTCCATCTAGGTTTTATGAGATCTGTATTTTGTACACTTGATTTAAAAAAAAACTGGTACAACTTAATAGTTTATTTGTGTGCATAATATGTCTGTAAATAGGGCTGGCTAGGCATGTCGACAGGGGGGTGGAGAAGAGGTGATTTACCCCCGGACCTGGGTTTTTTGGAGGAGATCGGTTTCCTTTGTGTTTTTAAACTTATTAAAGCTTTCTCTTGTATTTTATTCAAATGGAATTTTAAAAAATAATTAGAAAATAACTTTTTCAAGACATTTTCAAGCCTGCCATATTATTGTTTAAAAAAATAATATTTGTTACGGACAATTCTATTAGTGGTTGTATTTAAAATACTAACTGAATAATGATAATTCTATTTTTAAAATAAGAACACAAAAATACTACTTGAGATTAAAAAAAAATGTAAACAATGCAAACTGAACATAAAAATACAATAAAAAAATAAAATAAATGAACTTCAATTACGTAATACAGAATTAACTAATATTTTGTCATTGCTCCATTAGCGTCTAAAACTGCCTGAAGTCTTGCAGGCATGGACAAAATCAGATTTCTTGCAAGGTCAACTTCTTGCGACAAGTTCTCCCAAGCGTCTTCAATTATCCCTACCAATTCTTGGGCATTATTTGGATGGTTATTTAATTTTCTTATATGTTTCACCATTAGTCCCCATACATTTTCAATTGGATTTAAATCCGGACTTTTAGATGGCCACGGTAACAACTCTATGTTTTTATTAAGAAACCATTGCCTGACACGATGGACCGTATGTATGGAGCAGTTGTCTTGTTGGAAAATAAAATTATTTTCCGGAAACACCTCTATTACTGACGACAACATAATATTGTCTAATATTTCAATATATTTAATGAAATTGAGATGACCACCACTGTTCTAACACATACCTAACCCATTTAGGCTCATCCAAGCCCAGACATTGACTGAAAACCTTCCTGATATTTGTAGATCGAAAGTATATTTTTCGTCGTATCTAGTGGATGGAAACCTATATACGCGGACATGTCCATCGCTACAGGATTTAAAAACCTTTTCGTCAGAAAAGACAACTTGTCCCCAGAAGTTTTCATCATTGATTATATAGTTGAGTGCAAAAATAATCCTACCCTGCTTCTTCTCTTCTGAAAGTTTGTATTTTTTAGCCGCTGAACAACTCTTCAAGTCGCTTTGTAGTTTTATTCTTCTGCAAGCAGTAGATACCGAAGCAGGGAAATTTGTCTCTGAAATTGCATTTACTGCAGTCTGAAAAGGGTTTTCTATTAGGTAATTTATAAGATTTTCATCTTCTTGATTATTGCTCTTTCTGGGCCTACCGGAACCAACTTTACGGGATACCGTTTGGTTGGTTTTCCATTATTTTTTAACACTCATTATCGTGGTTTTACTCACATTGTATTCAGCAGCAAGTCTTCTTATGGACCAACCATCTTCTATTTTAGAAACAATTCGAAATTTTTGAATATCTGTTAGATGTCGAACCATTTTTAATAATGACGCCACTGATTAACGTCAAAGTGACATTTGTAAGATTATTAAATATCAATCAAAGAACGAATGATTTACATAGTTAAAAGAAAGTGTACCAGTTTTTATTGAAATCAAGTGTACACAACTGTGTATACGTAATCTAGGAAAATTTATTTCTGAAATAATTACTTATATAGTCTTGCTGGAAAAGTTGCTTGTTACTTCACAATTTTTGAAACTTCATACAGTCCGCCAATTTCCGCCAAAGTAGACAACTTAATCAAGCGCAGAGGAAGGATCTGACTGCATTGTCTGTATTCCTGCAAAAATAATTCTGAGAGCAAACGTACAGTTAATTCTTTCTTACAGATTTATGTAGCAAAGTTAGTGAAACTATGGTTTGCGTGCCACGTACCCACTGAAATTTGGAATAGAACTTCCCCATTTCATCTTCGAATATGTTAGAGCCCAGCTGGCGTCGATCACGTTATTTTATTAAATATTAATTTATTAACCCGATCAGTCAGGATAAACGGATCTGACACGGAATTGCGTGATGAAAATTCCACTTCTATTTCCGCTTCTGCTATACAGTAGAAAGGAAAGAGTTTTTGTCATACCAGGGTCGTATGAGGGCTTATTGGGCAGTGGTTTCAGAGGGGTTGTACATAATTAGGTTATTCAGAATAAGGTAGATCCACGAACTTGATAAAATTATATCCTGAAATTGGATTTTGTGTTTATAACCCATCTTTCCTTGATTACATAGGTTATATGGGTCCATATCAAACAAATATGTTCGAAAAAAATTGTATTTACATAGAATCACTTAATATATTCTACATACAAAAGCATACAGTTTTCTTGTTCTGATATCCCATAAATAAATGCACACATACTTCATTTGCCTGTTTTTTTTTGTATTTGACTTGGCTATTATGGACAACTAATAGGTTACGCCATGTACACCAAGAACAGTAACATTTGTGGTAAAATTAATTTGAGGTTAGAATTTGTGACAGTGACTATTTGCAAGATAAATATAGAAATTCTTCACACCTTGTTGGGTATTTAATCACTGTCCTATAAATTATATTTAAAAATTTGTTAAATAAATCTCTGCGCCAAAAGGATTATCAACCATTTGGTTTTTGAAAAAATGTTTTTTCTATCCAAAAATGTCTCACAACTGAAAATATTAATGTGAGAATGAAACTTAAATGACAAATATTTTAAATGATTAAAAGTTGACATTTCGGAATACTTTGATTCCTTTCCAAAACTAGAGGAAAATTTCTTTGATAAAAGATTGTCTTTTCTACTCAATTTACCTTAGTCAGTATATGACTAGCAGATTGGCCACTATCATTTGTCTGTTCCATAACCTATGGCATACTGAGGAGAACTAATAAGTTCGAAACCAGTCTATGTCTGGTTAGGAATAGATAAATGATATTGACTACCGATCTATCATGATTTGAAGGTATAATCCAATGCAGGTCGGGGTATTTGCCCGCTGAGTAGTTGTTTCGTTCAAATCATATTTAATAATTGTCTTTTCTGTTAATGACAAATATGAATATTCCTAGGGTTTGGCTGAGGATTTGGATGATATTTTTCGGTGTTCAAAGAAAAATTAGAGCTGTTGCTAAATGTATTAAAATTAAGTAGTGCACCTAGTTTTTCAGTAAAATTCACATATTTATGAAACTGAGAGCAACAACTAACTTTAAGTACTAATTATGAGACGTAGGGAAAATAAATTACAATTTAACATACTTATGAATATACCACTTTTAGAAATATCCCCAACGACTTCAACACAAAATGGTCAGTCTTAATTTTCTAGTTCATCGCTCAGACTTGAAATCTTAACTGACGAAATAATTAGAAAACCTAAATTTAAGGAGATACTTCATCGAATTTTCGTAATGAAAGAGAAAATTCGATCAATTTTATCAATTCCATAGGAAATACAGTTTAGTTGGATTTTCAAAAAAAATTTATAACGATTTTAAGCAATAGTATATTGGACAAATAAAACGATGAATTTATGTTAGGTTTAAGAATCATATGATTCATCTTAAATATAGAATAACTGTTAAAGGTCAATTAATGTAATATGGCTCAATCTTAATATATTTTTTTCTTATGAACATAGGGATGCTGATTGGTTTCCACATTTAAAAAAAAATTAGAAACTAAAAAAAAATGTAGAAAAAGTACTAATAGGTCAGAGTCCATTTTGAATATTTCATTTTAATGGTTAGTGGAGTCACAGTTCATTGGACTGTTTGTGAAAATTACTCAGTGTTCATATTGCAAAATGAAGTGAAAACGTCACAAAATATTTTTGTATGACTAACAATTCCTGTAAGCCGATAATTGTAGCATATTAATATAGGAGAGTATCTAATTTCTACGCAAATATGAATCAAATGAAGAATATGCCAAAATGTTTTAAATTTAAAAATCAATAAAGCAAAGGCAAAAACTACCCTGCGATGAGGAGGATCAATTATTCCGAAACACGTGTCCGTAGTTTTGTAAAATTAAAAAAAATTATTGCAGTTGGAGCTTTGATTGTTTGACGTTTCCATGATATTTGTATTATTTGTACAAGTCAATAATAATATTGAATGCAAAATTTGAACAGATTCAAGAATAACGTGTTAATGAGAAAAAAAGGGAAATACATGTATGGAGTTTTTTATAATGACGCACAAAAACTGCAGATTCATTTATTATCATCTATTGCAAAATATTACTATTTTTGGATTCAAACTTTCGTCTTTGATAAGATAACTTTATTAAAACATAAATTCATTATCGTATTTGATACGAGTATGATTACGATTATATCCTAAATAAAACTAACAGGAAAATTTTGCGCTGAAATTAACAACGAAAATAATTGTCTGGTGGGTTGCCAAAAGAGTATACGTCAAAATGTACTGCTTTTCAGTAGGAAGCATTTAAGTTCATTTGTAGAAGCAACCATGTAAACAAATCATTGAAAATAAATTATAAATGCAACATACTTTAAAAACATATCGCAAAGTAATAACACCAAATTTGTTACAAAATAAATTTATTTTTAAGAAAAAATAGCACTTATACTATTTAAACCATGTTATAAAGAAAATATATTACACTGCCAAACATATACTGTTACTAATTATTAATTAGTCAACAAATATTTATAATTTGTAGATTTTTTCAATACAAAGAAAATACAAAAACTAATTTTATTTCACTTGCTTCACTTCTTTTAATTTGCTCGTGTGTTTTTGAAAATAATTTAAGAATGTATTTAATGTAAGAATGTTTCGACCCTGGGACGCCTCTACGTCTGCATCTTATTGTGTTTGTAAAAATGAAAGTGATAGTGATTACAGTGATAAAGAAAATCAAAGTTCATTAGTGTTTTCAATAAGAAAAAATCGGCTACATCTGAACGAGCAAACAAAACAAATTTGCCTTAATGTTTACAATAATCTTTTGAAGTTACGCAGGAGCTAATGACCCTAATTTGTATGTACTAGGTGAAACACCATCTCTGACTAACGTTCGCCGTTCCACAGTACACAAACTGGTGAAAGAAGGTGCCCCCCAAGAAAGCAAAGATCCGATGCCGGTCAATCGAAAACTCTAGACCCATCGTTAGCAAAACTTTTAAGAATTTTTAGTTTACGACGCGTATCAGAAAAAATTAAATCTCAACTATTGACGTGGTAGACAGAATATTAAAAGAAATGGATTATCATCTAAAATATACTAAAAGAACTTTAGGACCTTGGCTGAGAAAAATTGGATTTAAATATCAAACTATTAATAAAAGCATGGCGATTATGGAACATAGACGAACAGTGGATTGACGAAATTCATATCTAGAAGAGATAAAAAGAACTCAGAAGGGAAAATAGACCAATTTATTATTTAGATGAAACTTAGTATGATACTCATGATACTGTAAAAAAAGAATGGACTGATGGATAATAAAGGGACTCGATTGATTATATTACACTGTGGATCAGTTGATGGATGGGTTGATAATGCATTGAAACTGTGCGGAAAAAACATGGAAGACTATAACGTGGATTACCACAAGAACATGAAGCTGTAACTATCATAAAAATGGTTATGAAGACTGTTCATTATCTTTTATTTGGTATTTTTGTAATTCATGAAAGGCACCAGTTAAGGAGAAAAATTGAGAGATTCATTTTGTAGCAATTTTTTCAAGATGATGGCAATTTTTTGGTTAAAATGATGATATTTTCTTAAAGAATAATTTTTAGTGTAGTTTTTTTCTGGAATAATACTCAATACCTGTCATTATCTTGCCATGTGTCTCATTTGGGATCTCATTCATAGCAGATAGTTTATAATTATGTAAACGTCATAAAATGGGGTTAAGATAAATCTGGCAGTTTGACATTGGAAATATCTAATTTAGTTACAAAAATATCAATGTTAATCAGAAGAAATTGTTAAAATATATGACATGAATTATTATTATTGACAGTATCGAAGGACGCTGATAATTAATTATTAAACAATTTTTATGAAACATTTCAAGGTACGTTTTTAAAATTTAATTGAGATAAGTGAAGAATTACACACAATGATTTTTTTAGATCAGGATGATATATGTATACTGGTATAAGAAAATTATGTGTTGGCCACATCAGATATTTTGCGACCTGCGCAAATTTATTTTTCTGATTTTATAAATGAGTTTATCTTATCTTGTTATGTTTCTCAACATCCATACAGTTCAAATATTTGGAGTATGAAGTGGATTAATCCATTAGAAATTGACATTAGAAGTATGTCAGAAAACGACTAGAAAAAGTTAACTAACTTATATTGCTTCAAAAAATCCTATTAAAATGCATATGAATGTGCCATGAATATCTATTAGCAGTCCTGTTTCCTACTTGTATAGAGCACATATTTGTATTTAAACTCAATACTGAATGTTAAAAGTAGCTTTTAAAAGCTTTCAACATTAAATAGAGAAATGGAAACAGAAAATTTTTAGAGTCACAATGAACGTTCATGGAAATTAGTTTTATAGGTTTTAGTATTGATTCTAGCGCTTTATTAAATTTCAAATTTACTGTTAACTTTATTGGAATGGATGATTGAAGTCAAATTTGCAGAATTAATTTAACATATAATTTGAATACTTTTATTTTTAAATTATTAATTTATTTATATACTCCTATTTAAAAAGACCGCGACAACTAGAATGCATGGAAATATTTTATTAAAATTTTTATGAGATGTATTTGAATGTGGTTTGAAAATTAAGAAAATTTCAATATATACCTAACTCAATGAAAGTAAACAGTTATACAATAATTAGTAACCATACCATGAATCCCTAAGATTTCTGTAACAAACTGGTAAAATAGATATTATGTATAGGCGTTGCACAGTGGACGGAAACGCCGAAAATTAGCCAAAATATAAAGGCATTGAGCTATTTTACTGAAATTGTGCATACAGGGGTTTTTTGTGTCGCTGATCAAGAATCCGAAGTTGAATTTTGAAAAAACAAAATGGCGGCCATGAAATCCCCCCAAAACATACCAAAAATCGCCAATTATGTTTCATTTGTTTCGGGAAAATTAGGATCTGGGGAATGGAATAAAAATGTGTAATGACTTTGAACGCATGAGTAGAGAACGCATGACGTTCTCCTTTCATGAGAACGCATTCAAAAGGAGCCCACTTTATGGTGCACGAATGTGCATGCATCCGTGCATTCGCGCACAATTTGGTCAATATCTCGCAAAGATGCAAAAAGATACAGCTAATGTTTTATACACTTTCGAAAAAAATGTTCATTCAACACATTCCAATAAGTTTCAAGACCAACCGCGTAACTTATGGCTTTTTTTGTGGAGTTTATGAATCGTTGCATGTACAAAAATGCACTCCACTTCGATAATTATTTACTAATTACCATATAAATAAACTGATCTGATACTGAGATATTTTAATTGTACTTACTTTCTGATGCAGAATCCATTTTTATGACACAGAAAACTGCACTTTGAGCATTTTTACGCTGCAGACAAAATTTCTCGATTTTTGAAGAGTTGCGAGCTGCCGAAGTGACGCGCTGCACAGTCGCACAATAAGTAATTTCCTCGCTCAGGTAGTGAACCCGGACCGGTATTAACGGTCGTTTCTAATGCTAGAGGTACCACTACAACGATTTGAAACGTTTCCATTTCAAAAAAAATCTTCATTTTTTTAATTTTGGCCAACTTTTTGGCGTTTCCGTCCACTGTGCGTTGTAATAAACGCTTTTGAATATGCAATAATATACTCATAGTGCGTTCGCTTCGACTCTCCCCACTTTATGTCTCTCAGAATGGCTAGACCTTCTGAGAACGGTTCATAAACAATACGGTTGTCACATTTAATAAAATTATGATGGGGGAAAGATCAATGACGTCACAAAGGGCATTTTCGCTTTTCCTTCGAAGTATTTATTTTTGTATTTGTGTTATTTTAAGTTTTTAACCTTGTTTATAAAGTATTCGTAAAGTATTCAGAAATCAGAAAAAAAACCAATATTAAAAACTTAAAATAACACAAATGCAAATATAAACACTTTGAACGAAAAGCGAAAAAGACCTTTGTGACGTCATTGACGTGTCCCCCACCATAATTTTATTAAATGCGACAACCGTTTTGTTTATAAATCGTGAGCTAGACCGCGGTCGGCTATCGAGTGGGGATTCTGACGCAAGTGACTAAAGTGAACTGAGTCCCTCCACTGAATGTCGCTGCTGTTTGTTCTAAGACTAACTGTATGTGTTATCTCTGTCATTCCTTAGGCCATATTCAAAAGTAGTTGTTAAAATGTTCAAGAGTCCATGATCTTCTCATTTTTACCAAATAATAATGACAAATTGAAAGGGCCTGTTTAGAATAATTCGCGTGTAGATAAATATCATCGAGATATAAAAAATTTATAATCTGTAAGAATTATTTTTTTTTTTTAAATAACAACGGAGAAATTTATAAGTTGTTAGACGGATTACCGATGGGTTCACCAATCTCTCCTTTATTAGCCGAAATTTTTCATGTCATATTTTGAAAATAAATTATTCAACACCAAAAACATTTTAATAGAAAATGTGTTCTTTTGGATACGATATGTAGATGATGTATTTTGCATTTGGAAAGGTACGGAAAGACAGTTAAAACAATTTCTAAATTTGCTTAACTCCTTTAATGAAAAAATTCAGTTCACGTTAGAAAAAGAAAATGAAAACGGTTTAAACTTTTTAGACGTCAACATAAAAAATCATAATTGTTGTTTAGAATTCGATATCCATTGTAAACCTACCTGTACAGATACAGTAATACACAATAGCTCTAACCAGTCTTTTCAAATAAAAATGTCATCGTTTCATAGTTTTGTTCACCGTCTGCTAACCTTTCCTTTAAGTCCAAACAATTTTGAAAAAGAAGTCAACACAATAAAACAAATAGCAAGGAATAATGGATACAAAGAAAGTATCATAGATAATTTAATAAAAACAAAAAAAAAAAAAAATATGTATAAGGAGTTTTATGCTGGTTCTGTACAAGACGCCAATATCATCCATAAATGTATTAATTATAGACCCGGAATTAATGATAAAGTCAGCAATAAATTAAGTAAATTAGGTTGCAAAACAATATCTGTAAATAAAAATAACTTAGGAAAAATGTTAATAAACAATAAGGATAAAACAGAAAAACTACAAAAGACAGGAGTGTATGAACTAAAATGTAGGACTGCGACGCTATATACATTGGCCAGACTGGACATAACATAAAAAAGCGACTTGAAGAGCATAAGAAGTCTATTGTAAACAACGTATATAGCACCGGCATGTCAACACACTGTATAGAAAACAATCGCTTTATAAATATGGATAATGTAGAATTATTTCATTCCGAAAAGAAAAGCAAAAAATTAGACTTACTAGAAATATTAGAAATTAAGAAAGCTCCCAAAAATAAAAAAACGATTACAAATGAACAACAAATATTCGCAGGTCACCACATTTTAGATAAAGTAATTTAACTTGTCTAAAAAAATTCCAAATCTTACAAACCATTTTTATTAGTATAAGTTGCCAGATGTAACATTCAATATATAAGCAAGGAACACAAATTATAATTTAGTACCTCTCATCTGTACTCTTGAAAAGGGCCTAAAAAGCCGAAACACGTGTAGAGTGAAAATACAATTTTGAAACATTTAAAAGCAAACTTTTTTTGTTTATTTAAAATATTTAATAATGTTTCACAAGAAGCCAATCGCAGAATCAGTACAATGTACTGTAAGAATTACTGGAAGATAACTATGGTAGGAGTTTAAAAAAAAATGTGAGTAGAAGAATCACAGAATTAGTCGCAATGAACCAAAAACTATTGTTCAATTCTTGAGAATTGAATGGAAAAAGGATATAATGCTTCTTTTTATATTTCTCAATCTAAAGTAATAAATCATTATCTAACCATAGATGAATCTGATTATATGTCCTAAAAGCACAAAGAAATATTTTTGGCTATCGCATCATTACTGAATTTATCTCAAAATACTTATACTAAGGGCCTACATAGGAGGAAGATAAATCGAAATTATATTTCGGAGACTGTCAATCTCCTCAATAGAAAATTCCAAACCATAGACTATTAATATAAATTCTGTTCGAGCTTCCAGACCATTTAATACAGCTACATTTCGAAATTTCTCAAAATTATTCGCGATAGTCAATGCTTTCTTCTTTCCTCTTTTAAATGGATAGGATGTAATATAATGCATCCCGTGATGTTATGATTGAATAACGTGGGCTGTATTACTACTTCTACGTGGTTTTAAGGAGCATTTAACAATATGATCAAAGTCTTCATCAATAACAATAGCATTTGTATCTGTTTTTAATTTTTAGATGGTAACTGCCGAATATACCTTTGAAATCTGTATCAGAGAGTGACTATTGGAATTTAATGCTAACACTTT
Source organism: Rhamnusium bicolor (assembly GCA_029963845.1). Lineage (NCBI taxonomy): Eukaryota > Metazoa > Arthropoda > Insecta > Coleoptera > Cerambycidae > Rhamnusium > Rhamnusium bicolor. Next base: position 279,385 of record JANEYF010001041.1, read on the forward strand.
CAAAATCTTTTATAATGAGAGTTATGAGTTTGTCATTCGCCAAAAAAATTTATAAAACAGTATTTTTGAATAAATACACATTGGGTTGCAGCTTTGAAATGTGCAGCAGTTTGATGTGGCCATGGCTTGAACGTTGCCCAAAGTGTGATTTCTCGTTTGAACAACTAACTGATTCAATTAGACTTGAATTATTAGAGAACAATTAAGAAAAAGTAGACCTAGGTCAATAAATGATAGGGAAGCTGGTCTATTATTAGTCAGACAAGCAAAGATGGATCTCAGGATCCATCTTTGCTCTCGGTTGAGCCAGAACCTTTTTATCGCAACTAGAGTTCGTACTATCCTGCAAACTATCTTAAAATCGTCTAAATGAGATAGGTCCTTACTGTAGGAGACTTATAAGACCCCTTATGGCAGCAAATCACAGAGCTCAATGTTACTTAGATACGAAAAACGAGTAAATTGGCGCGATGAGTGGAATATCGTGATGTTTTCAGATTAGAGTCGTTTTTGTCTCCATAATGCCGGACGCAAGGTTAATGATCAGTACGTTCAAAAGGTGCATGCTTCCCGACGTGTATTTACTATGGTTTGGGATGGAATTTCCCTTGGAGGCCGTATGGGGATGTATGTTCGTAAACGGATAATGACAAGTAAAATGTATGTAAGGCATCGTTAGCAACATACGGAATTATTATTGTTGGAATTAATTAATTTCAGCTTCCTGGATGATAATTCTCATCCACATGAAATTGATCATCTGTCTTTACCTCCACTCTCTACAGATCTGAACTACATTGAGCATGCTTAGGGCATGCTTGGAAGATCACTCATGATTCGGCAACTGCCTGTTAATAACGTGAGGCGAGTTCTTTTGAATTTACAGGACTCGTTAGACCAAGAGGAGATAAATCATCACTTGATTTCAAGTATGTCTAGAAGAGTTCAAGTAGTGATAGCAAACAGGGATGAAATTATCCACTATTACCAGATGTTTGTACTTTATCTTTACTTATTTTAACTGTATAATTGGAGATCTCATTTTAATTTTGTTATTAAATATTTTTGGCTTAGGGAATGTGTTAGATTTATAGGAATGATGGAAGAACATTGCCGTACTAATACCGTACCATATCCTTAACTTTTTAGATTAGTTTATGTCTGTGATTAAGCCATTATGTATTGTTATTACACATTAGATGGAATTTATTGATATAGTAAGTAATTATAAAATGAAGTACATTAAGTTAGCATTATGCAAAGCAATTCTACTAGAGTCCTGTTCAAGAATGTATTTTTCAATGTTCTGAGAAAGTGTAAGATAAAATTTAGCACAGCTTTATCACTCATAGTCATAACAGTCAGAGCTTAAGAAATATGAATAAATATAATTTTGATTTTCTAATTTAAATATAATCTTATTCTAAACGCGTACTTATACTACTACAAGCAGGAAGTCGTTAAATATTAAAAGAGGCCTCTCTAATTTATTGTCCGTAGAATATTGCCTCCAACGTATTTTTATTCTTATATCTGATTAAATTTTTTAACTGTTCTACGAGTATATCGAATGTAAACTATGATTTTAAAGTAGGAGATATCATCTATGTAGTTATTCCGACTAAATGATTTTAATATAAAACTATGTTGACAGGTTAAGAGAGGAGCGATGTCAATTGTCACTAGCCACTGATGGCACTTATGAAATATTTTTAGATCGAATTCATTCTAGTGGCCTAATTAATAACGATATGATAAGAACAGTAAGAATTTAAGTCGAAATAAAAATACATAAATCAAAACGTATTAAAATTAATTTGATAAATGTGTTCAGATATACGATGGTTTTTCCTTGTTAGAAATATGCGATAGATATTTTCTACCATAACACTGTGTTATTGTTCTGTCTCCTCCTCCAACCACTGGAGGTCAATGATCGTTTAAAATTTCATTCGACTTTGACATTTAGCGAGTATTTTTCTCAGGTCGAAAACCTTTTTTGGTCGAGGCTGTACGCATATTTATGTTTTATAAGCTTTTATTAAATATTAATAATAGGTTAATCATTAATGCTAGAATGAAATAAACAAATTTATTCTTTCTACGAATCTACAAATGCCAAACGATATTATTATTGTGTTTATTTACGCTGGTGTTGCCTATGAAAACCTATACGAAAGTTATTACAATGCCCCAATCAAATATTAATGTAATAATATTAGAGTAGTGAGTAGTAATTTGAACGATTACCACAGCGTTTTGCTGTTATCGTGGCTAATAGCCAAATATAACGTACCCTTTCACATCTTTATTTAGCAATAGGGAACTTGCAAATTTTTTTTTACTTCATAAAAATGTTCTACAATACTAAAAAAATAAGATATGCAAAATATGACGTCTTAATTCCCAATAATAAATTTGTTATAAATTATTAAAGTTTCGCGTGCGAGCGAACCGTTTGAAACAGGTTCAAAAGCGCGGCAGTAGTCGTGACATCACACCATACAATTTACAAGCGACGCACGACGGAGATCTCAGCACTCGACCGCTTGATTTCAGCCGTAAAAATACCAGCATCGTCATAAATTTTAAGTGTATACTTAAAATGGAAACAAAAACTCCTTATTTTAAATATTGCATTGTACCGTTGTGCCAGATAAAATATTTATAATATTGCCAGAAGATAAGATTCGTCGATCAAAATGGCTAAAAGCGTGTAGAAGAAATGAAAAAGACATTCCACAGAGCAGTAGGTCTCTACATGTGTGTGAAGATCATTTTAATGTAAGTACATTATTAAATACTATATATGTCTATCTACTAGTTTTTCGCAGGCGGGCAATAAAATATTCCGAATTCCGAATTATTGAATTTTAATTAGGGTAGGATTAAAGAAAGAATGTGTATACAATGTTAGAAAATAAGATTAGTAGATAGAATGTAATTTAGTGATACTAAGTAAAGGTAATTTCCTGGTGCGAAAGTAAACAGCTATTTATTTATTATTATACTCTTCGCAAATACGATTACGAAGAGTATATTGCATTTGATCGGGACATTTCTAAAATCGTTAATATCGCTCGCAGAGAAAAAATCATTTCGTTCGTCATCGAATTCTGAACAACTTTCAAAATGTCCGTCTGTTCATCTGTCCGTCCGTCTGTCCGTCCGTCACGTTTCTTGTAAGCACGATAACTGAAGAAAGAAAAGTCCGATCGAATTGAAATTTGGGCTATAAGTTAGTGTTAGCTAGAGGAAGAAATCTATGGTTTTTGAAAAAAATCAAATAGTAAATAAGAAAGTTATAGGACATTTTATTTAAAAATATGAATCTACAGAGGGTTGCAATTTTCAATGTGCTACTAAAATTGAAGTAATTTTCTATAGACACCAAAATGCTGTAAAATATACTACCACAAATTTCGCCTACGCAGTCGGCATCATCGGGACATGAAAAAAAATTGAAAATTAAATATGTGATCAATATATTAGGTATTGTAAGAATGAATCTTAGTTTATACTATAAAACATACTGCCACGCGTTTCGCCAATACAGTCGGCACCATCGGGAGAGAAAATTAAATATGTAGTCAATACATTAGGTATTGTAAGAATGAAGTTTATAAGACAAACACAAGATTCTTTTAAAAAAACTGCGAAGAGTATCCTACAGAATGTGCAACAATTATATAAAAGTTCAATAACACTACTGTCTGCGAAGAGTAAAGTCAATAGTAGCTCGTTTCGGGCCACTTCAATTTTATCGCTGTTTAGATCCTTCATACTGATCGCGTGGAATTAGAAATCTTATTTTTTTGTGAAGTACACGTTTTATTACAACGTTAAGCTATGTTTTTTTAGTATTATTTTTATTTTTAAAATTATAGGCAAGTTCCCTATTGTTTCAATATCGAGCGCAAGTTCCTATTTTAAAGGGTGGAACACATTCTTTCCTATCAATAGGATGACAGAGGCTAGGTAGTTACAGTGAAGTAAATTTATTCCTTGGATCAGTGGTTGCTGGTTCCTAGTTAAAAAAAACAACAACTGCCTTATCTTGAAGTGGGTTGGAACCTTTGATGTGAAGATAACAGTGACGTAGTGTTCCACAATACACTAAAACCATATACTACACTTTACACGCGTCTCGCAAACCAAGTTGGCATCATCTGGAGATGATTAAAACTAAATTTATCCTAACAATGTATCCTATGCAAACAAACTAAAGTCATCCCTTTTATACTCAATAGGCAGAACTTGGTAAATTGTTCCTATTTGGTTTGCTTCCCAAAGTATCACCAGTTGGCATTTTCATAAAAATATACAACACTAGATGGACTGTGCGTATTACCACAGTCATGTAGCAAAAATGTCATTCTTGCAGAAAATACTATGAATTTAGAAGAAAATGTTGTCATAACGGATATATTTTGCGCAGTGCAATTAAAATACCCTGTATATAAAATCCATTAAACTGTTATTTTAACCTCTTTTTATCATTCGTGTATTATTTTTATGTCCAACTCTTTATAGTCAGAAAAATTATAAAATGAATTAAAGTTTATACCTAATTTATCAAATGTATCATTCTTTTATACATAATTTTATAGTAAATAAAATATGCTACTTTTTGGCACGCTTGTCGAAACACGCTGCAAATATTGTCCATTGAATTTTTGTTACGTTGCTTGTGGAAATAACTGGATTACCATGTTTACGGTGACAGCATGATGAAAATTCTATGCTCAAGCGTTAATAAAATGAAAAAAAAAACTGCATATAATCTCATCTGTTTTACCAATATTACAAAATTCCAATTTCAAACGCTATCTGTTTTGACAAACAAAATATGCATAAAGGATTGCAGTGCAGTAATATTTACCGATAGACTGGGAACTGCATATTCTCTAGTAAATCTTTGTTTATTCCCTCATAGAATTTATATATATTCTCTAGCTTTGCATTCACAATATATTTGTTTTGCATTTTCCTTATTTTTAAAAGCTTGAGCTTGCATATTAAGCATAATAAAACAAATATAAGAGCTACTAGTTGTATTTTTTTGCATTCACATAAAAACTGCATATTATTTAAAGATGATACACAGTGTGGGGCAATAGTGCGTTCGACTTCAATATCTCGAGTTATGTGATAGCTAGAAATTTGATTTAAAAACATAAGTAAACTAGACAAAAAAGTCTATAACCGGAAGTTATTTTCGAATGTACAGGGTGAGCCAAGATGATTCTACAGGGTCAAATAACATTTTTTTAAATGAAATGTCATGTATACAGAATATTTTTTGAAATCTCTTTGTGACCTCCTTACACTCCTGTATTATTATTGACTTTCTCCCAACCACTTGGACATAATGATATTTTTTTGTTGAAACTATACCATTTACACGCACATATATATATATATATATATATATATATATATATATATATATATATATATATATATATATATATATACATATATATATATATATATGTTGTTTTTTCAGGTTTTTCGCGGGTGGTGAATGTTAAATTCGTTTTCCGGGCATACTCCCGCGTAGGTGATAGGCCCCGAGAGGGGCAGTTCGAGTTACCAGAAGCCGCAGTAAGCAGTTATCTGTTAGAACCTGAAGATGGCAGATGAGATTCTGCCGAAACGTCGTTCAGACAACCACGGTCCCTCTCGGGGCCTATCACCTACGCGGGAGTATGCCCGGAAAACGAATTTAACTATATATATATATATATATATATATATATATATATATATATATATATATATATATATATATATATATATATATATATATATATATATATATATATATATATATATATATATATATATATATATACGTATTAAAAATATCACTAAAATAACAACTTCGATTTTAAGAAAAAATATGTTAGTACCAGTTATGACACATCTGTGTGATGACACTCAGCCATTTTCTCCTTCCTAAAAGTATACAAAGTGGTTAAAACGGATTTTTAAATTTACAACTATTTGAACTGAATTTTCTCAATTTTTTCAAATGGTATATTTTTTGAACGATGTGATGTAGGACTGAAAAGCGAACATTTTTTTATACGTACATTCCTATGGATATTTGTGAGCATTTTCAATTTATTGAACAATAACTGCAAAATTCAGCAAAAAAATTAAAAATTGGTTTTTTTTTCAAACAATTCAAGAGAAAATATTTTATAATAATCGTGTTACATTATACCCATGAAAACATCACACCAACAATAATCCAAAATTTGAAGGAAAGGATAATAAAAGCTTTTAGAAGTATCACTCCGGCAATTTTACGAACAGTAGAAACCTCATTCCAAAGACGCATAGAAATGTGTGTCAATCAAAATAGGCAATATGTGGAGCACTTTTTATAATATTTTCTCTTGAATTACAAAAAAAAATTACTTTTGCAGTTATTGTTCAATAAATCGAGAATGGTTACAAATAGCCATAAACATGTATGTACAAAAAATGTTCGTTTTTCAATTCTTCATCACATCGTCTAAAAATATACAGGGTGTTCCATTTGAAAAAAATTGAGAAAAATTCAGTTCAAATAGTTATTATTTTTGGGTACCCTGTATACTTATAGGGAGTGAAAATGACTGAGTGTCATCATACAGATGTCTCTCATAACTGGTACTAACATATTTTTTTCTTAAAATCGATAATTGTGACCGTAGTGATTTTTTAAATATACACGTGTAATGGCATAATTTCTACAAAAAAATTCATTACATCTAAGTGGTTGGGAGAGAAATAATAATAATACATGAGTGTGAGGATGCCACAAAAGAGGTTTAAAAAAAATATTCTGACATATATGGCATTCCATTTTAAAAAATTTTAGTTGACTCTGTAGAATCGTCTTGGCTCACCCTGTATATTCGAAAATAATTTCCTGTTATAGACTTTTTTGATTAGTTTATTTATTCTGATCTTCGAGTTTTTGTAGGATTATAGGTCGAATGGGAAAATCATTTATTGAATTTAATGCCGACGTTTCGAAAAATTTATTTTTACATTTTCAAGGCTCACAGCAATTTATAAAATACAATAATTATTTTTTTGTATAATAACAAAGTTGTACTTAAACTACTTACATTCATAATGTTGTTTGCGTCTAAATAACAAGAGTTATGAAACACGATCTCATAATAAAATAAATCTTACAATAAATTAAAATGTTTTTAGCAGAAGTTATAACTTATGAAATAGGTAAGATAATACACATACACGTTAAAATAGTTACTAGTAATGAGTTCCTTTAGTGAATTCAACCTGCGATATGATAGCCGAGTGGTGGGGTGTAAAATGCCTGGCACACAAAATTGTGACCCCACCAAAAAAATTCAAAATAAAGGGAAATATATTTACGTTTTGAAATTATTGTTTTGTCCAAAAATATTAAAATATTGACCTTCTATATCTGTGCGTTTATTTACGCTGTTTTTGTTTTTTTTTTTAATTTCTATCATTTCTAAAAGTAATCTTTTTTTAAATTACTTTCTGTGCCTAAAATTCTGCAATTATCAAAATCAAAATTGTGGTCAGGTTTCTGTAGAATGTGTTCCACCAAAGATTATATACTAATGCTGTGTGTGTTGCTTTGTTGGTACTTTTTGATGTTCTTACGTCATATTCATGCTTTTAATTCTATCTTTGAGATACCTCTTTGTTTGGCCAATATATACACTATTAAAATTAGTAGTGTTGCAATCGATTTCATACACTACATAGGATTTTCCCAATTTGGGTGTTTGTGATTTTAGTCTTGTGTAACACTGCGAAATTGTATTTTCATTTTTATAGGCTATGGGGATGTTAGCATTAGTAAGGGCAAGTGAGTTAATGTACGGAATTTTAAAATATGTTTTTTTAACATTTGTTCTTACGGTGTTATTATATTCATCTGTATTTTGTGTTACTTCATTTATATGTCTTAGAGGTTTTTCAGGATAGTTGTTATTATTCAGGAATTTCTTGATTAAATCAATATTATTTTGATGGAAAATTTCAATAGATAAATTAATTGCCCTGTATGTTAAATTTTTAATAATATTAATTTTTTATTTAAAACTATGGTTTGAATGAAAATTTAAGTACCTTTCTGAATTTGTCGGTTTTAAATACCAGTTTGTTATAATAACATTGTTCTCGTTTCATATTAAAAGGGTATCTAGAAACGAGATTTTTTTGTTCATATTCATTTTCTAAAGTATATTTAATTTACTGATGAAATTTATTAAAAGTACTTAAAATTTCGTCATCTTTTTCTGATAGAATTGCCGTAATGATATCATCGATATATCTTTTATAAAATGGGATGTAAAAAGATAATTTTGAGAGACATGTTTCTTGCAGTGTTGACTAATGGGCACAAATTGGAGAGAGGGGGTTACCCATTGCCAAGTCAAATATTTGCTCTTAGTATTGTTCTTCAAAAATGAAATAACTACTAGTCAGACAAAAAGTTATTAAGTTTAAAAGAAGATCTTCTGAGATGGTTGTATATTAGGGTGGGTCAAAAAAATCCAATATATTTTTTTTGGATCTGACACACGAAAACTAGTTGCTAGGTACCTCTATAAAGTACTTACCAAGTATGAGCTTCTTAATATTAACGGGAATTTATCCTCATCATAGTTTTCCATTTTCAATTTACTCTCCTATAAAAATGGTCATATCTTATCACCAATAGATTGTTAAACCAGTTTCATCATCAATGTTCATAGGAAATTGAACGCTCTACAAAAATGGTCTCCTATACTTTTTTCATTAATCTAACCATTTAAAAGATATTCAAGGTCAAAGATTGAAGAATTTAAAGGAAAATAACTTTTTGTTTTGAATTTTGTAACTTACTAAAAATAATTATTGTCAAATGAGTTCCAATTATTTCTGTTGGAAATTGAACGCTCTACAAAAAAGGTCTCTTGTGGTTAATCGATTACTCTAACCATTTAGAAGATATTCGCATTGGAATCCCAATGCGTACTGATTTTAATAGTTTTTTAATAAATATTTTCAATTTATCCAAAAATATATATTTTTTGTATTAATACTGTATTAAATTATAAAATTTCATATGGTGAAATAGAATGTTTTTTTTCTGTTGATATATTTGATGATATTTCTTAGATAAAAACCTTCTTTTTCTGAAATAGATCATGAATTATTTCAAAATTCATAAATTGAATTATACAAGAAAATAGTTATTGTGTTTTATAAACTGCAGTGGGCTATGAAAATGCAAAAATAAATTTTTCGAAACGTCGGCATTAAATTCTATAAGTCTATACCATAGTTAGTTCTCTTTTAATTGCAATAAAAAGAATTTTGTGATCAAGAGATTATTTTTTTCAAATATTGTCTGAAGCTTATTTGTGCCATTCTCCTAATTTTTAGTTCTCGTTCATTTTAGCATCGGTAAACACGTGGGTTTCAAAAAATTTATCTGTACGTTACAATCATTTAAAAAATTCTGATCTCAGTATTGGAACATTAATATCTAAAGACGGTTTTGTTGCTCATATCATATTACTACAATACTCAGAAGTGTACCATATGATAGTTGATAGTTTCGATATGTCTGCCCCCCTGTGGGCCCCACCTATTTTTCTATTTGTTTACCTTCATGAGCCTCAATTAATAACTTTATCATTTTAATGACTATCAAAATAAACCATGTAAGTATCGTGTGAAAATCAATAAGTGGTTAATTCGAGTATACACATTTGCGTAGGCGAATAAACATGATAACAAGATGCAATGTCCTTTTATCATATTTTGAAACAAATATAGTGTCTACTATCATATTAACTATTTACTTAGTTGTCGGACATTAGGCCTTTAATGAAATTGTTCGTTTTATTTTCTTTACACTGTAGTCGATAACTTAAATTATACCAGCCGCCGCACCGCCCTGCTTATTTTATGGGAAAAATATGTTTTGATATGTTAAGTAATACCTTGACCAAAACGACATTTTCAACTCAACGGCGACGATAGGTATCGAAGTACAATCCATAATATTTTTGTTTGTACACCATATACATTCCTAGAAAGTACTTTTAATTTAAATATAAATTATGAAAAAATTCTCACTTAGTTTTGGAGTTACTGGCAAATAGTAACCAAATGCTTTTAGGGGATAACTGAATGAGGACATTTTGAAACAGTTTTTTAGTTGACATTTAAGGGTCGTTTTTTTGGATAAATAAACTGTGAAAAGAATAACTGAAAAATTCGAAAGTACTGGTTCGGTTAGTGATGTGAAAGATACGACACGAGCTCGTGGAGGTCGTTCAGAACAAAACATCACGGCTTTGATGGCTTCGTTAATAGGCAAAACTGCCGCATTTGGGGCTCAGAAAATCCACGATTGATTCATGAGAAAGCAATACATCTAAAACGTGTCATTATTTGGTGTGCATTGTAGTCTGGAGGAATCATTGGGCCGTTTTTCTTCGAAGACGAGGCAAGTAATGTAGTAACGGTGAATGGCGAACGTTCTCGTGCTATGATAACACAGTTTTTTGTACCTCAATTGGAAGATATTGCTCTCAACGACATGTGGTTTCAGCAGGATGGTTCCACTTGCCATACCGTCCCTGAAACATTGACGGTCTTGCACGAGTTTCTCCTGGCCGTGTCATCTCTCGGTTTGGTAACCAGAATTCGCTGCCACGCTCTTGCGATTTAAGACCTTTAGATTTTTGGCTGTAGGGTTATCTGAAGTCACAGGTTTATGCCAACAAGTCCGCGACCACCGAAGCATTGAAGGCCGAAATTAGACGATATATCAACAAAATATCGCCACATATATGCAACACCGTTAATCAGAATTTCGCCAAAAGAGTACGCATGTGCCAGTAAAGCTGTGGCGGCCATTTACCAGATATGTTGTTCCATATATAACTCCCAAATGCCTACATTATAACTCAATAAATATTTAAATACTTTGCTACAGAAAATCATGTTTTATTGAACTTTGAAATATTGCGCTCTTATTGAAACACCCTTTATATGTTTAACACTCTAGATTGCAGGAACTGCAAATGAAGAACTGCTTCGCTTATGGGCGTTGCAGAATTGTTTTCGTCAATATTTCCAGGCATTGATATACGTTTAACACTCGAGGTTGCAGTAGCTGCAGATGATGAACTTGCAAAATTGTTTTCATCAATATTTTCAAGCATTAATATTTCTTTAACAGTCGAGGTTGCAGTAGCTTCAAATGAAGTACCACTTGTTTCGTTCAATGGCGTTAGAGAATTGTTTTCCAGAATGTTTCCATGCATCTTAAAAACAATGCTATTATAAAATTCAGCATCCAACTACAAGTAAGATTTGAGTTAAAGAGCAGAGCATATTGTGAGCAGAGTAAAAGATCGCTTTGTCGTAAGGCAGTTGAAACAGTTAAAATCATGCTAATGGGCGCTAACGTTCTAGGGACCACATGGAAACTGAAAAAGAAGAGGCAGACGGATTTTTTCTTATTTCAGAAATCGACTAAATTAAAAACGTAGTTTCCCTGTTTTGAATGACCTTTTCCTACTAAATTGTAATATCAATATACAGGGTGATTCGTTAGAATCTTTATAAACTTTAGCAACATAAAGTTGATGCAATTTTATTAAAAAGAGTTAGATAAACATAGGTCCGAATTTTTTGTTGTTATAGGTTATAGTAGTTTTAAAATATATATTCTCCGATATCATTGGCCAGTGGAAATAACTGATCGTAATCAATTAATGTACAAAACTGAAGATGGGGCAAATCATGTTAGAAATAATAGAAGAAAATCGGATCTATATGTATCTGACATTTTTTTTCATAAAATTATATCTACTTTCCATTGCTATAATTTGTAAAGAGGTTAGCGAATCACCCTGTATAGCAGTTCACTAAACATTCACGAAATTTTTAGGTAATCCTCTAAAAACTAAAAACAAATAACACAAAGCAAACTTAATCTATCAACTAACTCACTTTATAAATATATTCTCAATTTAAAATGGTACTATTTAAATTTCTGCTGAGTATGATCTTTTATGCAATTTTCTTCATTTTCACTGATCACTGATTTTTGATTATCAGCAATATATGGGGGTTACTGCAAAATTGTTCCAAGGTGAGGATCTGGAAAATATATTTATGAAACAGAGATATAATGTTAGTCGGTAATAGATGGGAGTTATATTTTTCATGAATTATTTTAAATAAATACGTGTTTGTAATTCTCCTCGTACAATTTTATTGTAAATATTATTCAATTACTTGTTTACCACTTTGGCTGTCACGTAATTTCTTGTCCAATAAGATAATTTTGTCCTTCTCAGTCCTCTACATACCCGCCATATCATTATTAAATATGTTGAATAGGTCGTTATAACTGATTGAATGCATTAACGGCACTTCCAAGGACCAAAGACTACGCATTTTGAATGTTACATGCGAGCTGTAGCGTATAAGGATATCTACATGGAGTGGGTGGATGTCTACTAATAAGATACATAAATTTAGAAAATATGAATATTTAACTTAAGAATAGTTGTTAATTCAATATTTATTTTGAAGTTGTTTCTATAATTCAGTCAGCGTAGGAAGTATGGATTTATCACAAGAAATTATAAGCCAATTAAGCCATAATGATGCGTATTCATTAGAAAGTCCAAATGTTAACATTTCAAGATGAAATGTCAAGAACTAAAAAAAATGTTGATGGTTATAGATAGAAGATATTAATTATGCCCCATCCAAATTTAGAAATACAAATGTGATATAGAAAATACAATACATAGTAATCGCATAGATTAAATATACATAGATAGTCCACTATTACGTACAATTTGTCGCTCTAAATCATGGATACGAAATTTTTATATCGACATTTACGATGTTGTCAATTTTGACATAACAAATACGTGCAAATTACCCATAATAACTGTAGCTTGGCAAATCTAACGTTGGACATAGACGTATGTAAAATCTATTCCCTATTTGCAACATAAAAAAACGTCGGCTTCTTTGACGGTGGTAAAGGGATCAAAAACGCTGACGGTTTTTCTATTGCAAATAAGTTTAAGTAAACTGTACTTAGGCAACACTATATGCGCGTATGCAGTAGATATAATTGAAATCTCTGTGAGTCGTGTTTCAGTTTGCAGTAAGGAAGTATTTCATTACGACCGTATAAAATAATAAAAATATGCCACGGCGTGCCGGTTTAAGATTTGAGTATTATATTTTTTAAGCATGGATTCAAATATCGAGATCTAAAGTGTAATGGCAAATCAATCTCTTGTTGGGAATGAAATAAATGCTGGTATCGACAGACTTACTTCTCTAACTTGGAAAAGCATAAAATCTGCAACATACGAAATAAAAAAGTGCATATATTTTTGTTAAGGTGCTGATACGTTGGTTTGGCCTGAAATAAATTTGCATACATATGTCTCCTTTCGTTATAACAGTGTTTTCCTTCGCTAGAAATGTTTTGTTTAGTAAAAATTTTAAAATGCGTATTTTCTTGAAGAAAATTTATAGTGACGTGGTGCCTGCCCACTGTCCTACAACACGAGCACCAATGCACGCATGCAAATGTTAGCCACAGCTTGTCGGTATTCTTGACATGCTCAAAGGAAATGATTTATTCGTGCGTACTCAAGTTTGATATCTGTTGTGAATCCACATATCCTGAATAGTCTGAGCACGCACAAATGCTCACAAGACGAAGGTTTCACACATAATCTGAGCACACACAACCTGAGTGCAAACGCATAATCGTGCGTGCTCATATGTGAACGCGCCTTTATATTTCACTACTGGCAAGATAGCAGTGATCGAGTGGTAAGGACACTTGCCTCTCACCGTGGAACCTCAGGTTCGATCCGCTCGAGAAATTAGGCTTTTTTCCAAACCAGAAATTAATCCTAGCATACTCGAATATTGGATGTGTGTCTATTGTCTCTAAATGTGTAGCCCTCTCCCACACAAGTTACATTCAGTTACCTCCAGAGATACAGATCGGGGTTGTATTACCTGTGGTGTTCAATTAATTTAAGCGATTAATATATTAGTGTTGATTTACCCACCATCAAGGCAATCAATCAATCAATCAATCAAAATATGCTTTATTGTTCAAGAACGAAAATCTTATTGACAAAGCTTAATATGAGTATAACAAAATACAATAGTCACAGGGAAGTAAAATAAGCAACAAAGTAAGGTATAAATACTTACATACACACACAATGATAGAACATTACATTACAAAAGAGAAAAATAATAATAAAATATCTACATGTTAAAATAAGTAAATAAATGCTAATGGGCGAAGCAAGTTCCAGTTAAAATCGGTCACTGTAAAATTCACTAATACTATAATAGGCTTTCTGAACTAAAATGTCTTTTACTGCCTCTCTGAAGGTCTTCAGTTCGGTCATACTTCTAACAGACAGCGGTATGTGATTGTATATTTTTTTAATCTCGTATATTAATGACTGTTTAGTTAGGGTCGATCTTGGGATAGGTAGGGGTAGTGATAAATTTGATGGCCGTCTAGTGTTATATTTAGGTAGGTGGTCAGTATCTACTGAATTTAATATTTTTCTATGTAATAGACATACGGTCTCTAAGATAAAAATGCAGGTGAGAGTTAGTATTTTGTGAGTAACAAAAAGGGGTTTACAGTGGTCACTTGGCTTAGATTTACACACGTATCTTAATGCTCTTTTTTGCAATACAAACACACTGCTTAATAATTGTTGGTTGCACATTCCCCAAAACGGAATGCCATATCTAATATGAGATTCAATCAAGGCAAAGTATGCAGTTCTTGCAGCTAGAAAACCCAGTTCATTAGACGTTACTCTCACTGCATAGCAACCGGATGCCAACTTTTTACATAGGTTAGCAACATGCACATCAAACTTTAGTTTGTTATCAATATACAGTCCTAGGAACTTCGTATGCGAGTTATTTTTAATATGTTGGTTATCTAGCAATAGGTCATTATATTCAAATTTAAAGGTTAGAATGTTAGTTTTGTTTATATTAAACACAAGTAAGTTAGAATTACACCACTGCTTTACTTAACAAATATCTAACTTTATGGAGTTTTGTAAATTATTCACATTTTTATTATGCTACAGAATAGTGGTGTCGTCAGCAAATAATCTAAAGGTTCCCTGAATATCAATTATGGCTAGGTCATTAATATACAACAAGAACAAAATAGGTCCCAAAACTTATCCCTGAGGCACACCACAGCTAATATTTCCTACATCCGAGATCTCACCATAAGTTCTGACAACCTGTGTACGCTGAGAGAGGTACGATTTGAGCCAGTTAAAGGATACACCTCAAAACCCATAACACCAAAGTTTCTGAAGAAGTATTTCATGATTTACGGTGTCGAAAGCTTTCAAGAAATCACAGAACACTGCACCAACAGCTTTGCCCTCGTTCAGTTGTAAATAATTTTGTTCTAAAAATTTAAGAATAGCATCAGAAGTGTTATTTGAGTTTTGGAACCCAAACTGATTTTTATTTAAAATGTTGTGTTCATCTAGGAATTTTAGCATTAGTTTTTTCATAAGCTTTTCAATTATTTTTGACAAGGTTGTAAGTAGTGAGATTGGTCGAAAATTTGCTGGGTCATCTAATTCTCCACCCTTATGCAATGGGATGATAATCGCTTTTTTTAGGTCTGATGGGAACACACCAGTTGTAAACGATTCATTGATTGCTTGTACGAGTACAGCAAGAATGCAGTCTGGTAAAGCTGCAAATATCTTTATTGACATATCATCTATACCAGATGAGGATTTGTTTCTAATTTCACGTATAGTTAGTTTCAGTTCATCTAGTGAGACAGGTTCTATTTTAAAATCTGCAGGAATATTAGAATTTTTAAGGTAATCATGGGGGTTTTGCTGCGGTGCAATGTTCTCTGTTAGTTTTGCACCAATAGAACAGTAATAGTCGTTAAAATTGTTTGGCGTTACAATCGGATGCACAGAAGCCAGCTCATCACTTTTAACTCTTAAATTATTAACTATAGCCCAGCTTTCTTTAGTTTTATTACTAGCATTTTGCAGTCTATTTTCATAGGTCTCAGGTGTGCCCCAAGGTTCTAATCTTGGGCTACTCCTATTCATATTTATTAATGATCTTGTTTGTGTGATTTCCTGAAGAAAGTGCAGATTCATGAGAAATATCGTCTACTACTTATCTGTTAAAATTTAAAGAGAAGGGAAGAAGATAGTGTAATTTTTTTTCGTAACATATTTAAATAAATTTATATAATCTTTGATAGTTTTAATGAGATCCTGTTCCCATTCAAAATGTTTTGGCTTAACTTTTTCTCTAATGTTATTCCCTATACTATGCTATACAAAAATAATCATGTCTCGTAGAGTTCGGGTTGGGGAAAGTGTATGTAGACTCAGTAGCCAATATTTATATTATTAGTGTCATGGACATTTTATGAGACGATAATATAGACTTATTTAATATCAGTGTAGACGCCGCACCAAAACAAATGTAATAATTTATAAAATATCGAGCTCATTGTAAGAAAGGGTGACATCAGTATTCAGTACCCACTGGTTGAAAATAAGAAATAGAACTAAAGGTGAGAATAGTCCTTTGTAGAAAACGACTCTTGTAGCTTGTCTCTTAAAATAAAAGGTGTTAAAAGTCATCCGTTTATCTATTTTTACTTGTAAAATTGGGTAATCCTGACATTACACAATATTGTTTATCTTTAGACCATACACGTTTCTCAAAGATAAGGAAATATAAGATAAAGTTTGGCCATAATATCCCTGAATGTTATAATCAGTTTGAGAAGGTCGTAATTATATAAATAATTTTAATACGCTTTAGCTGATATTTAAACGAAAAAAAGGAGCTTGCAGTGGGCTCGTCATAAAGTAGAAATGCATATTAATTGAAGGTTAAATATTTCATATTACTGAACATGATGAGTCTCAGTTTCGCTTGGCAGTAAATGTATGATAAATCACAAACAGGAAATTTCAGAGATATTTTAATACTTGTTTGCAACACGTACCAAATAATCGTTTTACTTTATCATGTCTGTAATAATAAAATTATTATTATCATATATTTTTTGACTGTAATATTTTAACTGATAAAAATTTTTAGTTCAGCTATTTGCTCATTGATATTATTTGTCGGTGTTAGGTTGTGTATGTAACCTGGTTAACTCAAATTTAACTATTCCATTTTCAGTTTAAACTGTGTGGCAATTGAGGATATTATCAGTTTTATTAATTTTAAATATATTCCGCCTAAAATATTAAGATTAAAGAAAAAACACTTTTTGAAAATGTTAGCTATTGATTTGATTAGAAACTTATTTCGACATTAACACGCAACACAATCTAATTTCTACATATTATTCTCTTTTTGTGTTTAATAATTTCACATGATCTTAGGATATCCGGGAATTAGCAAATATAAACCTGTCTAGACAGGTCTATCTTCAGTATTGCGATATATTCGTATCACATAAGTCAGTAAATAGTAGTAAGCCGTACCTGCGGTGCCTACTAAATATCTTTCAATGATGGATAACCTATAAATTCGCATATACTCTGTTTCAATGAAAATAAGTTAAGAAAATCAGAGAGTCGATTGAGAATTTTACAACAGTTGATGAAAAACATTTTTTCAGATGATGATCTAATGAATGAATGGGAAATCAGAAGTATTACCAGAAATTGCTCAAATTAAAGATAACTCACTATGCTAAAGTTTTAATTTTTGTTCACTTTACAAATGATCAGTGATAGGTACTGTAAAAAACATGTACACTGTTCATAAACTATTTTCACCTACATTGTCAATGACGATGATGGGATTCGAGCCCGCAGCTATTATAGATAGATCTCTAGTCACGCTTGATAGTCATCTATGCCACCAAATAATTCACAATTAGATTAAATGTTTCAATTTCCTCATAGAAAACAGTATTTTTATTAGGACAAACAAATTTTGTTTGATATTAATTTTGCATAGTATTCCATTCCAAACTCTGCTATTGGATTTTTCACCTGCTGAGTTTTATTTTCCGGACAAAAGTCTGTCTATTAATAAAAATAACTAACAGAAAATCGATTCTACTGAATTAAATCGTCGAGTAACTGGATAATCCTTGACGATTGTTTCAACGGATTTTGATAAAAGATTTGCTGATCTTCCTAAGCAATATATAGCTGGTTCAACAATAGCTTTCGTGCTTTCCAGGACAGCAGATTTTAATGTCAATTTCTTTAGAGAAATTGACTGATAAGACCTTCGCTTTAAGGGTTTTAAGGCTCTGAAAATTAAAAAAATTATTAACGACAGATCAAATTCAGTTCGCTATTTGATGAGGCGCTTCTGTCCAAAGCATCATCAAACTATATTTGCTTGAGATCAGCGACGATGTAGCTCAAACTTTTAAAAACAAACGTTAGGAAAACAAGGTCAATTACTTGTTTCACCCAAGATTAGATGTCCAGATATCTTCAAAATTAACATGGGTCAAAATTACCAATAACAATTAACACTTAAGAAAGTCTTTATTAACAAAACGATTACACAAAATGATCTTCAAACTATAAACATTATTATCGCTTCTAATGGCAACAGTATGATGCATATCGTCCACGTTGTCAAGAAAACAATGCAATTCTTAAGGCGATATATTACTAATCGAGTAATTTTAAAAGTAGATGACTTGAGTTGGCCTACGATATCACCTGATTTGAGTATTTTTGACATATTTTTGTCCTCAAGATGCGGATTTACACATGTGCAACAATATCTGAAAATATTATATGAAAGGCGATATTTTACTAATCGAGTAATTTTAAAAGTATATGACTTTAGTCGGTCTACGCTATCACCTGATCTGAGTATTCTTGACATTATGTTGTCCTCTTCGCAAAAACCGGATTTGCACAAGTACAATAATTACCTGAAAATGTTATATGAAGTGCACAATTTTATTTTCATAATAGTGGTAAATTTTAGACCGATTTTACTGTACGAGTTAAAAAAAATATGCACTTTATAGAAGGTCTATTAATTGAATAATTAAAAACATTTTTTAATACTTACCACTAGGACTAAAAATATGTAAGTTATACCGCAAACGACCATTTTGACATTAATACTAAGAGTAACCAACATAGCACAAGTGCATCATATTTTTCTGAGTATTTTTTCTCCATGTTTCATTCATATAAATTTTACAATAACAGCTATGTGTACCAATAGAAAATCTGGCCCTAAAACTGATCCTTGCGTAACTTCAGATATCATTAAACTATTAGAAGACGTTTTTTTTATTTCAACCTCTTAGTACCTCCTATTTATTATTATTCAACTTTAGCATTATTTCAAGAACATTGTAATAATGTAGCCTTTTACACATGCAATTTATTTATCTGTAGTATTAAACGCTGTAGATAAACCTGATGATACTTAGTCTGTAGGAAGCCCATCAAGGATATGATTATTTAAAAAAGGTGATTTACTTATTCCCTTTTACTGATTGAGACATCAAAAATTGTGCAACCCCAATCCTGTATATTATTGTTAGAACAAAAGTTAGTAACAAAAGTAACGCGGATCTAAACAAACTATGAGAAAAAATATTCGTCAACGACTAAAATGTGGACGTTTCTTTCACTGCTTATTGTGACCAATTACTTCATTTTTATACGTAATTCTAATTAAACGTATATATTCTGGTTATTTTTCTTTATAGCTATTAACAATTACCGATTTCAGGTAAATGGTCGCATTTAATATTAACATTTCGTCGGTGCAAATCAATAATTTAATTGATTATAGTTTAGTGCAGCAAGGGTACGTCTAGAGTTAGCTAGTGTTTATAGCGGAGTCGGGGTAAATTCTCAGAACGGCCGCTGAACCGAAGACCTTGGCTGGCAAGTCACGCCGCGTCGACCGCAGCCGTCGGGCCCGCGGTCTGGCTCTGGCTTTATAATGTCCCGTGTCCTATCCTGTGACTGCGTATTAACTCTTTCTAGCTGCCACGGCCAACTTCATATGGCATTTTAGATATTATATCAAGTTTATAAGTGTAATAACAGCACATACACCCAGCCTGAAAATTTCATTCATTATCGCGGATTGTATTTTTCATTTTAATCAGAATAAAAAGAGCTACATACACTAAAAATATTGTTTTTTGTAATTTGATGGAGTAATAAATATTGAAAGTGACATTATTTCAGTTAATTAGTCAACAAATATGTATGTTTTAAAATAGTACCAAATGTATTTAAATTTTTAATTTAATGAAAAAATGTACTGAGGACCATCATGATTGTAACCCTTAACCTTTGTTATTGTAATAAGGTAGTAATGACCAACTGAAATGGTTTTCAATAGGAATGATTTTGTATTGTTGGCTTGATTTCATTTGGCAGCGTTTTGAAAGAGATTACATTTCAGAGTGGATCATTTGAACTGTTGAATATTTTAGTTATATAAAAGGTTAAACTGGTGAAGTTGAGCACAATTACGTAACGAATCTAATGTCAGTGTTTCAATTGATCAGATATCAAATTTTACGTGCTGGGGAGAAAGCAAATCTGACCAATTTTTCAAAGAGAAATTAATCATATATCATGAACTGCTGCAAATATAGAAAAATCACTGGATATGTGACTGGCAATGCAGTAGAGGCGATTGAAGTAATGGAGAGTATAAAGAAGACAATAATAGTAATGAATATGAAAGTGAGACTGGTTTACCGTTAAGTGTGTACAAAATAATAAAGATAAATTCAAATAAGAATGAAACAAACAGTTAGTGAACAAGCCAACAAAATAGCAAAGAGAAAAGCAGACAAGCCAAAATTATCGGGGAAAGATCGGGATTTAGGTTAGGTTTGTTGTGAGTGGGTCTCAGTAGACCCTCCACTGCGGCCATCAGCAGGCCTATTGTGGCTGATTTATTCTGGGATTAAGTTCAACGCTAGTCAATGATGACTTCAAACATGAAAAGAGAGATTTTACAGTTTGTGAATACATTTCTCAACATATTTTCTAATTGCTGTTAGACACAAAAGACGACGAAGTGAGCAATGATGAGGTTGGCAAAAGAGTTCATACTAAACTTCAAAATCTCAAATCCTGCAACTCCTTTCTCTATCCCAACTCCCAAGAAATAACGATGCCAGCGTACGAAAAAGGCAACATTTATTAATTCTAGTATCTAGTATCTAACAAAAAATTTGTTAGATACCCCTAATGCACCAAACAAAAACTAGTTTTGTTGTGAAAAATGTGGTCACTTTTAAGGTGAACATAACTACTGCCTTTATAAATTTCACAAAAAAAATACAGCTTTGGGACCCGGTGTTCATCAAGATCGACGGTTTGTTTTTCAAAAATGGATGTGATTAAAAATTTCCAAAAAATGACAATTTTTTAATTCGTAGCCAAAATTCATGAATAAAAAATTGAATTTATCATTTTTCTCACTTCGGGTCTAAGGAGAATAATGAATTTATTCCATGCTTTTTACACACGCTGTATATACCATATATGTACAGGGTCATCACGCGAAAAGTCCATTTTTTTAAATAACTTGGCTATTTTTAAAGTTAATAAAAAAAGGTGTAAAGACCTTATTTAACTAATTTATTTCGCAGAATCCCAATTTTGAAAAACAATTGCGGATCGCGTTTAGGAATATGCCATTTAACAATTTTTTTTTGAAATATTTCGATTCTCCTCATTTTTCTGGTTTCAACAATATTAACATATTGTGTCATGTTATCTCAAAAAGTTTTTGAGATATTTGGATTTTGATATTAAAATATCATTAATGATTCTTTTAAATGTAAAAGAATGAACCATGACAGGTACTGATTTTTGAGGAACATTACTTTGAGGGGTAAATTGCATCTTTATTTCAGAAATGCTGTTATTTTGATTTCAAAGGCACCTACGTTTAACAAAAACATTAACGATATTTTAACACCAAAATCCAAATATCTCAAAACTTTTTGAGATAACATGACATGTATGGTATTTTAGTAATCAGCAAAAAGTAAAATGTCGTATTTCTCAAATACGATGCCCAATTGTTTTTTTTTTATCCCAAATTTGGATTCTGCGCACAAAATTAGTTAAGGAGAACTTTACACCTTTTTGATGACTTCAAAAAACAACCAAGTTCTTCCAAAAAAGGACATTTTCGCGTGATGACCCTGTACATCAAAATCGGCAATATATTCAAAACGTGTTTAATTATAATTACTGCATTTGCATGGGATACAATCAGGTCGATCATAATTTTAGATTCCAGGTATTGAAATTTTTTTTTTCTTATTTTCAATTTTAAAAAATTTTGGTTAAATTTTTTTAAAATAAAAATTCAGCCCAACCTTTAAAAAATTTATTTTTTTTAAAAATTTTTTATTTTTATTGAAAACATTTTATTTTTAATATTTAATTTTTAAATTCTTTATCTAAACTATACGAGTTATTTTTTTTCAAAAAATTTTTTGTTTATATTCTAATTTTGAAAATTGTTTAATAAGATATTTCTAAATTTTTTTTAAAGAAGTTTTTTTTTAATAAAATTTTTTTTTTTTTTAAAAAAATTCTTTTTAATTTTTTTTTTTTAAAGATTTTCTTAGTAATTTTGTAAGTATTATAAGTGAATTAGATTTATTTTTTTATATTTAATATTAAAATCATTTTTTATAATGTTTGTTTTTTTTTTTTTAAGATAAAAAGAAAGTTTTTTCTTTTTTATTTGAGGCCAAAGATAAGTTTGAATTTTTGAAAATATATTTTTTGTATTTTTTCAGATTTAAAAATGAGGTGTTTTAGGCTGGTGTTCTTGTGTTCCGGGTTTTGAATTTAAAAGATTTGGCTTAATTGTTACCCAATTGTTTTTAATGCCTGAATTCTTCATATTAGGACGGGGCCACCTATGTTGATTTCGTATAATAAAAGGTTTGCTTAAATTGAAGTTTTTATATTAATTTGTTGTCTCCAAACCAATTTTTTTTAAAAAAAAAAATAGAGGACATTCCTTTTAGAGAGTTTCTTAGTTGGTTTTTTTGTTGTTTGTATATATTTTATTTTTTTTTTTTTTTTTATATTTTTTATTTTTCTACAGACCTTTGATGGTTATTTTGGTTATTTTGGAGGTGTTTGTTTTTTTGATTGTTTTTTTTTATATTGCGCACCCTAATGTATAAGTAAACGTTTACTACTAAATTGTACTACTTTCTTAAAAACACAATTTAGTAATTATCCACTATGAATGAATGAGATAAGTTTCAAATAACAATTACTAAACACAGAAAGATGGTGATAACAAACGAATAAAATTTAATGTATTTCCTTCTCTTTGAGATTAAAATCTATACTTAACGTCTATAACTGGAAAATAAAAAAAAATACCGTAACAGTTTCTTCTACTTCTTTAATTTTTCACCATGACAATGAAATGCAATAAAAAACAACAATTTTATATTCAAATGCCAGGCATTATACACACTTTTCATGATGGAGAGATCGAGATAGTCATGGAAATGTAGTTGCAAAATCTTAAATGTTAAACAGATAGTACTTCTTGCATAGTTGGCAAAATATATTCTTAGATGAGAAATCACTAATAGCCGCTGATGTTTATAAAAACTGATAAAATACCTACCGGTGCATTCAGTTATTTTACATATTTAAATCTAGTAATTATTGTTAATAAAATTACTATCATTATTTATGTATACTTATTATATTAACAATTATAATAGTAACAATATTATGGCAGCATATGTGGCCGTTACATTAGTGACTAAGTGTAAAAAAGCAGGTAACATGTTACAGGAAATTTCAATTTGCATTAAGATATTTAAGATAATTATAAAATAATTATTAAATGTACTGGAAACGCAGATAGATTAAACTAATTTAAATAAAACATATAACAATCTATAAGTAAAAAACACTCCTGGCGTGTACGGGGTGAATACACACATAGTAAAAGAAAGTTAAATGAAAATAATAATAACTAGTTATTAACCTTTTATTTTTGTGTGGACATAACCATTCTTGCATCTCCCAACGCTCTGCCACTGCTACCGTACCCGAAAAATCACTCTTATGTAAACATTTCACAGCAGTTACTTACGTCTAGATGCCCTTTTTCTGTAAACATCTTTGTAGAACATTGTACTCTGTAGATTAAAAGGCTGTTGTGAAGCCACATTATTTAATACTGTAATATGTGTTTACTCAACCGTGAACTATTCTTCTGGAGACAATTCTGTAGAAATCCATCAGTAACATTGTAGATTGAGTTGAAAACGTCGGTAGAGTACATAAAAACCCATAGATCGCAAACTGTAAGAAAGCCAAAAGGGCCTTTATACGTAAATTGTTCAACACCCATCAGCTAAAGTCACCACCTACTGAAATATCCTCTTTCTAGCACTGTTTGTTAGTGGTGTGTACTAGAAAGGGCGCATCTGGCAAGGTGGTGACTTTTAGCTGTTGAGTATGGTACTTGAATATTTATCTGTTACAGCTTGTTGGTAATCAGCTCCCAATCTCTAGTTTGTAGAACAACTGCAACGGGTTGGAAACTAAATTGTGGTTTTGCGTATTTATTTTTGTATGGTAACCAATTGGAATTTATATTAAAAAGACATCCATTAAAGGTCAAGAATTAATTTGTGGAAAGCTTCAGCGGTTCCGAATAACTGAGGATTTAACGTATTCTGCAAACAGTATTAGTAACGTCTCCCTATTCCTTCATATAGGTTTGCGTGGTTATAGTTTGTCTGTATAATTAAGGGAACAGCCTATATATTTATTTTAAAGTAAGTTAAAGTACCCACTTATTGTATTCTCTTCTATGAGGAAACCATTAACGAACTCAAGCAAGAACATAAGGAGGTTAGGACATCAGTAGAGAGTTCTACTTTTTGGATCGCTACCTGTTGTTTCTACTATTCGTCTTAATGCAGCTTTTCAACACGAGCTAAATCAAATAATCCCATTTTAAAAAATCATGCACAATATTTACAAATGTGAATAGACCACTTTGATAGCAAATTATTTTCCAAATGCTTTCTTCAATTTTTCCTTTATAGATTTTATCATCTTCGTTTTAATAGTTTGGATCATTTTCTTATAGTATTAAGGTACATTTCTCGGGTAAAGGAAGTTAACACAATGTAGCACTTTTAAATGATTCTTTTTCTTGTATAATCACACGTTGAAGACCCTTTTATGTGCAAAAAGCGTCTCAATAGTGCTTTTATTTCGATTATCTTTGTGTGACTAGACAGTCAAGTGTAAAATTTTTTATAGAACTCAAGGGAGGTACTTAAATTTTGCTGTAGTAAAATCAGTTTCATATATTTGTGGCATTAGTTAGTCATTTTGTGATTCAGCACCATCCTGAATGGACTTTTCTACAATTTTGGTTAAACACTGACTCACCACTGATGCTTACCTCTTATATGTCTTAATTTACATTTTTTCCTGTAAAAGATGGACAACAGAAAGTCGGATTTAGAGTAAGTCTATCTAAATTATCTGGAACTGTTTCATTAGCTTTAGAGGATATAAAGTCTTTCTCAGTCTCAGATATTTCGACGTAATTTAAAAGGTCTGGTAGCAGCAACGATGACCCTCATAATGACCTTGATCATACTGATGTGAAATATCTTTACATATATATACTATAGTCTCTATGTACATTTGAAATTGTATTAATTCGATACCACAATTTTCTTTTTCTAACTGTTGGGTGGTCATTGATAGTCTAAATCCAGATTCCAGAAGTTGAAAATAGGCAAGGTATTTAATAAAAACAAATTTACCTTTAAATTCAAGATGGCGGTTGGCGCTACAGAGGTGGAGTTTCAAAAATATGGATTTGAACTCCCAATGACCCCCCCCCAAGAATTAGAAAAAGAAAATTGTGGTATCGAATTAATGCAATTTCAGTGATTTATTTTTGTACATAGCGATTGTAGTAATAACTTAGTTTTATTATTTCCCAACAATATTGTCACGTGTTTGCTGTCCACACAAACACCTCTGCTCGTAGATTCGTTGATTGAAAGTCTAGGTAACACTTATTCACTACTTTTATTTACTAATTAACAATTAATAACAATAGATTAATTAATGTCTTAACTATAATCACAACTGAACACTTATAAGTCTCTTTCTTATTTGTCACTTTACTTGTTCACGTTCAACTTAAGATTAAAATCTCGGCCCACCGTGCGTCTTATTTATACATCCATTCTCCCCGTCTAGAGCACTCCAGAATATTCCCGGCCGTTCGTGTACAATTCCAGCCTAATCTAACCAGTCTGCACAGTCCAGTGGCGTAACACTGCCCCCTTCTTAAGCCTGAACGTCCCGATCAGGCAATTCATTATTCCCTGCATACTTGGCTAGTCTCTCTATGTGCACCACCTTCATCTTGGATTTTGGACTTTGCTGAATTCTATACAACGTCGTTTAGTCTGGTGACCACAGTGTAAGGACCATCCCAGGGACGAGGTGAAGCTTCGGGGACCTGCCTTTCTTTCGTTGTGGGTTATATAGCCAAACCAAATCTCCAGCCTGGAACCCTCCTGAATTCGCCTTAAGATCATAACGAGCCTTCATGCGATCACTTGCTATGGCAATTCGGTCTCGTACCAGCTCATGAATGTTCCTTAGCCGTTCACCAACTTCATCGGCGTAGTCATTTATGGAAAGTCGCTCCTCATCCGGTGTGCCAAACACCAAGTCACATGGCAGTCTAATCTCACGTCCAAACATCACGCGAGCCGGTGTCTGTTTTGTTGTTTCATGAATGGAGGCCCTGTATGCCATAAGGAAAAGAGGTAAGTGACGGTCCCAATCTCTCTGATGTTTCTCAACCACTTTGGATAGGTGCTCCTCCATGGTTTTATTATATCTCTCCACCATTCCGTCTGATTGTGGATGTAGGGCTGTTGTTCTTGTCTTATGAATTCCCAGTAGGCGACACATCTTCTGAAACACCCCTGATTCAAAGTTTCTTCCTTGATCCGAATGCAATTCTAGGGGCACGCCAAATCGACATACTAGATTATCTACCAGAGCTTGAGCGACAGTGGCTGCTTCTTGGTTGGGTATGGCATAAGCTTCAGGCCACTTACTGAAATAATCCATGGCAACTAAGATGTATTTGTTCCCATCATCTGTCACGGGGAATGGACCAGCTACGTCGATCGCAATTCGCTCAAAAGGAGCCCCTACGTTATATTGTTTCATTTGGCCCTTACTTCTTGTCCGTAGCCCCTTACTTGCCGCACAAACTTCACATTTGCGGCACCAAGCTTCCACATCTTGGCGGCTGTTCACCCAGTAGAATCGTTCGCGTACTTTAGTGAGAGTTTTGTTGATGCCAAAATGTCCGCCAGAAGTTCCATTATGCACTTCCTGGAGTACTTTTGGTATGCGACACCTGGGAATTACCAGTCTCAAAGTAATTTCCTTCCCGTCTGGACTTTCCCAAGCTCTTTTCAACAGTCCATTCTCTACTCTAAGGGAATCCCATTGTGCCCACAAAGCCTTCAGTCCCACTGCCTTGTCTGAAATGTCCTTCCAGCCTGGTCGGGCTCCTCTTTCTTTCCATTCCAGAATAGGACCAGTTTCTTGATCTTTTAACTGCTCTTCTCTTAATGTCTCTCTTGTCCAGTCGTCAGGAACATCAATTTTAACGGTGTTCACAATTATTATCCCTTGTTGTTTTTCTACCCGGTGGCAGTGCTTGCAGTCTTCCCGACAGGGTCTTCTGGAGAGAGCGTCTGCATTTTTATGGGATTTTCCAGGACGATGTTCGATTTTAAAATCGTACTGCTGCAGTTTTTCTATCCAGCGAGCTAGTTGGCCTTCCGGAGTCTTCAATTGCAATAACCACTTTAATGCAACATGGTCGGTCCGAACCTTAAAGTGTTGTCCATATAGGTACTTGTGAAAATGGTCTATGGACTTGACAATGGCCAATAGTTCCTTCCGTGTCACACAATAGTTACGTTCTGGCTTCGACAACGTCTTGCTGAAGTACTCAATTACTTTTTCCTGTCCATTTTGAATTTGGGAAAGAACACATCCAAGTCCAGAATTACTGGCATCCGTGTTTAATACGTACAGACCTTTCCCGTTCTGGGTATGATAGAACCGGACTCGAACACAGTGCTGATTTTAGTGTTCTGAACGATGTTTCACACTCTTGTGTCCATTGGTACTGAACCTTCTCTTCTGTAAGCCGGTGTAGTGGCTTCGCAATATCGGCAAATCGTTCCACAAATCGTCTGTAGTAAGTGCATAGGCCAAGGAAGCTTCGTACTTCGTGAACATTTGAAGGCCTCGGCCAATCTCGTACTGAGGAAATCTTGTCTGGGTCTGTTCTTATCCCCTCCGAAGACACGACATGTCCTAGGAATTTTACCTCTTTCTAGAACATTAGGCACTTTTTGGGATTCAATTTCAGGTGTGCATTTTTAATTCTTCCAAACACTTCTTGAAGGTTCTTCAAATGCTCCTTAAAATCCCGTCCCATAACCATCACATCATCAAGATAAACTAGACATGTCTTCCAAGTTAGTCCTCGTAATACCAGTTCCATCAGTCTTTCAAAAGTTGCTGGTGCATTGCACAGGCCGAAAGGCATCACAGTGAATTGATAAAGGCCACTTCCTGTCGAAAAGGCTGTCTTGTCTTTGTCATCTGGATGAAGTCCCACTTGCCAATATCCACTTCGAAGATCTAGAGTGGAAAACCACTGTGAACCTGCCAGCGTACTTAGTGTGTCATCAATTCGGGGTAACGGATAGCTGTATTTTCTAGTGACGTCATTCAGCTTCCTGTAGTCGACACAATTCACGTATCTCCTGTAGTTTCCAAATAGAATGTTCTAGAATTTTCCCGAAATTGCACTAGTAGTCCTTTTTCTCAGTCTACAACACGTTATTACTATCGGCACTCACGTATTTGCAGCTATTTTTAAATCGAATGTTCTAGAAACTTCTCGAAAATTCACTTTAAAGTCACTATTCAGTCCAGAAACAGTCCTCCAAACACTGTCCAGTAGCTTAATTCTCCGTGTTACCACTAATTTCTGAGAAGAACACTGTAGAACCTTTTCGAATATTCCAGAAATTTCTCTTCCAATCCACTTCTGACACCAAATTGTCACGTGTTTGCTGTCCACACAAACACCTCTGCTCGTAGATTCGTTGATTGAAAGTCTAGGTAACACTTATTCACTACTTAATTTACTAATTAACAATTAATAACAATAGATTAATTAATGTCTTAACTATAATCACAACTGAACACTTATAAGTCTCTTTCTTATTTGTACTTTACTTGTTCACGTTCAACTTAAGATTAAAATCTCGGCCCACCGTGCGTCTTATTTATACATCCATTCTCCCCGTCTAGAGCACTCCAGAATATTCCCGGCCGTTCGTGTACAATTCCAGCCTAATCTAACCAGTCTGCACAGTCCAGTGGCGTAACAATATTTTGGTGCAATTTGGTAGAACTAAATCTTTTTTAAAACCAAAATAAGATAGTTTACGTGCTCTACAACTCTTGTTATTTTTATAATGAATTCATTACTTTTCTCAGTGCCAATAGAGCGAATGGTCCCACAGACAATTCGACTAATTTTTCTCATTTTCTTTCATCTAAATTTAGGTATGTTCCCTACTTTATTTAGTCTAATATCAATTGGAAAATCTTTCATATTTTAAATTAGGTTTGCAACAAGAAAAACATCAGCCAATAAAATTACAGCTTTCTACATTTCTTAAAAAAAATTGACGGAATGATGAAAATAGATAACTGTGAAAAACAAAAAAATATCGTACGAAGTAGTTATATTTGCATAACTTTTAGAAAAAAAAAAAAAATTAAAATAGGACGCCTGATGACCGTAATATCTAAGATTTATAGAAAGAATCCTTAACCGATAACTTTAAGTAATTAAGTAATGCATATTTCGATCGCCCAACAACTGTTTTTGTACTCAGATATCTATTAAAAAAAATTCTTCAAAACCTTTAGTTCCCAAAGAGAGGAATCTGGCTTCAAGAAAATGTTTTTTTCTTGTATATCCACTTTTTGGTGCAGTAGTTGATGTATGCACACTAGAATGTCTCTAGAAAAGAACTTGTAAAACAAATAAATCAAATAATTTATACCGTTACATTCGTACTCATGCGGTCCCATGTCATTTCAAGGATTCATAGACGCAAACTACGACAATATTTGGCCTTTCCTTATTCTCTGGATAGTTATGATGATTTATCTCGAAGGAAAATGTACCATAAATTTTCTTAATTAACAATATCACAATAACTGCAGTAGTATATGTATACAGCAAGACCAATTTTTCACGGATATTTGGTCATATAACGACATAATGTCCATATTGTATTGTTATGCAGATAAAATTGCCGCATTTTGTAATGTCACTTTTATAGAAAAACTGCATTAAATCGAGCAATGCACTCAATGCAGTGTATGCTATATTCCCGTTAATGTAAATCATTTTTAATATTATGCATGTGTGAAGCTAGTCGAGATAATTATACGTGGGGCATTAAACAGTCACCTCACGAATGCTCACAAGTCAAATGTCAAACTGTTGACAGAACCGGTCCTCAGCGGATAATAAAATTTAAGTAATGGGTACAACAAACTTATTTTCCCTTGTTCGTAACAACCAGAGCTTTATATAATTTTACATTAGAAATTAGGAGACGCTGAAAATGAAATGGTTTCAACTTGTCGCGAAATTAAAAAAATAGTAATAGTAAAAACGCGTTAATGGACTTCAGAGGAGATATTTATTTTGAAACAATAGGGAACTTGCATTTTTTTTTTTTTACTTCATAAAAATGTTCTACAATACTAAAAAATAAGATATGCAAAATATGACGCTTTAATTTCCAGTAATAAATTTGTTATAAATTATTAAAGTTTCGCGCGCGAGCGAACCGTTTCAAACAGGTTCAAAAGCGCGGGAGTAGTCGTGACATCACACCATACAATTTACAAGCGACGACGGAGCTCCCATCACTCGACCGCTTGATTTCAGCCGTGAAAATACCAGTATCGCCATAAATTTTAAGTGTATACTTAAAATGGAAACAAAAACGCCTTATTTTAAATATTGCATTGTACCGTTGTGTAAGAATACTACAGTGAAAGTGCCAGATAAAATATTTATAATATTGCCAGAAGATAAGATTCGTCGATCAAAATGGCTAAAAGCGTGTAGAAGAAATGAAAAAGACATTTCACAGAGCAGTAGGTCTCTACATGTGTGTGAAGATCATTTTAATGTAAGTATTATTAAATACTATATGTCTATCTACTAGTTTTTCGCAGGCGGGCAATAAAATATTCCGAATTCCGAATTATTGAATTTTAATTAGGGTAGGATTAAGTAAAGAAAGAATGTGTATACAATGTTAGAAAATAAGATTAGTAGATAGATTGTAATTTAGTGATACTAAGTAAAAGGTAATTTCCTGGTGCGAAAGTAAACAGCTGTTTATTATTATACTCTTCGCAAATACGATTACGAAGAGTATATTGCATTTGATCGGGACATTTCTAAAATCGCTAATATCGCTCGCAGAGAAAAATCGTTTCGTTCGTCATCGAATTCTGAACAACTTTCAAAATGTCCGTCTGTTCATCTGTCCGTCCGTCTGTCCGTCCGTCACGTTTCTTGTAAGCACGATAACTAAAGAAAGAAAAGTCCGATCGAATTGAAATTTGGGCTATAAGTTAGTGTTAGCTAGAGGAAGAAACTCATTGTTTTTTGAAAGAAATCAAATAGCAAATAAAAAAGTTGTAGGACATTTTATTTAAAAATATGAATCTACAGAGGGTTGCAATTTTCAATGTGCTACTAAAATTGAAGTAATTTTCTATAGACACCAAAATGCCGTAAAATATGCTACCACAAATTTCGCCTACGCAGTCGGGATCATCGGGAGATGAAAAAAAAATTGAAAATTAAATATGTGATCAATATATTAGGTATTGTAAGAATGAATCTTAGTTTATACTATAAAATATACTGCCACGCGTTTCGCCAATACAGTCAGCACCATCGGCAGAAAAATTAAATATGTAGTCAATACATTAGGTATTGTAAGAATGAAGTTTATAAGACAAACACAAGATTCTTTTCAAAAAACTGCGAAAAGTATCCTACAGAATGTGCAACAATTATATAAAAGTTAAATAACACTACTGTCTGCGAAGAGTAAAATGTTTACCTCTAGTATATATAGTATATTGCAAATACCTTTCCCTTGCCCTTTAATTTATTCTATTCAAATCTTACATTTATCTATTATGTGAATAATAACACCACACAATCACTCATTTCCCTTGCCCCAAAACATAGTACGAAAATACCTACGATAGGTAATTTATACATTTGCGCAACATTTCCTTTGCAGCAAATGTCTTCTATAGAGACACTTTACGCGTGTGTACAAAAAAAACATGAAAAATATAGAAGTGGCTGTTGTAAAGAATTACCCTAAAGTCTTTCAAACATAAGACTAAGTCTGCTAATAATGCTTAGTTGCGACTAAGCATTTTGTAGTTATTTCTTTTTATTTTATGTTTATAAATTATTACTAAAAGCTAAAAAAAATACGTACTTCTCTGCCTTGACTCCGCGGACCTCTCCAAGGGAAAAACTTTCACTATTTTGTATAAAAGATGCCACCATAAACATATCCAATTTAGGCAAATTATCAGATTGGCCCTTTGAAAAACCTTGATCAGTCATTTTAAAATATCTGTACAACTACAATAAGCAGTACTATAAAACACAATTATATATTTATATCAGAACAGTCACTAACAAATCAACCACAGTCTAATAACACCATATTGTACATATGTTCATATAGAATGTCATACTTTGTTAATTTGTTTGTATTATTATTTTTAAGTATTTTATGAATGAATTGATTTTTTAGTTTTCTTTTTCTGTATATATGTATATATTAATATAAATCTTACTCTGTACCTCATACAAGTTGTAAATAATCTACTTAATTGTGAATAAAGATTTTAAATTGGAATTGGTAAACATCTGATTGTGTTGCTTCCCGGTGCGACGACTACCGAATATTGTATGGTGCGACGTCACAGTCAATAGTAGCTCGTTTCAGGTCGCTTCAATTTTATCGCTGTTTAGATCCTTCATACTGATCGCGTGGAATTAGAAATCTTATTTTTTTGTGAATTACACGGTTTATTACAACGTTACGCTATGTTTTTTAGTATTATTTTTATTTTTAAAATTATAGGCAAGTTCCCTGTTGTTGTAATACTATGGGATCTAAATATGTATATTGACCCCCTCATTATCTCTGATTATGTCAAGAACTGACAATTAAAGAGATAGCTAGCAAGTATAGTTTTTCCATTTTTGATTTCAAGTATGCAGATTTCACTGTCTTTGTGTATGTACGTATCAGTGTCGGCTGGTAATATTTGGGTATATAATTGGAGCATGGGACACATGCTCGTATGTATCGACGTAAGACTGAGTACAAGTTATTGACAGATATCCCGTTCTGTGAAATCCGCTAAATGTGCTATCGTGATTTTGGAGATCCCTCTTCTTGTTATCGTTCTTCGATGTAATTTGAGGACCAGATCTAAAAGTAGAAAGTTCGTTCGACACAAAATTATGCGTTCGCCGTTCAGTAACGTAGCACAGTGGACGGAACCGCCGAAAAGCTGGCCAAAATATAAAGGCATTGAGCTATTTTACTGAAATTGTACATACAGGGGTTTTTTTGTGTCGCTGATCAAGAATCCGAAGTTGAATTTTGAAAAAAACAAAATGGCGGCCATGAAATCCCCCCAAAACATACCAAAAATCGCCAATTATCGCTGCATTTTTACAAAACTTTGTATACAGTTTTTTTGGGTCGCTGATGAAGAATCCCATAGAATTTCAAAAAAAATTACGGTCAAAAATATATACATAGTTCAAAAATTATTATTGAATTGAAGCGAATTCATGTGCTTCATTTGTTTCGGGAAAATTAGGATCTGGAGAATGGAATAAAAATGTGTACTGACTTTGAAAATTAATATTATTCAATTACTATCTGAATTACATTCATCGTCCTCTTCGTCATTTTCACTGTGTAATACACAATTTGTATCGACTTCCGCAAAGGAGAGTTGATCAAGCAATTCTATCGCATCAGGAGACAATGAATGCAATTTTTTCTTAGGGAGTTTTTGCAAACTAGAAATAATTGGATCTGAAGTTATTAAAAGCCTGCGAAAAACGTCCTCTACGTTTTTTTGTCGGTCACATTTCCTTGCATTTCCATGAGAACGAATTCAAAAGGAACCCACTTTATGGTGCACGAATGTGCATGCATCCGTGCATTCGCGCACAATTTGGTCAATATCTCGCAAAGATGCAAAAAGATGCAGCTAATTTTTTATACACTTTCGAAAAAATGTTCATTGAACACATTCCAATAAGTTTCAAGACCAACCATCACCAACCGCGTAACTTATGGCTTTTTTTGTGGAATTTATGAATCGCTGCATGTACAAAAATGCACTCCACTTCGATAATTATTTACTAATTACCATATAAATAAACTGATCTGATACTGAGACATTTTAATTGTACTTACTTTCTGATGCAGAATCCATTTTTATGACACAGAAAACTGCACTTTGAGAATTTTTACGCTGCAGACAAAATTTATCGATTTTATCGTTGCGACCTGCCGAAGTGACGCGCTGAACGGTCGCACAATAAGTAATTTCCTCGCTCAGGTAGTGAACCCGGACCGGTATTAACGGTCGTTTCTAATGCTAGGGGTACCACTACAACGATTTAAAACGTTTCCATTTCAAAAAAAAATCTTAATTTTTTTAATTTTGGCCAGCTTTTTGGCGTTTTTGTCCACTGTGCGTCGTGTGAAACTTCTGATTCTGACACTTAATAACGATTACTTTTCAAAATGAGTATCTGATACTCGAATCTTTGCAAGTAACGAATACTAAGTAACGAATTACTAGTATCTGCATATCCCTAGTTCATAGTGAATGTGATTTTCTCGGAGAGCAGAGGCTAGAAGCTAGCTTAGTGGTAGAGCAGAAAGAACAAGCACTTGTTATCTATCGTACGTAGACATAACTTACGGATCTAGGGTTTCCGCTTATTAAAGTCGTTTTGAAGTCATCTCCTGAATAAAATCGCTTATTAGTTAATTATTGAAAATTATAGAAAGAAGCACATTGAGTTATTTGTTTCCTCAAAAATAATAAATAGAAAAAATGAAACTCAAATACAAATCAGAACAATGCACTTAATACTGTACTACGACTGCCATTAACTCGACTCAGTGGGTATAAATAACACTAGATACCGCCTGCTATATGTCAATCGCAACGCTTGCCCCCTTACACGCCAAAAAAATTGTTTAAAATTTGTGCATGAATATATTATTTTAAATAGGCTAGTACTAATTACTTAAGAATCGTTATTATTTGCATTTTTATGTTCTTATACCTAATATAAGCAAGTATGGTAATCGTGATTTTTTTTGACCTCGAGATCTTGATTGATTTTTACGTTTTGAACCCTCCTGAATCCATTCTGAATGTTTTCCGATTAATGTCTATCGGTGCGTGTGTGTGTGTATGTGTGTATCCGCGATAACTTAAAAATACTAATGGGAGACTTCCCAAATTTGGCAGTTAAGATTGTCAACTACATTTTAGGTGACACATTAAATTTGGTGAATGTGGTAACACCAGAAGAGACAAAATGAATGAAAGAAGGAAAAAGGTACAATTTCGGGAAAAAAAAAATTAAAAAATGTTATTGCATTTCTGGACGAATTTCGACGAATTATAATGAAAAAACATAACTTTATGGAAAAAATCTGTCTGCATGTCTGTAGTATCGCGATAGCAGCTTTTGAGATAAAGCTTTCGGTACACATGTTCTAAAGGCCAAAGACAGTGAAATTCAATGATGAGCAAAATTGGCCAGCGGGCCCAAACTTCTTTGTATTTGCCTTTACAAAAAAAATACATTCTTCATGAAAGATTATAAATCATGTCTATCAAGCCATAAAATACATTTTCCAATTACTTAAATAAATTTTTTAT
This sequence comes from Rhamnusium bicolor, assembly GCA_029963845.1. NCBI lineage: Eukaryota > Metazoa > Arthropoda > Insecta > Coleoptera > Cerambycidae > Rhamnusium > Rhamnusium bicolor. The sequence continues at coordinate 315,678 of JANEYF010001041.1, forward strand.
ACATTTGACCTCATAAAATGGGGTTAGGATAAATTTAACAGTTTGACATTTGAAATGTCTAATTTAGTTACAAAAAAAGTCAATGTCAATAAGAAGAAATTATTAAAATATATGACATGAATTATTATTGACAATATCGCTGATAATTAATTAAATAGAATGATCTTTTTACATCAGGATGATATATACTGGTATAAGAAAATTGTGTGCTGGCCACATCATATATTTTATGTAAATAAATGTCATTATTAATCAAATAAATAATTATGAGTTTACTTGAAACGAATCTGTATCTTTTGTAAAATGGGTCTAGTTCCTGACCTGGATATAACCTACCATACACGCAAATACAATGAAGGCTTTTTATTCGCTAAATATGTTCTCTTCTACATTTACATTAGTGGCAACTCACTGCAATTAATGACAAGATTCGTGCTAAAGCTTCTTTTAATCACATAAAGACTTGTTTTGTCTCCACTTCGTAATCTTATCTCAAATTGTCTCTCTTAACAAAGTTGTTTTTATCAAGCACATCGTCCTTTTAACATTTAAATTTTATCGTTTTAAATTAGCGTAGTTTAATTAAAATAAAAACGGCAATGCCATGTTTTGGATATTCACTTATTTTGTCCAACGGTAATTATTCGTATACGCTTACTTATTTGTATAATTTTTTAACTACTGTATTCAGATTATTTGGACCTAAATACAGGCATAAATATAATACAGGGTTATTCACGGAAAGCGGGTATTAGACGTTTTTGGGGATCTGTCGAGTTTAAAAATCTGAAAATTCGTATAAAGAGGTTTTTTGGGTATGGCGAATTTAACGAAAATATTTTCAACTTTGTGCCACTTCCGCTTATACCGGAAATATCACCAAACTTTGTTATTTTAAATAGAACACCCTATATATTGTTGCATATTTGGATTCCTCATAAATATTTAGCTTGGGTTTGTGTATCATAATGCAGCCTTAAACCTACTATTTTCCGAGATAATTAATATTTTTGAAAAATTTTGACGATTTCTATCCCTCGGAAAAAAATCGATATCTTCTATCATGTTACAGATTAAGAAATTTTCTTTTCAAGCTAATACAAGTTCCCTACGGTCTAACTAAAAGTGTCCTTATGTTTTCACAATTTTATACAGGGTGTTGTATTTTCACAGTCGAACATTATTTTAGTTCAAACGTCAAAAAAGTCATTTTTTTTAAATGGAACCCCCTATATATTTTTACAGAATCTAATAGATTATTGAATTCTGCATCAACTGATATTACCATTCCCTATACCTATCTCTCTTGGTTTTCGCACCATAGACGAATATTTGTAAAATGTACATACAAAGCACTGTTTGTTACTAAGCAACACAAGTTATAACTTGCTTCCTTTCTTATCATAAAGGAATATAATCATGTGGATAGTTGATAATTATTTGTTAGTTATCAAGAAAACAAAATCAATAAACATCAAAAACAAAAGATCATTTTATTATTAGATTTATAAAAAATGCTTTGCAACAAAAAATTTACAAAATTAACGAATACATTGAATAAATATTTAATGCAGCAACTGTTCAAAATGCCCTCCATTTTGCTCCAAACAAGCCAATATTCTGCGATTTACGGCACTTACCGTGACTCGGCGAATTTCGTGGGAATCTAATTGCTGAAATGCAGTCCGTACTCTATTCTTTAGATCTTCTTTGGAAGTAGCCAGGGTGGCATAAACAATATTTTTGATTGTACCCCAAAGGTAAAAGTCTAAAGGGGTCAAATCAGGGGACCTTGCTGACCATCTCCAAGGTCCTCGGTATCCAAACCACCTATCTTCAAACAATGCTACTAATTCGTCATACACTTCCCGTGTATTATGTGGGCCGCAACCATCCATTTGATAATACATAGAATTATAAATATTTAGGGGCAAACTATCAATAAACGGTTCAACTACTGTTCTCAAGATTTCCATGTATTTGTTACTATTTAAATTTTCCTCGTAGATATGATACTTAAAAGTGTTATCTACTAATAAGCAGAAAACGTTAAAACTAAATTTGGTCTGGAAATTCGATTCCCGTACCACATGAGGATTTTGTTGTGCCCAGTTGTGCAAATTTCGCCTGTTAAAAATTCCTTCTTTGGAAAATTTAGCCCCATCAGTCCAAATAATCCTTTTAAAAAAATCAGGATTTTCTTGAAGACGTACGATCATCTGTTCACAGAAATCAGTTCTTTTTCGAAAATCTTCGGGTTTCAATGATTGTACTTTTTGGTACAGAAAGTTATGCATCTTATGCTTCTTTAGAATTCGTTGAATATACGAATATGAAATTCCTAAATCCCAACTAGCACCAGGAATAGATCCATGCGGATTTGCATAAAAGTAAGCCAGAACATTAATCTCATTTACTTCGTTATCTGTAACTGGCTTCGGTATTGTCTTTGCGGCTTTAACTTTGCCAAATTTTAAAAAATTTAACCTGATTCTTCGGAATTTATTGTTTGTCATTGGTGGTAATTGTCGGTATTTCTCGTTGAATTCTCTGCACGTTCTACTAATTATTTCCTTATTATTTCCATAAATAGAAAACAAATCTAATATTACAGCATTTGTATAAACGTTTGCCATTATTTTCCACTAATAATTCGCGTAAGTGACGCTACGCACAAAACAATAACATGGTGTTGACAGTGGTAAAAACAAAACATTTTTACATTTGCAGCCTACTAGATGACATTCTGAAACAGTGCTGATGTTGTACGTACATTTTACAAATATTCGTCTATGGTGAGAAAACCAAGAGAGATAGGTATAGGGAATGGTAATATCAGTTGATGCAGAATTCAATAATCTATTAGATTCTGTAAAAATATATAGGGGGGTTCCATTTAAAAAAAAATGACTTTTTGACGTTTGAACTAAAATAATGTTCGACTGTGAAAATAAAACACCCTGTATAAAATTGTGAAAACATAAGGACACTTTTAGTTAGACCGTAGGGAACTTGTATGAGTTTGAAAAGAAAATTTCTTAATCTGTAACATGATAGAAGATATCGATTTTTTTCCGAAGGATAGAAATCGTCAAAATTTTTCAAAAATATTAATTATCTCGGAAAATAGTAGGTTTAAGGCAGCATTATGGTACACAAACCCAAGCTAAATTTTTACGAGAAATCCAAATATGCAATAATATACAGGGTGTTCCATTTAAAATAACAAAGTTTGGTGATATTTCCGGTATAAGCGGAAGTGACACAAAGTTGAAAATATTTTCATTAAATTCGCCATACCCAAAAACCTCTTTATACGAATTTTCAGATTTTTAAACTAGACAGATCCCGAGAAACGTCTAATACCCGCTTTCCGTGAATAACCCTGTATAGAATAATTATAAAATATGTAAATTTTTTAAATATAAATTAAATTATTTCAAGATCTACCGCTGTCACATCTTTGTTATTATGATAGGAATAAAATTAAAATTTCGATTTCAATTTTATGTTTAATATAAATCTACCAAATGACTTTTTCATCATCACTAAAAATGTTTCTCATATACTTCCGCCTATTAAGATCAATAATAAATGCAATTTCAGTATTAACGACATATGAAACGTCTTCAAACAAGAATTCCTTTACACCAAGTTTAACAAAATAATTCTGACGTAATTTGTTTTTAAATGTAATGGATATTTGTGTAAATATCTATCATTAAGAAAATAATTATTTATCAGCGCGTCAGCAGAAAGATAACTTAAGATGCTACATATTTATCTTCCTCAACCAATCCTTCTTGATTCAGTATCTTTGATCAGTCTATGAGATTCTTATGGAATAATATCATAGCACACTCGACTTAACTGATCTTGATTTACTAATCTGGTCTACGGTTGGTTGTTGTATTTTATAATTTTAGATTTTAGGAAAAACTTGCATGGTGAGTGCTCTCATTGGCAAAATTGTTCATCTAAATGTTAGAGACAATATGCTACGAAGAAGGAACAAAATGGACTATAAGGTTGATCCCTGCGGTACACCAGAGTTAGTAAGGAATATTTTTGACGAGATTTTATCAACCACAACGAAAAACGACCAGATGACTGAGAAAATTCGACATCCACAAGCACAACAGTGCTGGCAAGACATATGATGCTAACATACTCCAGTACATAAATTATAATACCGCAGAAATTAGGCAGCCCCGGAATCCAAAGCCGAGGCTGTCTAGAAGGTGGTTACATTTAGACAAACGTGGACATACAACCATTCCCACTGACATTGACAGCACCGGTGACGGGATTCGAACTTTCAGCTACGGTAGAAAAATTTCTAGCCACACTTGCTATTGTGCGGTCTAATCAACTACATCACCGAGCCGAGCCACCGAACACACATTATTAAATTCCCTGAATATATCTAAGGGGAATTTCCATCGTTTGATTTTGACTTAATTACAGATCGCTCACGATACCTGCAGATCGGAGATAATGCAGCAATTGAATATGGCTGATATGTGTATGGGTATTTAGAAACTAAAACTATAATTTTTGAGTCTTCTTTTTCCTGGGAGTTCTTCACATTTTTGTTACTTTGTTATTTCTGGACCATTCCTCACCATCAGTTTCTTTGTTTTCAACCTATGTGGCTGTGTTAAGTACATTCTTTACTTATTTTTCAGTATTCATCATCTCTGTCTTTCATATCATCTCCGAATTTATACCTTTTGTATAATTCACCGTATGATTAAATATTTCTATACTTATTTATAGTCTCAAGCATTTCAGTCGATTTCTTAAACATATTCTTTCTTTGCTATTACAATTTGGTCTTTAAAATAATAACAAGAAAAATGGTACATTTATTTTCAACAGGTTTACACCCAGTTACAAAAAATATAGAAAATACTACCATAAAAAAAATTAAATAAATTGTTTATTAGTTCAATTTAAGGGAATTTTAATTAAATGTATTCAACAATATATTACGATCAAAACTTCTTTCAGTCTAATGCCATTATACTTAAAAAACATATATTTGGGACATTTTCCTTGGACAGATTCAACCTGCGATGTAGAGTTTTGATAAAGAGATGACCAGTTTACAGATGCATACACAAGTTTATTTATAAATGACACACAAACTAAGTTCAAATTTTAAACTCCCTTAAAACTTCCCCAATGTCTAACACAGTATTCTAGACATTTAGTACCTGCTACAATTTCACTAATATAACCAGGAAAGCTAAGTTTGTCATAACATGTTACACCAAGGTCATTGCATTTGTTGTATTGATCTAGACTGATACTGTTAATTAGATTCTGGTATATATGGAACAATATTACTTTACATTTTGATATGTTGAGTATTAGATGATTTTTGGTATATCATTGATTGACGTTGTCGAATGTGTTTTGTAACGAAATATAACCATCTATGGTATTTATTTCAGAAAATGTCTTTAAATCGCCTGCCAATAATAGGTGAGAAAAATGTATGTCAAGAGATAAATAATTGATAAAAATCATAACCAAGAGTAGCCCTAAGTTGGAACTCTGAGGGACACCAGATGTGGCGGAAAGCTAGGAAATCTATAACCAATATATTTGATAAATTGTGTTCTGTTAAATAAGTAGGATATCATTAATGACAACAAAGTTTCAAAAAATCCAGCAACATTGAGCACTGATAAAAGTATAAAGTAGTATACTTGATCAAAGGTCTTTTGACCTTGTGAATCAAAAATATTGAAGATATATTAACAACTTAAGTTGAAAACGGTAGAATTTTTTTTCACAATAACCTACTGATAGGGAGTTATTAGTCCTTTAATTGAGGAGTAAATATTATCATAAAGAATAATCTCTAAAATGTTATCAAAATTGTAAAGCATAACGATAGATCTATAGTTACATACATATAGAGGACGGATAGCTGATACATAAAAAACAATGTTAAAAAAAATTTTCATGTCACTATTCTCCACATTTTTTAGGGTTTGGTCATCGGTGTAAATGTTAATAATTAGTATACAGCGCAAGTTCTAGATTGTATTAAACCTTTCTATAACGTTTCCCAAACTTTCGTCATACCATTTGTTTACAGCATAACTTCTGTGCTACGGAAATATATTTTCCCTCAACGGGTCTTGTCTAAAACTACAAAAAATTTCTTATTAGGTATATTTTCTGCGTTTACACGTAGAAATAAACCTACTAATCAATCAAGCTTTCAATTAATTTAAATATAGCTAGGGATTTACGATCATATACAGGGTGAGCCACGGTGGGTGGAGTATTAGAAGTATATGGAGAATGGATCAACCGATTGCTTTGAAATTTTGGTTACCAAGATAATCGACTATGATCTCTCCAACTAAAATATTTTCGAAAGTGCGGTGTTGCCACTTATACGTAAAACTGGCAAAACCTTCGTTATTTTAAATATAATACCCTGTATATTTTTGCGTTTTTAGGATCGTTGTCTCTTTCTGAGTAACTTTTATTAATATTTCCCTATGCCTATCTCAAGCCGTTTTCGAGATAATAATTCTTTTCTGAATTTATTGCCAAAAATTTGAGTTTCAGTAAATCGTGTTTTCTCCTACCTACGCAGCAGTTAAAAGATAATTTTTTAGTTGCGGCTAGGCAAGGCCTGGGGGCATCTCCTCCATTAATCAAATGTTTCGAATATCATACAGGGTGAGTTAGAGAACGCTTTCTACAAGTGACTTAGAAAATGCACGGAAGTCAATTTTTTTAAATGGAATGCCCTATATATTATTACTGATTCGGAAAGGCGATACATTTACCTCTTTAAAATGGTAATATACTCTATACCTAATGCACACCGTTTTCGATTTATGGGCATTTTTCTGTAACCTTACCAAGAATATTAGTCTTCTGGTATATCATAACGGGTGGGCCATGAAATTTTTGTTTTGTCGTTTTGTAATGACAACAGATGTTATTTTTCTAAATAAATTTGACGTTAGTAAAATTTGCACCTAATTTGAATAGCTATGTAGCACAAATATGGCAGAAAATAATTATACAAACACGGTTTTAATTAATTTGTTTATTATCCATGGACAGTGCAATAAGATTATCAGCAGAACTTGTAGAAGATTTAATGAGAAATATCCGAATTTGCCGCAGATCAGAGGAATTTTATAAATTTTGGTTCATCATTAAGAGAACAATAACAGTGTCAGTATTAGGAAAAAATAATAACTAAGCAGCAACAACAGTAACAAAGTCTAAGTAGCAATAACAAATAATACCAATAACAGTAATAAATATAAAAATCTTAAAAATATTGTTATAATTGTTCGAAATGTAGACCGTTAACTTCCAGACACTTTTGTATACGACGATGGACGACGTTTGTTGTAGCAACTCTTATTTCAGCGGGGTCCAAGTTTTCAATCTCTTGAATCACTCGACGTTCTAATTCTTCCCTGTTGTGGACTGGAGTTTTATAAACTCTATCTACCCCAAAGATAGAAATCTAACGGGGTAGGGTCAGGGGACCTCGGAGGCCAATTCCACGGTCCCAAACGTCTAATCCAACGATCATCAAAAAAAGCGGTCCAACTCCATACTAATTTCCTGTGTACAATGTGCAGGAGCCCCGTCGAGTTGATACCAACAACTTATATATTTTTCAATTGACATAATATCAAGGAAGTCTTCCACAATTTTTCTAATTATATCTAAATATTTTCTGGAATTCAATTTTTTCGTCGTATATGTAATATTTTATTTTGTCATCCATTAACATACAAAACACATTGAAACGAAATTTGACTTGAAATCCAGCCTCTCTAGTAACGTCGGGTTGTCTGTGGCCAAATGGTGACGATTTCGTGTGTTACAAATCCCTTCCCTAGAAAATTTTGATTCATCAGGCCATATAATTTTCTTTAAAAAATTGGAGTCCTCTTGCATACGTACAAGTAACATTTCATAAAATTCTATTCTCTGTACCTAGATAATCCTGAGGCATGAGAAATTGGACTCTTGTAAATTTGTAATTATGCATTTTATGGTTTGCTAGTATTCTTCGAATGGATGAATATGGCAATGCTAAATCCCGCTCAGTACAACGTATGGAATACTGGGGATTTGCATGAAAATATGCTAGCACATTGATTTCATTTACCTCGTTAGATGTTACAGGTTTAGGTAAATTTCTTGCTTCTCTTAATGACGAACCAAAATTTATAAAATTCCTCTGAATTCGTAAAAACTTTCTGTTGTTCATCTGCGGCAAATTCGGATATTTCTCATTAAATCTTCTGCTGAAGTTCTGCTGATAATCTTAATGCACTCTCCATGGACAATAAACAAATCAATTAAAACCGTGTTTGTATAATTATTTTCTGCCATATTTGTGCTACATAGCTATTCAAATTAGGTGCAAATATCACTAACGTCAAATTTATTTAGAAAAATAACATCTGTTATAATTACAAAATGACAAAACAAAAATTTCATGGCCCACCCGTTATGATATACCAGAAGACTAATATTCTTGGTAAGGTTACAGAAAAGTGCCCATAAATCGAAAACGGTGTGCATTAGATATAGAGTATATTACCTTTTTAAATAGGTAAATGTATCGCCTTTTCGAATCAGTAATAATATACAGGGCATTCCATTTAAAAAAATTGACCTTCGTGCATTTTTCTAAGTCACTTATAGAAAGCGTTCTCTAACTCACCCTGTATGATATTCGAAACATGTGATTAATGGAGGAGATGCCCCCAGGCCTTACCTAGCCACAACTAAAAAATTATCTTTTAATTGCTGCGTAGGTAGGAGAAAACACGATTTACTGAAAGTCAAATTTTTGGCAATAAATTCAGAAAAGAATTATTATCTCGAAAACGGTTTGAGATAGATATAGGGAAATATTAACAAAAGTTACTCAGAAAGAGACGACGATCCAGAAAATGCAAAAATATATAGGGCATTCCATTTAAAATAACGAAGATGTTGCCAGTTTTACGTATAAGTGGCAACAGCACACTTTCGAAAATATTTTAGTTGGAGAGATCATACTCGATTATCTTGGTAGCCAAAATTTCAAAGCAATCGGTTGATCCATTCTCCATATACTTCTAATACTCCATCCACCGTGGCTCACCCTGTATATAGGTATTTTTAATATTGGTAGTCAACAAATTTATTTGATGAAATCGTAAATAACGACCTGAAACCGTAAGTAATTTATTGACCGTTACCAATGAAATAAATGTATTTTTTTCAATTTTAAGTAATTTTAAATATCTTGTAAAAAGATTATTGAGAATTAATCTCTTTTTAACCTTGGTGCGTAGGAGGAAAATAGTCAATTTGACCGCAAAGGCGGAAATCATATAGTTAATCTCCTCTTGACACGACAACAAAAAAAAAAACATTAAATTGTTATTAATAAATTAGGACTTTTAACGGTAAATTAAAAACATGTTTATCTGTAAATTATGTTGGATAATTTGTGGCTAAAATGTCTAGGATTAATGTACCTACGTTATATAGATAACAAATATATGACATTTTTAATGTGATGACAGAATGGTGCACGTGTCGCGTTAAATGACTAAACGTTAGAAAATGCATTCAAACGCAACAAACTTTGTGCAATTGGAAGAATTTCGTACGCAACCAACACGTGTTTTGTTGAAATCATATTTGCGCTTTCTGCACTAATTACACGATTATAGTATACAGTGTGATGACAATGTATGAAATACATTCAATAAAACTTGGAATGTTTTTGCTAAAAATCCCGAGAATGGTCAATTTTGTTTTTCAAAAAAGACATCTTTTCTGATAAATGGTATTCTTTGATTGACTTTTGTTTCAGAACTATGGCGTCGTCGGTATTTTTGTTCAAATGACAACCTACATATTTTTTTGGATTCTGTATAATATGCTGGTACAAAAAGTGGCATGTTGAAGGGGAAAGTTTTCGAAATATTTGATTACAAAAGGAAAAAACATTACTTCTGTACTGTTTGATCTAATTAAGGCTTTTGATTCTGTATACGTAACATTTTTGATTCAGGAACTCAATAAAATAAAATTACCATGCAATGCAATTCATTACGTTAATGTTGCAATTCCACAGGGCTTTCTTTTAGGGTCACTACTGTTTACAATATTTATTAATAATCTACTCAATTGTATAACTGGTGGCTTGGTTACAATGTTTGCGGAAGACACAACAATAACTTTATCAGAAGAAACACCTCAACAGCTTGAAACTGCTACATAAAATGCAATTAGAGGATTGAACACTTGGTGTCAATGAAACCAACTTATCCTTAATAGCAGTAAAACCAAGTGTATAAATTTTTTTATAAGGAGGGATTTCTAATATATTTCAGCACATTGATAATAATAATTTATCAGAAATAGTAATGTTCCAAAGTACACAGTTTGATAATAGACTTACCTGATGCTCATTGTTGATAAAAAATTAAATAAGGTATATATGCTTTACTACAAATGAAAGATATCTTAAATGTTCCGGGCCTATTAAATATCTATTATTCCATGGCATATGCACATATTTCTCTGAATATTATTAGCTGATGTTGTGAGAAGATTTTGTGAGACTTCTTATATCACAAAAAAATTATAAGATTAATTTTGATGTGAAGAATAGAGAAAGTTGTAGGCATGTTGCAAGTTTTCGCAAGTAAAATTGTTACTACATGGTCAATAAGTGCTATTTTCGTTAAAAGAAGCCATTCTCTATATGACTGTAACTCTTCTTTTTATAATCACAAAACTTTTCCGCATCTCCTGTCATAATATTACCACGTATGTATGAAAATTCACCAAATTATATATAAAAATATTGAATCATAATTCAATATTGCTACATAAGCAGTTCGCCAAATGAAATAAAACATTATTAACTATACAGGGTGTTTATTAAATAATGGGACTCTTTGTTAGGTGATTCTTTATCCCAATTTAAGCAAAACAAGGTTTTTATCACATGTGTTTGTAAATGCTAAGTTCCCAATATACAAGGCGTTGAAATTAAGAAAAAAATTATTATCCTCATGAACATTTTTAATTAAGAAAAAAAGATCAATAATAATAAGAGATCACAGTAAAACTGTTCAAAATATCTACCCTGCCTTTCTAAACAGAACTGACATCTGCGGATCCAGTTGTCACAACCTTTTTGTAGAATTTCTGGCGGACTCCTACATGTTGCTACATATATTAAATATATTTTTGTCGCAAATTATCTTTGTGTAAGATTTCGGTTTTAGTGGTCACAGATGCATTTATGGTGAATGTAAAGGAAATGCTTTAGCAGCTAAAAGAAGATATAGTCAGAATGTCCGTAATCGCTCTCTGATAAATATTCGTACTTTTCATAATATTCACTTGACGTTAAGACATGTTTTAAAAATGAAGTTACGATTGTGGTTGTCGGAGAGAAATAGAAGATGTATTGGATCAACACATATTAGAATTTTATTGAAAATCCTAAATGCAGTTTCATACAGCCTGCTCTTCAATTCAATATAACAAGATCATCCAGTACAGACGATTCCAAAGAGGCAAGGACTTTACCCTTATCATTTGCAAAAAACCAAAGAGCTGTTCCCCAGTGAATTTCCATGAAGACTAAATTTTAGTAGAATTATACTTTAGAAACTCTTAGATTTGACAAAAAAATACTTTTCACTGATGAGGCCTGTTTTTCTCGTCACAGAGATTTAAATTTTTGTAACCAACATTTATGAAGCAATGAAAATCCTCATGCTGCTGTAGTAACAGAACGATATCAGTACAACTTTGCTATACATATTTGGGCCAGACATACAAGCAATGACGTAGAGTACTTAAGTTACTGAATAGATTAAATAGTACAGCTTATTAGAACTTTTTGCAGAACAATCTGTTTCCAGTTATGGACGGTTTACTTCTTGTGTTACTTCGAACTAAATGTATGAAACGCTGACATATTCCAGGACCGACATCAGTCTAATACAAACTATGTCCCCATTTGTGCAAATAGACGTAGAGACAAGCAAAATAAATATATCTACACTAATAACAAAATACATACCTTTATTTAGGTGAGCGAAGAAAATCCAATAATGCATGAGCATACATGGCCGTTACTAGTATACGTTTTACATTAAGGGGCCTAGTCGGGAAAAAGTTTCGGATAGCTGTGTCACTCTCTAGAAAGTTTTTATATATGCGCCGCTGAATAATTTTGCTCTTGACTCTACCTTCACTGGACATTTTATTCACCGACTTCATTGAGGTGCGATTCCCGATAGAGGTAATACTTCCTTGCTCCATTTGTAGTGACAAAGATAGTTATTTAGAAAATTCATTTTATCCAAATAGTACGGAATAAAAGTTTGAAACTTGCTGAGCATAATTATGAAGATTCATTCTAGAAGACATGTATGAATTTTACTTCGAATTTTACCGATTGATATTATAATTCAGGAGCTAATCACGTTCAAATTTCACTTATATTTACCGTATAAATTTTCTCTACATAAAGTGAAAATTAATTAGAATAGATATACATGTACCCTCTAGTACACTTTCAACTACTGATCCTCCAAATTTGGTGTAATTTGACCAAACCGTATGGAAGAAATAAATTTTGAAAAATTACCTTAAAAACACTGGTTCGATTAGCCCTCTTAAGTGCCGTCAAGTCCGATCACTGTGGCCTATACACTTGTTTATACAGAGAAAATGATCGTTCTGCATCTACTGATGCAAATTGTAAATGCATCAAATCGGCAGGAAGTTCCACACCATGTATAATTTGGTCGCGAAATTCACACATCCTTTTATAACCGTCATTTCTTTTTAAAATGTGTCAATTTTTCAGCAATTGCTTTACCTTCATTGTCTGATAATTTTGTTAAACTGGCCTCGACGTCACTAATTATTGACAGCTTCTGAAAACCTTAATGATTTATCTTCTAATTTAGTAGCGGCAGCAACTAATATTTTAAAATGTCTTGTAGCCCTCGACTCAGTGGATTTTAAATTTAAAAGGCAAAATTATATTAAACTATATTAACATAAGAGGTATTCAGAACAAATTCGATGAAGTGCAGTGCTTTTTAAAAATAAATAAATCTGATTTTTAATTTTAACTGAAACATGACTATGATAATGAAACCAAATATTACGACATTCCGGGATACTACAGTGTACAAATATATGCAGAAATGGACGAGGAGGAGGTGTAAGTCTGTATATCAAAACTCATATTAATTTTTCTATAATGAACCTAAAAATTGTCTTAGATAATTGTAACCTAGTAACCATAAAGTTGGATGATATTAAAGTAAATACATATGGAATTTATAGAACTCCGTGGTCAAATGCACCAATATTTTACAACCCAGTTAGATAATCCTCTTACTGAACTTAACCAAAAAACTATTATAGTCGGGGATTTTAATATAAACATTCTGGATAAAATCAAAAATGAAGTTAAAGACTATTTAGATTTAATATCGCTGAATGCTTACAAAATATGTAATAATATTGATGATGAAAATGCTACACGTATAACAGAAAATAGTAGGCCATTAATAGATCATGTTTTGTGCAACACAGATTTATGTTATGTTAAACCCTTAATTAGTTCACTATCAGATCACACAATATTAAATGTAAATATATCTGGTACGGGCCTTAAATCAAGTCACTTCAGTTACAAAAAAGGTAATAGATTACCCAAAATACAAAAAGCTTGTGTATGAGAAATTACAAAAAAAGCAAATAAATAGTTTTTCTCACCTAACAAATATTTTAAATATTGGAAAAGAATCTGCAACGTAAAAAACTAAAAAACAATTATTTTCAAAATGAATGGCAAAAAGCAGGAACTGATATAAGAAAACAGTGGTGAGTGGTAAATAATCTTATTAACAAAAACAACAATAATGATAAAGCAATTTCCAAATTAAAAACAGATAACTCGGTTATTACCACTCCTGAACCTGTAGCTAATAATCTCAACAAATATTTTACTACAGTGGGTGATAACATTATTCAGCAGATCAATCTAGAAAAAAACGATGAATCTGACAAAATAAGCTTTACAGAACAGTCTTGTATCAATAGCATGTATGTTGAAAATGTCACAATTGAGGAAATAAAAAAATATTATAAAAGACCTCAAAATTAACGCAGCGCCCGTCAAGATCATATAATAGCTAGAGATCTCTTGGAGATACTAGATGTTGTTGTTCCTATTATTACAAATATCGTAAACAACATATTACACAAAGGTGAGTTTCCTAAAGAGTTAAAAATTTTGAAAGTTATACCTATCAAATCAGGACCACGAGAGCTGCCAGACAGCTACCGATCCATCTCACTAATTTCAGTTTTTTCAAAAATTATAGAAAAAGCAATTAAAGCAAAAATGTTGTCATATTTGACCAAAAATAACATGATAGATGAATACCAGTTAGGATTTTTTGTGCAACAGTAATACTCAAAGTGAAACAACAGATCTTGTAAATTATGTAACAACTCATTTGGATAAAAAAAAATTGTATTAGCAATGTATGTCGACGTTTGATGTAGTCAATCACACCAACAAATTAGAACAAATTGGAATCAGGGGTCGCATGCATCAGCTAATATCTTCTTACTTAAAAGATCGTCTGCAGTTCGTAGAAATCGATGAAGTAAAAAGTGAACCTTTACAAAATAACAGTGGAGTACTGCAAGGCTCTGTTCTTGAGCCCTTGCTGTATTTCCTGCAAGTGTTAAGTCTAAAGAGTGCAAATCTCCAAACAAGGTATTACTCATTCGCAGACGATACATTACTTTATACACATGACAAACTACCAAAGTTAGAATCCATAGTAAATTCAGACTTAAGTCGTTACAGATTGTAGTTACTTAAAAACAAGTTAAAGCTTAACATAAATAAAACAACATTTATGTTATTTAGTCAAAAAAATAAAGAAATATACCCACTAAATATACATATCAATAAATGCGAAATCACAGAGATGACAAAGCACAAATATTTGGGGTTATATATTGACAATAAATTAAATTGTAAAAACACGCACCTTGACAAAATAAGACAAAAATTAATTCCGATGGTGGGAGCATTGTACAGGTCCCGTGATCAACTGATTAAACAAACAGAATTCAATATATATATATATATATATATATATATATATATATATATATATATATATATATATATATATATATATATATATATATATATATAACGCATATTTCATATTAGGATACTTAATAACGCCTTGGAGAACGTGTAATAAAACTCTGTTTGAAACAATCCAACGGCTACAAAATAAAATATTAAGAGTAATATCTAATCTACCCTATGGAACACCACCACTGATGTATAATCCATTTTAAAGGTTCCTAACTTAGCAACTATGTTAAAAATAGAACAGTGCAAATATATTTATAAAATTAAAAACAACAAACAAAAAACTAATTATCGGATAACTGAAAGGAATCAAACCTATGATGTCAATATCAGAACAACTCATAATATAAGATTAACTAATGTTGCAACACAAATCGGCTTCAATAATCCAATATCTAAAAGTATTGAGACTTTCAATAACCTACCAAAAAACCTTCAACACAGCTATTCCTATGGAAAATTTATACAAGGTGTTAATACTTTATATAATATATAAAAGGGAAACATGTATTTACAATAATATTAATAACACTAAATTTAATAAATTGCAATAACTTTACTGGACCTCAAGTTAAGTTTTCTCTAGAACAACTCTGTTACCGACCACTGGTTGCCTTAGAGGTGATAATTCTGCGTCTTCCAACATGTATTCAAATTTGAGGTTATTTTAAACAACTGCTTTAATATCCATGCTTTTTCACTGTTATTCAAGAAAATAACAAAATTGTAAATTTTTTAATAAATAAATAATATTATACAATAATTAATAAATATTTCATGTATTACATTTTGTGAGAAGCTTTTATTAAACTAATTGTTACATATGTTTGTTTATATAGCTGAAAAAAAAAGATTAAAACATTTACTAATATGTTTGGTAGCCTGGAGTTTACTTTCTGCGACAAGAGTTATGGTCCATTCATACCAACAGCTACAAAATGTGGACATTTTTCTTTCATTCTTTCCATCCAACAACATTCAATATGATGCAGAAGGAAAAGATGGTTTCATTAAACTGGTCAAGGTGCAGAGTGTATGAATATGTGCATGTTTTTCGGTGTTACAAATGTGGTGGTTTCAACCACAAAGCCGTCAATTGTGATAGTGAAAGATGTCTCAAATGTGCGTCAAGTGAGCATAACACTAACAGCTGTAACTGTGAAGAGAAAAAATGTTTGAATTGCATTGATGAAAATCTTAGATTAAAAACAGATTTTAATGTAAACCACTCCATTTTTGACATTAACTGCTTGGTTCTACAAAAGAAAATTGAGATTGAAAAGCAAAAAAATTCAATATTTGGAAAATGTAAACTAGCAATTAATGTCAGACCACTGGAAACAATATAATGAACGATCTGAAATTAGAGTCTTGCATCAAAATGTTCAATGTATAAAAAATAAAATTAATGAGTTAGAGATTGAACTGGCATCCCAGAAAATTTCAATTGCATGTTTTACTGAGACTTGGCTCCAATCACATGAACTCGAATATATTAATATTAGCGGCTATACTATGTCTGCAGCCTTTTGTAGGAATGAATGTAAGAACGGTGGAATAGTTATCTTCCATAAAAATTCTCTTGACATTGATATTACTGAAATAAAACAAATATGCAAAAAATCAATTGAAAAAAACTTTGAAATAGCAGGAATACAAATTAAATTTAAAAATGATTATAAACTTAAAGTTATAGCTTTATATAGATCTCCAGCAGGTGATCTCAATATATTTTTTAATGAATTAGAAAAAGTCTTAAAAGAGCTAACAGCTGACAAATCGGATATCATATTATGTGGTGACTTTAATATTGATTTTTTAAATAATAACTGTAATAAATATGAACTAGTAGATCTACTTAGTTCTTACAATATCAATGTTCATGTAGATGAACCAACTAGATTTTCAGTAAATTCCTCAAGTTGTATAGATTACATGTGTACCAATTTTCTAAACAATGAGTTAAAGTGTGAAATTATAGGAAACGGTCTCTCAGATCATACAAGTCAAATATTACAATTTAATGTGTCTAAACTAGATACACACTCAAAGAAAGCCACAAAAACGAGACTTTTTACCAGAGATAATTATCGTAATTTTTTGCACAACATAAGTAAGGAAACCTGGCTGGATGTTTATACAGCAAAAACATTAGAAGAAGGCTATCAATTATTTATGAGTAGTTTATTATATTATGTTGATATCAGTTTTCCTTATACGTATATTAAATCGAATAAAAAAAAAAAAGGTTGGGTAACAGGAGGTTTACAAGTTTCATCCCAGAAACTGAAATTGCTTTACACAAAAATTAGTACTTCGAAAAATGTTGAGGATATATGTTATTATAAAAGGTATAAAAAAATTTATCGCCAAACAATAAAGGCAGCAAAACGCTTACACAATGATAAAATTTACTCTAGTGCCAGTAATAAGTCAAAAGCTGTTTGGTCAATTATAAATAATGATTTGGGGAAAACTAAAATTAATCAAATTTTTGAGATGAAAGTTGATAACAACTCGATAACTGACACTAAAATATTATCTAACCAGTTTAACAAATATTTTGTAGAGACTCCGGGAAAATTACATTCAGAACTTGCAAATAAAAGCGATCAGCATAAATTTAGTATAAATAAAGTGTATCCAACTATTTTCGTAGATCCCGTGACGGAAAACGAAATTTTCAATATAATAGGTGACCTTAAAAAATCTAATTCTGCTGGTATGGATCATATCAGTTCTAACATACTCAAATCAGTTGTTGTACACGTAAAAGCGCTACTAATCTATCTGATAAACTGGTCTCTTTCTGAAGGAATATTTCCACAATTATTTAAACTAGCCAAGGTTGTACCTATTTACAAGAAAGGAGATAAATCATTGGTTGAAAACTATAGACCTATATCTTTATTATCTTCAGTTTCCAAAATACTAGAAAAAGCAGTTTTCAATAGATTTATGAACTTCATATCTAGATTTGATGTATTAGGTCATGCTCCACATGGTTTTCGTGGGGGTAGATCGACACAATCAGCAATACTCAGTTTTCTAAGTACATTAATTGATCAATTAGATAAAAATCTCAAAAGTTTAGGCGTGTTCATGGATTTGAGCAAAGCCTTTGATCTTGTTGATCATACTCTGCTCAAAGATAAATTATCAAATTATGGTATAAGGGGTAAGCTGGGTGACTGGCTATCGTCGTATCTATCAGACCGCAAACAGGTTGTTGAGCTAAATGGCAGTATATCTGATATACTGTATATATCCTGTGGTGTACCCCAGGGTTCTATATTGGGACCTTTGCTTTTTATAATATTTATGAATGATCTACCGAATCTTGTTAATGAAGGACACCTTATCATGTATGCAGATGATACTACATATATAAGCTCAAACACAAATATTCCTGACTTAGTGACAGAATCCCAAAACAAAATAAACAGTTTAGTTTCGTGGTTTAACGATAATAAACTGCTTATAAATGGTAGCAAAACAGTTTTTATTCATTTCACCCCAAGGAATTCCAAACAATCAGAAAATTACCTGATAAAAATAGATAACAAATCAATCAGACAAGTTAGTTTTACAAAATTTTTGGGAGTGTACGTAGACAGCACATTGAATTGGGAAATGCATGTAAGCCAGTTGTGTACTAATCTAGCACCAACTTGTTACGCACTGTACAGATTAAGAAGTTCATCTAACAAATCAGTAATATTATCATTTTATTATGCGCAGTTTTATTCTAGAATTAGGTATGGCATAATTTTTTGGGGTTCTTCTCATTTTGCTGAGAGAGTTTTTATAATGCAAAAAAAAGCACTTCGTAACATTGAAGGTGTGTCAGCATACACTTCATGTAGAAGTATTTTTAAAAAATTATGTATATTACCTCTAGCTTGCATTTACATATTAGAAACACTATGCTATGTAAAGAATAATATAAGGTCATTTTTAACAAACAATTTTAATCATGAATATAATACTAGAGGTCAAAATAATCTTACATTGCCCAATCATTCTCTCTCGCTCTATGAGAAGACTCCACAATATTTAGGTATAAAATTATTTAACAAACTTCCTGAATCTATTAAAATTATAGAAAGCCAAAAAACATTTAAAACTAAAGTACGGTGCATGCTTCTTCAACATAGTTTTTTTATAGTATCAGGGAATATCTGGAGTCTAACATATAAACATATAAATTTAAGTTAACTTCTGTACAAAAATATGGTGAATATGTTTATATAATTATTATAATTTAAAACTTTTAGTTAACTGTTAATAACATTATTGTTGTATTGTTTCATATTAACCTAATTCTATTATTTTATTTTACAATTTTTATTTTATTTTACAATTTTTATTCAACTGTTTTTTTTGAACTTGTACTGTTTGACGAGTCTGATGCCATGTATTTGTGGTCTTATAGACAATAAAGATTATTATTATTATTATTATTATTATTATTATTCTCACTAAAACGAAATTCGTTAAAATTTTAAAGGTGTTCTATTTACTAAATTTACTTGGTTCTAACCCTCAATTGAGATGAAATAACTTGATTTCAAAGTATAATGGATAATTCACTAGGAAATTATACCAATTACCATAATTAATTATGGAGGTACTATTATACTATGATTTTAATTAGTTTGTATAATGAAAATGTAAATAATGACAGTGCAAGGAATATGTGGGTTAGAGAATGATATATGTCTAAACAGGGGGAAAATATCCGCAAAAAGTTCATTTGGTTTTAACTTTTTTCCAAATTTGCATTTAAGTTAAGATCTACCGCCACTAATATTATCATATTAGTATTATACGAAATTTTTGGCTACAAACTTGTCCAAAATTAACAAAATATCTTTGTAATATTCTATTTCACCAAACACATATTTTCCGTTATTCTGTAAATAGGATTTGTTGAATTTGTTGACAATATTACAATGTAGATTTAGACATATCATATGATGTGTATGATTGTACTTGTAAACATTTATTATCATAAGTACCTATATATTTTTATGAGGTCTGCAGCACACCATAGATATTTACATAAATCTTTATCGTTTATATATGGCTAGAGACGTCCTTGGAACATGTCACCTTAATGCCATTTAACTGTATTTGCATTTGCATATAGACATCATATCATAAAGAAGTTTGGTTTAATTCCTATTATTCACATTTATAAGAAATTATCTTATCATATTTAATAGTGCGTCAAATAGTCTGGTATCTAAAAAATATTGTACATTAATAATAATATATGTTTCTATCATATACATAAATAATCTATAATATCATAAAGCATTTGAGATAGTATAAATATAGATCTTACCTCACTGATTGTGAGTGGAACCTCAAATTTATGATAAACTACAATTTACTAAAAATAATCAATAAAAAATATTTATCTGACATGAAAATATAAAAAAACATTTAAAATTAATTCGGTCTACAACAGAATATTCATTTGAACTAACCATGTGGTTAGTATGAGTTTTTCGAAAAATTTTGTTGGAATTTATATAAACGTGCATCATTTCAGAGAAATCATACTATAGAATTAAATTTATCAAAAATGATTAAAACTGATTTCCAGTTTTTATCATTTTCAGATGATGCCAACTTGGTTTGCGAAACGCGCGTCAAGTGCAATATATGGTGTTTTGGTGTTTTGTGGAAAATAATTGACGTCGATCATATGTATAATGTCGTTGATAAAAATAACAAAAAAGAAGTGGCCCCAGTGTGGAGCCCTGTGGTACACCAGATGAAGCTATGAATTTAAAACCACGGCATTCCACGAATTGACGCCTTCACAGCAAGTATAAAGAAAAAAGTTTAGACAGTTTATCTTAAAAGCCAAAGAATATGGCGGTCAAGTATGTCGAATGCTTTACTAAAATCAGTATAAATGACGTCAACTTGTCTATTAAAAAGTTAAAAACAATGTGTCACTGTTTAAATGATATTCCTGATCATTGATTTGAATTTAAAAATTTGTATTTCGATTTAATTGAACTAGCCCCAAAATGAATCTTCGGACCTGTTTTCTGGTACACCCTGTAGGCTCACAAAAATTTTCTGCTTATACAAGTGTCATCTTAGGTTACAATATATTGTACAAAAAATTTCAGGAAAATCTACTGAAACCCAGGATCCCTCTTGTTCGAGTGCCATGTCCTTTATAAATTCAAAAATCATGTTTATAAAATAAAAATTAAGAAAATTATAGGCTATGTATATCTCGTAGTATATCGTTAAAAGTTAATACACATTATTACTGAACATCTAAAATAATAAATTTGATTAATTCTCCATGAGTTTCTTTTCGAGTTAACTCGAGTAAACATAGACATACAAACAATCAAACGATTCAAATTGACTGATATACATAATATATTGAAATGACCAGAATGAACTTGAACTTTTAAATAAAAAATTGTTTTAAACATTAATAAAAAAAGTGCTATGCCTTCATGACTGAACGGGTAATTGGAGCCATACAATGAATGGACACAACTTATTTATAATTATTAATTATGATACCATTATTATATTATACGCCATTTTCAACATCACTGTGTAATATGTTACCAGATAATAATTATTAGTTTAGCTATTGATCTGGTTATTAATATGTCTATATCCATATGTAGACGTGTTAAATAGGATTCTCTGTTTGATGTGCCTGATTTCGCATATAATACGGATAACCAATCAAAATCAAAGGTACATGGAAATAATTAGGGAAATGTTGAATAATATTGTGGTACATATTCATGGCTTCATGGCATACGCAATACACAAACATATATATAACATATGTATATGTAATTTCTATATGTATGGAATATATGTTGGATTTTCGGATGTACTTCCGTGTAGCTGCTATTAACTACTAGAGGGATCATACTTGCTTAAACAATTTTTTGCGCAGCGTCACATCTGCCATATTTAGGTTCTCATTGGTAACTGCTTCTCATTATTCGAACTGCAAATATGTTTCAGTTATAGCAGTTATCAGTAAGCCTGGCCAAGGTCATTAATCCTACAGAGACGTACTGAGTATGCATCAAATCATAATACTCGAATAAGTATTGTACTATTTTGTTCGCTTTAAATTCTTTTTTATGTATTATATTTTGTAAGCTTAGTACTGCACATTATTATTAAACTGTTAAATGACGTTCACACATCTACATTGTATATCTAAGTGATAACTAATAATAAATAAATAAATAAATAAAATAAATGGAAATAAAATTTTATTAATACTGGTACACTTTATAAAAATATGTACAAAACTCACTTTCTTAAGCAGATTTATGAAGTAGCTTGGTTGTCGTTATCACAAACTGGAGCACTTCTATAATAACTGCGTAGCATCAGATATGTTTCTACAGTTGTCTCAGTAAGCGATGTTCGCTGTGGTGAAAAAAATATGTTTGTATTTTGAAAAAGACCGTTCGACATCTACGGAAGTAATACAGGCATATGTAAAACACTCTGTGAACTCACTTAACGCAGCTGTAGATGCACCATCACAAATTTGTCTTAATTTGGTAAAATCAGGATCTTTCCGTAATACACTCTCGAATTTTTCAATAACGGGCTTATTTTTTTGCATCATTTATAGTCTGTAGCTGTGTATTTACGTCGTCCACTATTTGCAGCGATTCCACTAACGACAACGAAGTATTTTTTGCAATTTTTCCATTACGTCGTGTAGTCCTCTATAATTGTTATAAATAGTTTTTTAAATCTGTTTCAAGGGAAACATCTTCAAAGTTTGTCTGGCTTTCCTTAATAGCTGCAGCCTCGTTGGGGTTGAACTGTAGTATCACAGCTTGTATTTGTTGAAAATATTCAGTATAATAAAAAGCTGTCTTCAACCACGTTCCCCAACGTGTAAGAATCGGCTCTGGTGGTTCCGGAATACCAGGACACAGTGTGTGAAATGCTCGAAGCCGTTTAGGAGATTTGAGAAATACTTTTTTTGTATTTGCTATTAATGCATCTACCTCTGGAAAACATTTTCGAATCGTTTCTGCTACAAGATGGAACGCATGCACTTTACACGTAACATGTAAAAACCTAAAATCGTCTCTTTGAAGAAAACGGCCCACCAATCGCATTGTCGCAGCACTGTCGGTCACAAACATTAACACTTGACTTTTTTGACAGTTCAAATTTTTCGAAAGTCTCTAACACCACCCGTGTAATTGTTTCGCCAGTACACGCAGTTTGTCTTTTGTTAGCTAGTAAAAGTGGAAATGTTGGTTTAACAGGGTTGAGTACACGTACTATAACAATTAAAATAGAATTTTTTTTACAATCTGTCGTCTCGTCAACACATAACCACAGCCGTGTATTTTTTAAGGCACATTTAATCCTATTTACAATGTCTTCACGAACACTTGGTTCATATCTACGTAACGATGAACGACTTGGTAAATTCACCTGGGGATTGTATTTATTTCAGAACTCCCGAAATGCTGGTTTATCCAATATGCGCAGGGGAACATCACAGGCAATCAGCATTAACAGTAAATCAAACATAAACTGAGGTTCCAAAGAAGACATACCATATTTTTTATTTTTATGCCGGTTACTATTGACATGAATTTTGCAGCACATTAAGACTTGATCACAAACTTTATAAATTATTTTACATCCATCATAGAATAAATCCGGAAATTCACCGATAAATTTATTCACTTTATCAGCGTACGGTCGTTTTCTACTCTTTACGATCAACATTATTTATTATTTATTAGTACTCTATACGTCGACCGACAGATAACAACTGAAGTATGTCGTGTCATCGTCATCGTAAACAAGCGCGCGATGGCATTGGTATTGCGCCCGACCCTGAATCTACCATCGCTTGACCAGGTTTAGTTATCAGCACTATTAAAAGACGATTTATATATACAGGGTGTAAATTAAGTATGTGGACAGACTTTAAGCGGTAATATATTGTATGATTTAGAGGCAAAAAGTTCAATATGTCCTAAACGTCTAAGTTTTCGAAATACAGGGTGATAAAGTTTTTTTTTCGGTTTTTTTTCAAAATTTTCTCATACTGTCTTAAGGATAATTCATTCAAATTCAGCACGGGCAATACTAACACCCGTATTCATAGTCGTTTTTCAGCGACTCACCAGTCTTTACTAAGCAATGAATGAGTTTAATGTACTTCATACCAGTGCTGGCAACTGAAACAGGTTTTCTGGATAATCGGTTAATATGTTTTGGATTGTTCGCGGATTTGTACAAAATGTTTATTCGAATAACCGGTTTTTCGAATAACACTAAAGTTCTTATGTTTGTACTTATATATGATATCCTTAATAGTATTGCATATATATATATATATATATATATATATATATATATATATATATATATATATATATATATATATATATATATATATATATATATATATATATATATATATATATATATATATATATATATATATATATATATATATATATATATATATATATATATATATATATATATATATATATATATATATATATATATATATATATATATATATATATATATATATATATATATATATATATATATATATATATATATATATATATATATATATATATATAAAATCTACACCACTGTCATATTACGCTTACGTTTCAGATAACAAATTCTCCTTTATTAACTATAAACTGATTATTTTATATTTCTTTTGTTTCAAACTCATTGACCATTGTTTATGCTGATGAAGTACAGCCTTCTCAGCTTATACATTAAATTGATATCATTTGTTAGCTCAGTTCTCATACTCACTTTTTATTATCATGTTCAATTAAACTTATAACTTAAATCTTTGTATTTTCATTAGACTCAACGTTGTTATTATTTATTAAAAACTTATTATCGTAAACCGTAGTCTAACAATTGGCGCAGTCGGTAGGATCCGTAAACACCCCTGAACAGGAAGCCTAACCAGTAGTTGAATCCATCAAAACACCATCGCGAGGTGCCTAACTAGTGAAAGTTAACTTCTGGAACAAGGAGCCCTTCCTCACTGTGGTGACGGATTCTAATCCCTAAACGGAAGAACCTACTAAACTAACCTACATGAAGAAATCCATTGAGTTATTCTTGCTGTCGGATCAGTCTAGCGGTTTCCCAATACTAAATTACACCAACAAATAACACCATTGGAATTTACTACCACGAGAAATCGGAAATCGTTGTGACAAACGAGAAATGGACACTATTAGTTCACAAGAATATATCCTCAATAAAAACAGCTTTTGACGAAAACGACAAAATCCTAGACACTATCCTTAACATCCTTGTCCCTGCGTATCATAATATGAATGCTTTCATGAGCGAAGTCAAGACTAATCTTAGCCTTTTAAAACAAATTTCTAAATCTATTCAATCTAAATTTGACGAAGTTTACCTTGATACAAAACTATACAAACGAGTAATTTTAAACGGTATCGGGACAGTATTTAAATCAATTACCAGAAATTTAACCGCTGAAGCGGTTAACATTGGTTATAAAAAATTTCAATCCAACTATTCACTAAATTACAAATTGACGAAGAAACGTTCAATAAAGATATTAAAGATATCGACGAACACGACGTACAAATAGTTCAAACAAAATGAAAGTTTCTTGAAATATGTGAACAATTATTACACTATTTATACATTGAAGACAACCTAAACGATATTCTAAATTCAATAACATTTGGCACGATTAAAAATCATTCACACTTCAATAATTACCCCTTAGGATTTAATAAGCTCTTTTCAAGAAATTTCATAAAATTTGCAAAGAAACAACTTGCCACTTCAAATAAAATTTTCAAGAGTTACTTCAGTACCTAGATATTATTGAACTGCAAGCTTTTCAACCTGATTCAAGTTTAATTTTTGCTTTAAAAATACCTCTAATAGATCCTCAAATTTACACAACTTATCAATTATACCCTATTTCTATTTTATATAATAAAACCGGTTTGCACCACATATTGTCAACCTCTCAAAAACATATCACGAGAGATGATAATTCTTTAATGTTTATACTATTCCGGACCTGGAAGAATGCAAAGGACTCTACATTGGATTTAAATTATGCTCTAACTTGTTCGCTTACCCAATCGACAACAATGCTATTTGCGAAACAAGACTGTTCAAACATCTCAATCGTCTACCCGAAAACTGTCAAACATCGTTTATCATCAGTCAATGATATAATATTCAGAAACTCCAGGAGAATACATGGCTAGTCACTAATGTAGAACCTTTACACATTACAAACAGCTGTCCTAAAAGGAGCTCAATCACAGAAATTATCACGATGACCTCTGTTATAAAATTACAACCTAGTTGTTACGCCTAAATTAAAGCCATTAAAATTAAACAACCTGAACACCGAAGACCTCGAAATTGCCAAACACAAATTAGACCAATATTCCAAAAATTTAGACGTTATCATCAACGAATCTTTTGTGACCAAACATATCTCATGGTTCACATATCTGACCATAACTTCAATTATTGCCCTTATTCTACCCTACGTATTATGCAAATGCAGGAAGGGCAATTGAAGGCTAGCTCTTGTCCATCCATCCGGATCACCTCCACTTCTACCAAGACCAAATAAAGTCTTCAAGAGAGTTACCGAGGAAAAGACCTAGTAGAAGTAGAACCCGAATAAATCGCATTAACTTAAAAATCACTGTGTTTTCCTATCCTTGGTGCAAAAGACTTTTAATTGAATACCGTTTCATTTTTGATGCATTTTAAACGTTTATTATCTTATTATTTTATTATTTTTAATTTTATAATCATTTTCAATGATAATGCTTTGCTATTTTACATTTTGCATTATATAATTTTAGATTCACACTTGTTTACACTATGTTTTACATTTTGTTTTACAATTTTCATTCTATAATCATTTTCAATATTAACGCTTTGCTTTAATATATTATTTTATTATACAATTCTAGATTCACGCTTGTTTATACTATGTTTTACATTTTACAAAACTTTCTCTATAAACACCAACTTTTTTTATAAGGGGGAAGTTGTTATATAAAGTCTACACCACTGTGTATTAACTTATAGAATACTTTAACTTCAGTTCACGAATATCTCAAAATATATTACGTTTACGTTGCAGATAACAAATTCACTGCTTATTTTACATTTCCTTTCCAGAAAAACTGATAATTAATTGCAGAGTTGATGAAGTAATTTTTCTCAACCTAACAAAACTTTTTCTAAGTGTTAATAACGTTGTGTCATGGGGTACTGAAAAAAGAAGAAAGAATTTATCATCCTGTATTTCTAAAACGTGGACGTTTAGGACATACGTTTATATGAATCTTGTTTCTTAAGGTCATACAAGGAATTACAGCATAAAGTTTGTCCACGTACTTAATTAACACCCTATATAGTATTGTGTTAAATAAACGAATTTGAATTTCATTTATCTTGTAATTAGTGTTAACTGAACATTGACCCAAGAGCTCTCTTTTTTAAGTACACTAGTTAGTCGACAGGATCCCGGTTTTCGTAAATATCAACAAATGGCATATTTAAATAAAGTTAAATGAAGTAAAAAACAAAATTTCTTAAACTGCAATTATAAATTTCGACTTAATTTACTGGCTTCATTTATTATTACAATAACTTAAGTAAAACACTTTAAATTCTATTTAAAGACGTGTTTTTTATTTCATTTGGGTAAAATGTATTAGCGCCATTACCAGAAAATGCGGTTGACTAGTAGTAGTAGTAGTAGCTACTTATTTTACTAGGCAAGTAGGCCACAATGGGCCCTTTTTACCTAGGGACCTACAGTTTAGCGTGGACTCCGAACCACGGTCCTCGACTGTCAACTAACCCACCGCCTGGGCCTGCTCGCCTGCACCGCTAGCAGAGTGGCAAACCTCCTGGGTAGGTCTCTCGACCCTCCACCCGGGCTTGCCTCTCCGCATGACTAGCATATTCAAACAATAATAATACCAATAATACTAACGGGGAAAAACTGTCACTAAAAACACTAGTCAGTCTGACGTTTCACACTACCTGCCGAATGAGGCGTGCAACGTGCAACTAGAAATTAACAGTACGCACGTTTACCGGCTTATCGATCAAGTAGATCACCCAGGCATTTCCAGTGTTGCCCTGGACTCCGGACACGACTCGACTGGTCTGAACACGGACACGTGGCAATTCTAGTATTAAGGAAAAATTCAAAGCGACTACTTGAAACAATGTGCTCTCAAATTTTAAGTTGTGTGTATTTGAAAAAAGAAAATTATCGTGTGAATAAACATTATTAAAATAAATACAAATAATCTACGTATCTCATTGAGTTCTATTGTATTTTTTATAAATTGGAACCAATAAATAATGAAATAAATTAAATCTTACTTTAAATTGGTTAGTTTATGTTCACTAATACATTTACAGTTTTTAAGAGGGGGAGAAATGGCCGTTTCGATTTAGGCTGGCAGGTAAATATCAAGTCCTAATTTAGATAAATTACTTTGAGAGTTTTAGATCCCTATGATGACATAACAATGGGCTATTTTATTCTTGGACGTGGATAAATATCCACAAGCTTTTAAGTTTGGTGCATATTTCCTTTTTTGTTTGTTGGACTGATGTCAATATATAAACACTTAAGATGAATGCGAGAATCGACTGAGAAATTTATATCTAGTATGGGCCAGCCTGAAGCGAGTTTGATTTTACATTAAATTCAAAATTCCAAAGCAATGTATTGAATAAAAATTGAAATATTTGATGTATGCCGTCCCCGGGGATTTTGAGCTGAGATGAAATAATCCTTATGTGAAATTTTGCACAGAAGTAGGTCGTTGCTAGTAGAAGAGTACAAAAAAACGTTCTCAAGTCTACCGTGGTTGCAACATAAAAGAAAATGGCGTCAAAGTCCCAAAAAATAGTTCTTTTAGATATAACTTTTAAAACACGCAAAGTACAGAAAAAATTAGAGAACAAAATTCTACACAAAAAATGACATTAGTAAATTTCATCATGCAACTGTTTTCGCGTAAAGAAAGAATCAAAGTTGTGGGGTCACTTGTCAAAGCGCGAATGCCAAAATTAGCCACGACGAACGATAGACAAATATTTGTTCTTTCGATTGTACCTATATTGCGAAATTTTGTGTAGCGACGAGACAGAAAATGAGTAGGTAAAAACAAAACTTCCGCGCGCGTTTAACTGGCAGTTTGTAGTCTCACGCTGAAAAGTATTTGTAGTGTGGTAGAAGTGTTCCATATCGAGCAGGTTTGAAATGGCGTGTGGCATTTTAAAATTCTGAAAATTTCGGAAATACCAGTCTTACAAAAAACAGTTTAAGTTATTAATCTGAGTAAAAATATAGTTGAGCAATTTCAGATTCCCAGTTACACTTCTGGAACGCACATAAAATGACTACATAGTACATTACAAAATCATTTCTTGAACCTGATTCATCCATATCAAAAAGTAAAAGTCAAAAAACTATAGCGACCTTTTGTGTGCAGACACGCAAGCCACCTTTATTTACGTGCCGACTACTAACTGCTCCAAATCATGTAACATGATATAGGTCACTAAAGTTTGAATCACATCCTTACTATAATAACGAAGCTATGTGGTAGGACCTAAACCAGGACACAATGTATAAAACAAAAATGAGTTCCTGCTCACACTCAACTAGATCAACATATTAATCTTTTTTCTTTAGATTTTCCTTAAATAATAGTTGGACTCTTGGATTTTTGCTGAACTCGTTGATAACATTGTCTATAAACCAACTTTTTAGAGCGAGAATTTTAAATTTGAAACCTAAATTGGATATTTTAAACATACTTGAATTAAACATTTGATATTTCCAGGGGGGGGCAATGACCGGTTTGACCCTCTGCGGACGCCCATGTTTGTATTTTTCACTGGTTTCCATGACGACTAAATCCCATGGGAATAAACGATTGTCTTACTCTCTGTTTTGAAGTAGTAAAATATTGTTTTATTTCTGTTCGTGCAAAAACTACTTATTCCAATTTAAATTTAAAATTTTTTATGTCACTAAGCGCAAACTAGGGAAATCACCAAAAATTTGGTGGAATACTGGCAAGATGGTACTTCTATTATTATGTTGCGATTCCTATTTTAGCATCTTTGTTTTTGTATTTGTTTTAAGCATTCTAAAAGCACACAAATATAAAAAAAAATTTATATAAGGTGGATCAGATAATTTATATTTTTACAATATTTTTACAATAATAAACTAACGAAAAATGAGGTTACAACTTTGGATTATAAAATACCCTAAAAATAACTACATTTGGCTCTCTATATGATTTTTCGCTTAGTGACGTCACAGAAGTTTGACTTAATTTTTTTTAGTTGACATGAAAAAAGAAGAGAAATATGTCTTATTTCTATCTCCAATGTTCGATTTTCAAATAAAAAATAATGGGCAAATACTCTAGATAACTAGGAGTGATCTAATTTTAATGATGCCATCGTGTCAATTATACATAAATACGAAGTAATTTTTGATTTCATATCAAGAAATATGAAAGGTAAATAAAGTGCTAACCTGTATTGATTATTTTAGTGTTCCGTCAGCAACTGAAAAAGGTGTCAAGTAATATAAAATTATTTCTGTATTATTCCACATATTTACATAGGATATCTAAACAAATTCTTAAAAAAAATAACTTAAAAAGTAATTATAAACATTGCATCATTATTCGTAGTAGGACAATGACCGGTGGGTCGATTGAAATTAATACATAATTTTATTTACATATTTGATAATAGAAATGTGACTATTAAAACTATATTAGCTCATTATTTATTTCTATAACAGAGCTATATATAAATAAATCTGTTTATTTACTAAACAAATGCACTATTTGGTTTATCAAGGGATATACCGGGAGTAACAGGATCATGGTACACCCCCTTTTCTCCTTTAGTTATGAAGGTAATTGATTAAAATTTGGGATATCCTATATACAAAATAAGCGGCACTTTTTGACATACAAGTGAATTTTATTGTTAACTCCGGTTTCGCCGGAAGTGACACTATATTTCGATTTTTAAATGGAACACATTGTATATTATTCCTTTTTGAATCCTGTATAATTTTCTGAATCCAACGATATCAAATAAGTGACATTTCAAACGTCAATATTTTTTACATTACATTACAATAGTTGTTCAAAATGTTGTCCATTAACGTCAATGCACTTCTGAACTCGCATAGCTGTTTCTGGAAGAACGTTCGCCAATTGCTGGGCCGTTATGCTATTGATTGCGCGTCTTACTCGTATCACCCAATATTTTTAAAATGAAGAAAATACTCAAATAATCAAAATATGTAAAAAATAATTGACTTTATTTAAAAAATTAGTTAAATTGTATGCGTACGAAAATATTCTTCAACCATATTTTCGACTTGTGTACAAAAAAATTAATTGAGATTTTCTTTTGTCTTTTTCTTAACACCCCAAGTAGTTTTTGAAAAAAAATGCTTTCATTTAGCTGGCGGACCTCGTATATACAAATAAACATTTGAAAATTATTTACTTCGTTCTACTGCAAATAAGAAAACCATTAATAACTGTTTTTTATTTGTTATAAACCTGTTTACGTCATCTCAAGGAATCCTCTCTGCTTTCCAAAGAAATTCAGATTTAACAAATGCCGAAACATTTATAAAAGAATATGTTGACATTTTATTTACATTTGTTTGTTTGCGCGACTGTAAAAAAAACTTGAGAAATCGACTTAGTTCAAATGTGACATCGTTAAGTTGACAAATTATGATAGCCCAAAAAGTAGCAAAGGGAAAACACGCTTTTTCAAATTTGCTTTTTTATAAATGTAGCATGAACTAACAGATGTATTAATCGTGCTTCTCAGAGATGTAATCTCTTAGGAGATCTATTTAGGAAGTTGTCCATATCATGAAAAAAATATATAAGATTACGAAATAAAGCATCAAGACGGATTTACAAGGTGCGCGTTTGTTGGTTGGGTAATTATGTATTAGACTGAAAATATTTAAAAATAAAATTTTAATTTAATACCCAATTTCTGAATTATTTAACTCGAATATAGATTGAGTAAATACTTTACATTAATTTTTTTATATAGGTAGTAGAAATCAAAGTACGTACAAATATGCACTATCTATGCACTGCTATTGGATATTTGAAAATAACGAACATATCCACCAACAACTGCAGTCCATCCAATTACCTTGAATTTTAGGTTTCCATTCTTAACAAGAAAATATATTTATTGCATACCCAAGTAACATTTCAGCAACTACCAACTACTTTTATATTAATTTCAACGTCAAAATTATTACAAATAATAGTCAAGTAGCGCCTTAAATTTTATAGTTCTGATACAACGTCGGAGCAACGTAGCTAGAACCTCGCAAACCTACTATTTACGTCTAGCACATTTACCAACGTTGGTCGGACGTCAGAAGTCTAACTTAATACGTTGGGTGTGTTTTCAGGTCATTATCCAACGTTGATTAGACGTTGGTAACTGACTAAATAGATTTATATAATTTTTGGGTAACCTTTCATTATTGGATAGATGTTGCTGACTGGCGTACTCGTCTAGCAACATCGGCTGGACGTTGGTTTGAGACTTTTGGGCCTCGGCTTAACATAGCGTCAACATTAATGTCGATAATGCAGGTATTGGTAGATATTTAGTAAAGATTTATACACCAACTGCAACGCACGGTCGATATTAGCGTGATTGTTTGGAATAAACGTTAATGTTGGTACAGATTTCTACGCATGAGCCTACTAAAAGTTGTAACAGGTAAAATTATTTAAACTTGACATCGCTGTTAGTAAAAACAGTTGCACTTATAACGGTATATCGGAATTCGTTTATTTATTTGGAACTATCACAACAAGTAATCAGCTAGATAATAGTCGGTCCTCTACATCGACCCTACCCATCTTCTATTAACCTGATTAGTATAAATATGGGTCAGTACGATGTTCTGCGTACGTCGCATACCGACTTTTAGTTGCGAACAGCAACGTCAGTTCGTCGTCAAATGTTGCTTGGGTAGTAAATAAGAATACCTATTTTATTACTTCATATTGTTTGGGAATGTTTTATTAGGTGTTTGCAACATAATATTGCATCTACGTAAAAGTCGTCTCTGGAATTTATCACTACCTTCCGACCTCTAGTCATTAAACTTGTATATTTACTAGGACTACAACCATTCTCATTAATCATTCTTTGAAATAACATACTCTTCTGAACAATCTAATTATAGTTACATCATTTGTATCAATAACCTGTCAAAAGCGTTTGAAATTTTACTTCTTGAATCAATTTTCAGTCAGCTAGAGGATCAGATTATTGATTATCGTCACTGCTTTATAAACGAAATGTCAACTATTACCAATCTATTATATTTATACATTATATGTAACTACTAAAATTGACGACAATATTCAAGTCGGAATGATTAATAACGATTTTTGAAAGGTGGCCATTTCGTTAATGAAACTGGTAAAATTTGATTTCTGTGAAAATTTACTAAAAGTTATTAGCATTTATCTCAAAGACATATAGATTATACGTTGTTCCATATCATTATGTTCAAACTTTGGCTCAATTTTAAGATAAAAAACCACATAAGTGGTAGGTCCATTTTAATTTGTTTCGGAGTTACAAGGATCTAAAATTTTGAACAGTAAAAAACAGAATTGAATTCATAGACGAATAATACGAAGAGATATATGGTTTCAAATTGATGGTGTACCACTACATTACGGAATTGACATCCGAAATTTACCAATTATTCAAGAAGGATTGAGAGTGTGATCATGTTGTATGGCCTGCTAGATCACCAGGTCATAATCCCCCTCGATTTTTATTTTTGGGGATACAAAGTGTACACACAAATGGACCTACCATTTTCGTGTTTTTTTTTTTGTCTTAGAATTGAAACTAGTTTACGCTTTCAAACATTGAACATAACAATATGGAATA
The DNA here is from genome assembly GCA_029963845.1 of Rhamnusium bicolor. NCBI lineage: Eukaryota > Metazoa > Arthropoda > Insecta > Coleoptera > Cerambycidae > Rhamnusium > Rhamnusium bicolor. The sequence goes on from JANEYF010001041.1 coordinate 350,002, forward strand.
CCTTGTATGTAGAACGTAATGGTCAGCATTCACCAAATTCTTAAAAACCGCAGGGGTACCGCAGGGTTCTGATTTGCGTGCCCTACTTTTCAATATTTTTATTAATGATGTTGTGGCTGACACTGATGATCACTGTCTTTTACATGCAGATGATGAAATTTATCAGAACGATCGACATAGTTAACGACTGCTCGATTCTCCAGGCTGCACTTAATAAAATGCACACTTGCTGTATAATAATAATAATAATAATAATTTTTATTTGCAGTACATATCATTATAATAATACTAACATCGAAAACAACATACTTTTAAATGTATGTAAATATAGCAGTGTGACAATTTCCTTAAAATAATACAGTATCAGTTTTAATTATGCTTTGGATACACGATTTTACCTAGATACAATTTAATTCGTAACCTTAGGGTCACATTTGATTCAAAGCTTACTTTTAATAGTCACATACATAATATTATTAGTGATTGTTTTAAGAAGTTGAATTCCATAATAAGAAGTTAACTGCATAATAATCAGTCATATTAATAACCTAGTGAGAAATTTTATAAAATTTTTATCAAGAGGATATCTTTAACAGATTCTCTGTGATTTTGGTTGAAAATCACAGAACCACATCTAAATTAATTTTTTTCCATAAATTTATTCATGACTTAACCCCCTCTTGTGATATTTTATAAATGCTTAGTTTTTCATGTTCCTAGATTAATTCTTATCTAGACATAGTCCAACATAACAGGCCTGGATAATATAGGTGGGATAGATTTTTACCTGGAAATTTCAAATAAAAAGCTGAAATTTGGAGAATATGTTCATTAATTCACTAAAAACAAATCCTAAAAAGTCCCCAAAGATCCCTTTTTGGTAAACTCTGCTATCTTAAATTATAATGCTACTTCGAACTTTTCCGTTTTGAACCCCTTATAAACATAAACATTAACATCACAGAAATTAGATTAAATTACGTATTAACACAACATGATGGTGACTCAACATTTTTGTTTTCTTGCTTCTATTGGAATTTTCTAACGCACACATACCAAACCCGACACCTGTAATTCATTTATTATGCAAAAACACCAACGAAGTGGTTAGAAAAGCCAAAGCGGTGAGGACCAAGCTCTACCCAATGGTGTACAGAAGCAATCAACTTAACTTACGAGATAAGCTCACGCTTATCAGGATTGTACTTCGACCACAACTGACGCATATATGCGTCAATTGCTTGGGAATACAGGTCATGAAGAATGTAGCGCTGAGATTCACCATAGTATGTGAGAAAGGTGAACAACTTCAGAAACCTGGAGTATGCGCCAGTCTTGCAGGTGATCCAAGACCAATCAGAGAAGCTATTTTTACAAGCAGAGGACCATGGAAATCCGCTAGTCAGACAGGCGGTCGATTATGATATCGCTGACGCTGCTAGGTACAAGAGACCGAAATTACAGCCTGGACAACGAGTAAATAAACATCTGAAATTTCATTTCTGATCGACAAGAAGAATCCCCAGAAGGAACAGACGGTGATCCACCCATCCCCCTCCTACCACGTGACATCGGAGCAGTACAACTTAACCATGTGTGGGTCCATAGGCTATGCATGTTAGGTGCATAATTACAATTGCGTCGTGTAATCTGCTGTCAACACCGATTAAAAACAGTGCGGCAACAGTCGCTCTGGTCCTCAAGACGATGACGTTCCGAAGAACAGACACAAAGAAAGAAGAACACCAGAAGAGAAAGGATCCAGTCGGCGAGGTCCAACAAACGAGGACCGGGAGAGGTCTGGCAAAATGACCTCAACGTTTGCATTTGCTGATGGGGTTGCCGGTGGGGTAGGCATATTCCTTATGATGTTGGTCCATACTTACAACGATATGATAGAAGTAAAAAGGGGCAGTCCCCCTAAGCTCTTGCCGTCCAAGGTCATTGTCAAAGCCAAGGATATTGGCGCAAGAAGTCTATATAAAAACAATACAAAAATACTCGCCGTGAGTCTAACGGACGTATGCATAATCGTTATCCGGCGACTTGCCAGCTGCCCCTCAGTAATGAATGAGTCTTATGTATTTCATACATAGGTCTCATTCATTACTGAGTAGCGGCTGACGAGTCTCCCGAGAACAACTACTCATATGGCCGTGAGTCGTGCAAATCAAACCTTTTTTAACAAATTAGATTGTGGTGTACCTCTAGTAGGATAAGTTCCATCGCTCTTAAAAGAAAGGTATTTAACATGCTTTTTCTGAATTTTTTCCAGATTAAGTATATGAATATTATGTTGCAAGTTCCAGACAATACCAGCATATTTTTATTTTAACCTAACAAACGTATGCACAATAAATTGTTGAAATATCTTTAAAATGTTTCGAGTTCTTCATTATAATTGTAAGCTTAGTAGTAATATAATTAATATGGGAACAAAGATTAATTTTGTATCAAAATTGATTCCTACATTCTTAAATTGGTTACATCTAATAATTGTTTCGTTACCAATTTTGTATGATAAATTCGTTGATTTAATTTTTTCTGTAAAAATTGTAACATTGCATTTTGATATATTAAAAATTATTCAGCACCACAGATTAGTTTTTGAGAGATCATGCTGTAATACATCACAATCTATCCGAGTTAATAGTTGAAAACAATTTAAGATCCTCAGCATACAAAAGAATATTAGTTTGAGAGCCTCGACATGTCATTTATAAGTAATCCAAATAATATAGGCCCCAGAACTAAACCCTGTGGAACTCTTGAAGTTGTTAACATTTCAGTAGATAAAAAACCAATGTTCTTTTAACAAGGTAAGATATCAAAAAAAATTTTTGTGTTAAGAAGAAAGCTGTGTTTCCTTGTTTTTTTTTTAATTACGTATTTAAACATTTTATTTAATAATAATCAGATTTTAATTCTTCAAAAATTGTAAGCATTTTTAAGAGGACAACGACCGATGTCACACCCTGTCAGTTGCTATAGATGTGCATTTTACACATTTTATAGTCTACTGTATATTAAAAATTGTCATGTTTATGATTAAGTATCCCAAGTTATTTTCTAATAACGTTACCCAAAACTACATTTCCTTTTTTGATAACAGCTCGAAATTAATATCTTATCTAAGTACATCTGTTGATGAATAATTAATTTTAATTACAGAATTAATCATACTCACCTTCGAAACCATAGGTAATGTATTTGTAATATGGAACATGTTACTATTGCGGTCATTATTCATTACAATTATTATGGTCTCTGTTATTATAAGGCGCATGCTATTGTAAATATTTATTATACTCGTAATATATATAAAAATAGTTAATCTGTTTATTGAGTTTTATTTAATACAGGAATAAGATTCAAATGGTATTAGTGAAACGTCTTTTTTATTTCTTTGCGTGTAATATCTCTTTACAAATTTTTGGAAAAAGGAGTAATAGTAGCAACTGGCGTTTTAAATAAAGAAGTTCATTATAACAATTAGGTAAAATTAATTTTAGCAAGAAAATTCGTTTCTGAGAAGAAATAACGAAAATGATGAACCATAAACTTTTATTGAAAAAGGTTTCTTAAAAGTTTTGTTAATAAGCTAAATGGGAATATCCGCCTATATTAAAAGTTAGATTTTTTATGTGGTTGTTATTTTAAATATTTTAACAATTCAAGTAAAAATTCTATAATTTCATAATAATTTATAATTTGATCAGCAAAACTATGGGGAAAAAGGAACGGGGGGGGGGGGAAGTTGACCCACTTTTTCCAGCGTTTGTTGTCATTGATTTCTTTTGGTTATTTAATTTTCTTAATATAAAACTTTGTATAAAACAACATTTGGTTTTTTTTATGGAGCTTAAAAAAATCAAAAAAAAGTGAGCTCAATTTACACCATCGAACAAGTAAATAAAAAAATTGTGGGTAAGGCCCATGTCGATATTGGAGCGATGAAAATATGCACAGTTTCAGGAAAGGTCATAAGAAATATCCGTGGAAGTAAACGTTTGGTTTGGAGTAGTATTAATGGGGGCATGTGGTTAGATATATTAGAAAATGTAACATATCCTTTTATAGAAAAAGCCTTAAAAAGACCAAGGTGCAGATTACAATGCCTGAGGACAAACTTTATCGTCTGTATCGTTTAACCATTGGCAAACTGATGAAATGTAATGGGGTGGAGCAGATAAATGGAATGGATAGACAGAAGATGACCTATAGAATGGCCGGTAAGATCCCAGAACTTAACACAACTTAACTTTTGCTGTAGGTGATCTATCACTATTTAGGAAATAATCGACATTCGTTGTAAATTATAAATAAAGCTCTCATGCGTTATAACTATTTGTATAATAAGGGAGGAAAGTGTAATATTTCATCCCGCGGATGAGATTTAATGCCAGATGCGCAGAGGAGGGCAGCAATCATCCAAGGGATGAAATTGCACTGTCCTCCCATGTTAGGCATGATTTTTTCTACAACCTCTAATATAAAAAATGGGCGAAAGGGAAATAACATTTCCTAAATGTATATCGGCATTATGACAATTTTAATAGTAATTTGAATAGTAAGTAAGCTATGGAATATTAAAATACCAGTTTCAAAGGTGGTTATTATAGTGACAAAAATTAATTAAGTCAACAAATCAAATTGTCGCAGTGTCATTATTTCTGTTAAAAATGGAATCTTTTATTGAATAATAATTACTCGAGTAACGAAAGCGACAAAGAAAACAACAGAGATAGAAAATGGAACCAGAGCGGCTACCTTAAATGTCTTATTTTTGACGTCCATTTTGACATTTTAGCATACATTGAGATTTCATGATATCTGTGGTAATTGTCAAAAATGCGGATAGAAAATACTTTCCTCCTTGGGAAGGAGATAGCCATTTTGCCTCTCTACGGAGAGAACGGAATAGTTTTACCCGCATTTGAGGAAGGAAATATTACTTTCTATAGAAATTGCAGACAAATATTTGCCAATAGATCAAACATAACTTTGAGACACTGTATTTGGCTGCAAGTTAGTTTTAGTTTTTGAATGGTTATTTGTCAAAACGTGTAAAAATGAATAGCTTCTTTTTTTGGCTTACCTCCTTTATAAATATTTGGATTAATAGTATTACTTCCGATCACGTAGTACTGATGACTTGGGAAAACGAAACATATAACACCTAACATGTAATGACTATCGTTGAAAGTAAGTCCTGTTGTCGTTCGAAAATAATTGATAGATATTTGTTTGCAGTTGTGTATTGCATTTTGACTAAGTTTTACCTTATCATATAGTGGTGCAACATTTCCAACTAAAAAAATTTGAGACATCCTCTTTGGTTGTTGTACTGGATACTATATTACTTCAACAGATTAAATTTAAGATGTTTTTTCAGCTGGTCTGTGATCTATGGTCAAAATTGTTTTTTTTACAGACATATACGATGTGTCCCACTTCTGCTTAAAACACACCAATGACAAAAGCCGGCCCGTTTAAATGCAATCTAGCGAGCGGAGATAGCGGGCAGACGTACGGTATGTACCGAGAACTACGCATATATAGTAAAACAGTGTTTGACTGCGTTTTCAGTTTTTTAGTTGAAACAGAAATGTTACTTTGAAAATTATTCAGCATAGGTTAGTTTTGTATCCTTTGTTGTTTTCCTGTGTCTTCAAACCTTTATACTAAAGTGGTCCCTCAAAAACTGTTCGTTATAATAAAAACAATGTCCTGATAGACCCCAGGACGTGAAGCATGTGTCCTTGTTGTTTCCCTCGTCTTCAAATAATTTTTTTTCCTCTTTCTTTTTGTATAGGTTAGACGTAGGTAAACCTCTATATCACCATGTTGTGTCTGGCTGTATGGCTAATGGCCTAATGCAAACTATCAACAGCACAGTAGAATAAAAGTTTGTTGCTACGCTCAGTAATCGGTGGCCTCCAAGCGCAACTATCCTGAAATTTCATCAGTGTTGTATCGGCGATCGTGGGAATAGGTATGTTTTGTCAGCAAGCGAAAGCCTTTCTGTGGTTTTGTTACGTACGATTACTGCTTTTTCGATTATATATACTTTTATTAGTTTTACTGTGTTTTCAGTGCGTATTTATATACTTTATATATTTCTTATTTAATTATAGTTTGATGTGGTGGAATCCTTTGAAATAGTGAACAATGTAAATATGACATTGCAGATATTAAGAGATGGCCCTGGGGTTCTAGTTGCCGAGAAATTTAAGTTAAAATCCGGATAATATAAAATTTCGTAATATTAACAAGTGGCGAAGAGATGGATGTACAAATATATATGCAAATTTTATGTCTTTGGATATAGAATGTTCATTTTCCAAACACGCCTTACTGTTTACATCTCGTCGTAGAGGTTTAACAGAGGATACTATGGATAGCTAAGTGTATGTTGACAACCATAATCAACTAACTGGACGTGATATAAGAGGTAAGTCTTCGTAAGTTACATCAGGCCCCGCTCCTACGCCAGGCAATTTCTTAAAACGGCTTTACTATTAACTTAATTATTTTTTAGACGAGTAGGTTTTTTCCTAAACTGTCAGTTTGAAAAGCTCTATCTAATAAACAAATTAAATTTTTGTAATATAAAACGCTCCAATTAAGAATAACAAAAGTCCATAAGATGGAAAAAATAAAGATTGTTTATTAAATTTTATTTTTATTAATTGTTTCTTATCTTTCTACATCATTCTGTTAATCCAGGTACCTAATATTATTGTAATTTGAATAAAATTGGAGAAACGTTTATGAATGAACAACATAGGAAACAATGCTGTGACAGTGTTTTGTGCATTTTATTTTATTTACTTAAAAGAAGCACGTTTGAGTTTACAAACATTTTGCTACTGATAAAAAAGATTGTAAATAAATCAATATCATTAGTGGTGTATTTTTCTTTAAACATTTTTAATCATTAAAAAGTTCTGTTTGAAGTATCTTATGGGGGGTTATTTCATCCCCTTAAGAGAAGACGAGTTCAATGACAATAACTGCACAGAAAAATCTTTTATGAAATGAAATTGCTCCCCAAATTTAACTTCTCTAAGTTCAATCAACTTCCAGTCTCGAGAAAAGAATTTAAAACGAGATATAGATTTACCCTCCCAGAGAGGGCCAATATTGAAAAAGGTTGTATGAGAAAACCCAGGAGAAATCCTACAAGACTTCTTTCAAAGAATAAACCGACAATATTTGCACCCTTCTCCGGAACACTCTGTATGTAATATTTTAAGATGACTGACAATATTAGTCTATGTTTATTTTAAACTCTTACACCGAATCCACTAACCACTAAATTGTAAACTTTCAAGGATTTATCTGGTAAATATTTTAATAATACTTATAGTTACTCAATGGCGGCGCCAGTACAAAACTGTGTATGAATAATATTTGTTTAAGGAAGTAATTTTAATAAAATTGTTTATTATATATTGTGAAAATTTAGTAATCTTGTAAAATAAACCCACACTGAA